>CM060308.1:15517829-15562829 GCA_030674185.1 Monoplex corrugatus | reverse complement strand
AAAGCTGGCATCAAATTCTGAAACAAAAGTAACACGGCGCAAGCGTTTAAACAAACAGACATCATAAACACATGTTAACAGATTGATAATGTATATTTCATTGACGAAACAAGTTATTGACTGACGCAAATGTTGGGAATGGAATATGCCAGTCAGTGAAGCTTGATCTGATTGGTGTCTTTGTTGTCTTCATTGTACGCTTGACAAAGGCCAGTTAGTCGAACATTTATGCCCATCTTGTTTCGTCGATCAAATACACGTTCTCATTCTGTTTTCGTGTGTTTATTGGTTCAAATTTCGAATAATCCAACTGACATACCTAGTATAGTGGTCTGGCAGATATCTTCTCTCTTGGTGACCTGGGCATCACCCAATTTGCTGGAATTGGTACTTGCAACTTTGTGACCCGAATCTCTGTGTTTTGCCTGATCATTAGACGGTATTTTCTTAATAATCAGATGCTTGGTATGATCACCTTGACTCGACTGTATTTCCTTAATAATCAGATGCTGGTGTGATCGCTAGACTGTAATTTCTTAATAATCAGATGCTGGTATGATCACCTTGACTCGATTGTAGCCTACTTCCTTGATAATCAGATGCTGATTTGATCGCTAGACTGTAATTCCTTACTAATCAGATGCTGGTGTAATCATTAGACCGTACTTCATATGCTGGTACTATCAGTAGACTGTACTTCTTTAACAGCCAGATGCTGGTGCAATCACTAGACTTCTTCCTTAATAATCACTTTGTCTGATCACAAGACCGTGTTTCTTTAATGGTCAAACATCTGATCACTAAGTTGACTAGTCAAACGTTGCTCTGACCTACTGACCTCAGTGGAGCTTGACCACCCGTGTGAAGGGAGGAGACAGCACACTTTGGAGGCAAATCGTGAGCAGTAGAGACTGAGCCTGCAGTTCCTGCTCACTTCTCCACAAAACATGACTAGACAACTACCATTTAAATCTTATAATATACATCACCACTGTCTTGTGTATCTGATAGTGTCTGCCTGCTAACCTTGCGTATCTGATAATCTGTCAGTGTTCGCATTTTGCGTCGTCATCCGTATATCCCAAGTTTGTCTCGTATCAGTTTCAGTTTCTCAAGATGACGTCTCCGTTCTCGGAATGAATCAATATGCACCAAGGTCACAGGTGCCATGTGATGGGGGAAGATCCAGAATGATCATGGCACAAGTCTTCAGCCTGCACATAAACCCACGAGCTGGCCAGGTCCTGAGGTCCTACCTAGCCAATGTTTTTAAAAAATATTTTTTATCTTACAATAGTGCTGTATCAGTCTATCATTGGAACTTTTTTTCCTTATCTTATAATAGTATTGTATTAGTCTGTCTTGTAAGGGAGGTTAGGGGGTACGCTCCCCTGGGGGAAAAATTAAAGATTAAAATCAATGCAGTATGGCGCATTTTGAGGCATCAAATCATTCAGAGTGCTTAAAAAGGTATTTACTGCACTATTTATTTTCTATACTAGCACATCAAATCACATATCATATCCATTATATTTACAAAGTATGGAAGAAAAAAAAAGAAGCTGGATATGGATTTTTTGAGGAAAGGCCCAAGTAATCCAAAGAAATTGATTCTGTCTGCCATGGAAATCTGCAGATCCGAGGAGAATTCCTACCCCTGATATATGTATGGAAGATAAACAAAGAAATCAGGAATAGGTGCAATGAAGCTAAGGAAGCTTGGCTGAAAACAAAATGCAAAGAAATAGAAGACCGACACAAAACGGATCCTCGGGGTATGTACAGACGAATTGAAGAAATTGTCCACAGGAAAAATACATGCACATCAACTGGTTGCTTGAAATCGAAAGAAAAAGACAAAATATTAGACAGATGGGGAAAGTACATTAAAGATCTTTTTGAAGATGACAGAAACGAAGAACACATTATAAGAAAGAAATTTGAAGGACCACCCATAATGAAAGATGAAGTTAGAGCAGCACTGAAAAAGATGAAACCAGGAAAAGCCCCAGGACCAGACAATATTACTAAGAATAATTAAAGCCCTGGAGGAATTTGGTACTGAAAATATAACAGTCATCCTAAACGAAATTTACGACACAGGAAAAATCCCCAAAGATATGTCAAAATCAATTTTCACTGCATTTCCAGAATGCGAACTCCATTGCACAATCAGTTTGATGAGTCATGTAACAAAAATCCTGTTAAGAATAATCATGATGAGGACAAGGAACAGCATCAAAAGAGAAATAGTAGAAGAACAGTGTGGAATTGTGGAAGGGAAAGGAACTATTAATGCCATATACATCCTAAGAACTATCATAGAGAGGTCAATCGAGATGAATAAGGATTTATATTTATGCTTTGTTGATTATACCAAGGCTTTCGATCGGGTAAGACATGAAGAATTGATCAACCAACTAGAAAGACTCAGTATTGATGGAAAAGATCTATGAATTATCAGAAATATGTATTGGGAACAAACAGCTGCAATGAGAATAGTAAACGATATAAGCTCTTTCCAAAACATCAAAAGAGGAGTCAGACAGGGTTGTGTTTTGTCACCGGATCTGTTTTCACTTTACAATGAAAACATCATGGAAACCTAGAGGAAGACCCTGGATTAAAGGTTGGAGGAAAAATGATAACATTCGGTAGGCCTACGCAGATGACACCGTGCTAATTGCAGAAAATGAAAGGGATCTACAAACTTTGTGAATATACTAGAAATAGAAAGCAAAGGTAAGGGGTTGGAACTAAACAGCAGGAAGACTGAAGTCATGGTGATCAGTAAAAAACATGCAATCCCCTCATGCAAAATAACAGCAAACGGCACAACCTTAAGACAGGTTGATAAGTTTAATTAAATACCCGGGAACGATCATTTCACCAGACGGCAGATGCACATCAGAAATAGCCAGCAGAATCGGCAAAGCCAAAACAGCATTCAAGAAGATGAAAAGCATTCTTACCAACAAATGCCCATCAATTAACATCAGGAAGAGAGTTCTTGAATGTTACATAGATCCAGTACTGTTATACGGTTGTGAGGCATGGACAGTCAACAAGCAAAGCCAGAGCAAGATTGAGGCAGCTGAGATGTGGTTTCTAAGAAGAATGTTGACCGTTCCACAGACAGCAAAGAAAACAAACGAGACAGTCTTGATGGAGGCAGACACAAGATCATTCATAAGGAAGATTAGGAAAAGACAGGCAACATTATAAGCCACTTTATGAGGAAAGGGGTATATTGGAGCACCTGGTCACAACGGGAAAGCTGGAGGGAAAGACAGCACCAGGTACACCCAGGGAGAAGATATTGGACGGACTTGCAGAGTGGCTGAAGACAAAGAGGAGGCAAGAGATGCTTGAGGCAACAAGTGATAGAGACAGATGGAAGTCCATGATCGCCAACGCCATGCGGCACCTGAGGAAGAGAGATCTTGAATGTTACATAGATCCAGTTCTGATGTGTTTGTGTAGCATATTGTAGTCAGTGACTAAAGTCCCCTTGAGGAAGGCGGGTGTACCGCCGAAAATTTGGGAAATTTTTACATCGATTTGTTGCCTTTTCTGTGCACATGCTGCTTCAATTATATATATATATATATATATATATATATATATATATATATATATATATATATATATATATATATATATATAGAGAGAGAGAGAGAGAGAGAGAGAGGAGAGAGAGATACACAGACAGACAGGCAGACAGACAGACAGACAGAGACAGTTTCAGTTTCTCAAGATGACGTCTCCGCGCTCGGAACGAATTCCATATGCACTAACGTCACAGGTGCCACGTGCATGGTGACCGTGGCACATGCCTTAAGTCTGCACATAAACCCATGAGCTGGCCAGATAGATAGATAGATAGATTTGATAGATAGATAGGTAGATAGATAGACAGACAAACAGATAGCTAGATAAAGAATAGATAGACAGACAGATCTAGATAGAAATCACAGTTCTGACGAGAGAGGACAGGTTCAATCACATATTTCTATCACTAGCGGAAGGGGAACACCTTTCCCGTTTAGTCTTTGCAGACGACATCACCGCACAAACTCAAGATCGCCAGTTACTTGTCAGTGACATCAGCAAAGACGTGGAGAGCACTGGACTATCATCCAAAGACACACAATTGTTGGACAACACTCATCACCATCAGGTGTATTCACTGGACAGAGCGAGGTAAAGGTTGAAGTCATCGAGGTCTTCACCTACATGGGCAGTACAATCAACAGTTTAACATGACTAAAGAACTGAACTGTTGCATAAGCAGGATTCAATAAGCTGTCAAAAATATGGAACGGGGGAAATCTTCTTCAAACTAAACTTGCGGTTCTACAACTCTCCAATGTTCTATCAACTTTGCTGTGCAGCTACGAAGCATGGCACCTGAAAACAACCCAGAAGAAGCTCGACTCCTTTGAGTTAACTCTTTGACTCCCGCACCTTATCCACCAACTGCAAAAGCTTAACCCTTTGACTCCCTTCATCCTATCCAAGACCTTCCTACAGGGTGAGGGAGTCAAAGGGTTCCATTTTTGCTTTGCTAGAGCGTGGTTGACAGTGCAGGACGCTGGTGGACAGGGTGTAGGAGTCAAAGCGTTAACCCTTTGACTCCCGAACCCTATCCACCAACTGCAAAAACTTAACCCTTTGACTCCCTCACCCTATCCATCGGAAGCTGGTGGATAGGGTGAGGGAGTCAAAGGGTTAAGTTTTTACTTTGCTAGCATTGTTGACAATGCAGGATGCTGGTGGACAGGGTGTGGGAGTCAAAGCGTTAAGTTTTTACTTTGATGACATTGTTGACAATGCAGGATGCTGGTGGACAGGGTGAGGGAATCAAAGGGTTAAGTTTTTACTTTGCTAGCATTGTTGACAATGCAGGATGCTGGTGGACAGGGTGAGGGAGTCAAAGGGTTTAAGTTTTTACTTTGCTAGCATTGTTGACAATGCAGGATGCTGGTGGACAGGGTGAGGGAGTCAAAGGGTTAACTTTTTACTTTGCTAGCATTGTTGACAATGCAGGATGCTGGACAGGGTGAGGGAGTCAAAGGGTTAACTTTTTACTTTGCTAGCATTGTTGACAATGCAGGATGCTGGTGGACAGGGTGAGGGAGTCAAAGGATTAAGTTTTTACTTTGCTAGCATTGTTGACAATGCAAGACACTGGTGGACAGGGTGAGGGAGTCAAAGGGTTAAGTTTTTACTTTGCTAGCATTGTTGACAATGCAGGACACTGGTGGACAGGGTGTGGGAGTCAAAGCGTTAAATGCCTACACAAAATCTTAGGCATCAAATGAAAAGACTGTGTAACCAATGATGAAGTTAGGTCAACATGCAAGCAGGTCTCAGTTTACATCATCTATAAAGCGTAGACTGAACTGGCTGGGCCATGCTGCAAGACTGCCGTCATCCAGACCTGGCAACCAAGGCCTGCACTGAAACCCAGGAGGGCAACGAAGGAGGGGAAGACCAAAAATGAACTGGCACCAGACGGCTGACAGAGACCTGAAACTGGTGGATAGACATTGGAGTGAAGCCCTGAGACACTCTGCTGACCAAACCTGTTGAAGTCCTCTTGTTGCCTTATTCATCACTCGATGCGGGAGCATCAAAGTAAGGAAAAAAGCCTTTGTACCATATAATACGCACACATATATGTGCACGCACGCACGCGCATACACACACACATGCTCACACACACACACACACTGCATTTCATGTATCTGTGGAATTTTATTCCTCATTTTTTGTGCCAACGGTCATCTGTCATCATATCTAAACATGGCAATAAATTACTGTCACACACACACACATTTTCACACGCACACACATTTGCACACACACACAGATACACACACACACACAGATACACACATACATACGCACACACACATTACCCACAATAAGACACCAAAGTCTGAAGAGTGTATCTTTGGTATTCAGTTCCTTGTGTATGAGTACTTGCAGAATTCATTTCTGAATCTTTATACGCTTCAGAGGTATAAACATCACATCATCAACTTCTTCGATTTTCCGTTTAGACTTCGGTTTTTGTGATGATCCCATGGTTATGTTTTGAAATGTTTTTTGCTCTGAAACCTTCTGACACTGTTTAGAGCTCTCTGCATATAATGCTTTCCCTCCTGTCTGTTTTAAACTTGAGATATCACCTGAAGTCTTACAGCGTTTCTTTTCTCCGCCTGTTTCATCTGCTTTTGGTTTGCTAAGAGTTGAGGATGAGCGACTCAGACGTAGACACATCATCTTGCTAAGAGTTGAGGATGAGCAAGATGATGTGTCTACGTCTGAGTCGCTCAGAGTGGAGGCTGAGCGAGATGATGTGTCTAAACCGTCTGAAGACATTGTTTGTTTCTCTAGTTCTTGTAATACAGAATCATCAGCAGCTGGAATAGATTTCTGTGTATCTTTTAAGCTCTCAAGACTTCTAAGAAGACTGTTCCTTTTTGTTGTTTGTCCAGACAACTCTAGCTGAGAAATGTTAGGACCGGCACATGAATGAACAAAACCGCTTGTTTCAGTTTCTGAGCTTTTCCTTTTTTCAGCTTCTGTGTTTTTCCCTCGCGTATCCTCAAGCTGTTTGTTTGATCCGTTTGGTGTGGAAGAACCCACCTGCAGAGTATCAAGTCTTTCACATGGCTGACCATTCATCTTGGTTTTTGTGCTTTTAACCTGACTTTTTGATCGTTTTGATGTACAAGAATTCTGCTCCGGAGTCTTAGTACTTGCGCATGACTGATCAAGAGGGTCCTGTTTGTCTTTTGTTCTTGTCACCCGTTTTTTCCTTTTTGACGATGCACGCTTGGAAGCGTTGGCACTGTCGCTATCACTGTCAGATGAAGAGAAACCACTGTACAATTTCATGTATGGCTTCCTCCAGCATGCACCCTGAAGACATTCAGAGGATATGTCGAAAAATCCAACTTGATTCATAGTGTCGCAATCAACGTTGGATAAGGCATCGTCCAGACGTTGGCATGAAGAGGCGGTCAGTGTGTTTCTGGCTGCTGTGCAAAAACTGTGACCTGTAAAGAGGAAAACAAAAATCACGGTTACCATTTTTAGCAACCTGTTACACATTACTCAGGCAAGGGAGTTAAGACAATCTAAAGCTAGGGAGGAGGGGATCCAGGGGCATGCCCCCCTCCTTTTTCCACTTTTTCCCCCCTAGATTGAAATCTGTGTAATATGGCATTTCTGGGCATCAAAATCATGTACATTTCACATGTAGAATATCCACCAGCTTCCTGCTGAAAATACTGATTCTCAGGAGTATTCCCATGCCTGATTACTAACAGAAATCTAACATCCACATCCACATCCACGCCCACACACACCATATATTATATATATATATATATATATATATATATATATATATATATATAATTATATATATATATATATATATATATATATATATATTATATCATATATAGATATAAATGAACATACATGCACACAAGTACATTTACGCACAAATATGCACACGCAAGGAAATAAACGATGGTCACCACAAGTCTAAACAGAGCACACACACACTTGTACAAGACCACCACTCTTTCACTCAATGGCACACACGCACACAAACACACAAACCGAAAAAGCAATATCAACAACAAAAAGGAGATGGCAAAACCATTGATTCGGACACTCTCTTTTTATACAACAATTATTCCAGACAAACCTATGGGTTTTTTTTTTACTTCTCAAGGTCACTGTGATCTTAAATTAGCATCTGATAAATGAAGGCTGAGGTGGAGTGAAAACAATGGCCAACTGTCACAACACTGAAAACAAAATGTAAGTATTGCTGAAGTTCCTAAGAAGAAGTTGTTCATGCACCTTGCTCTCATGAAAAAAAAGGTAATCTCAGGCACTGTTTTGTCTGTGTGACCTTGAACTTGGCACCATGACTTTCACACCTTGACCTTGGCACCAAGACTTTCAAACTTGGGCATTTGCAATTCCTCAATAGTCCAAATCTTTGAGCGGGTTTGGTGAAGATCCATCCACAAACGAAAAAGGGAGATAAAAAACAATAAAAACAAAAGCAGTTACGAGAACTAAAAAATCCAGAGATATATTCACCTTCGCCCAGTAGTACAGATGCAACAATGGCCTTTGCTATCAGCAACTGGTCACAAGAATGGTCATCATTGGTCAGTACACTGCCTGTGAAGTGATAGGCCGGCCACCAGTCTTTACGTGTTGACCAACATTTATCAAGGGCTGACAGGAATGACTTTTTCTCATCCAGACTCCTGTCCCTGCAAACAGTAAATGTTCTCGTAAACAATCTGAATCAAAGTGACTGCCAGCGTTTTAAGCGAACAGACACCCAAAACACATGAAAACAGATTAACCCTTTGAGTCTTGAACCCTGCCCACCAGCATCCTACATTGCCAACCATGCTAGCAAAGCAAAAACTTAACCCTTTGATTCCCTCAGCTGAAAGCATACACAAAAGACAACAAAACTAGACATATCTCCCTCACCAAATAAAATCCTCAAACAGTGATTTACAGCAAGCAAGTCTGCATGCACACACACACACACACACACACACACACACACACACACACACACACACACACACACACACACCACACACCACACTCACTCTCTACACACACACACACACCACACCACACCACACTCACACTACACACACACACACTACACACACCACACACACTCTCTCCTCACACACACACACACCACACACACACACACACACACACACACACACACACACACACAAACACACAGAAAAAAAAAGACCACAAAAATGCACTGTGTGGACTTCTGACTCAGTGCACATGACCCACTCCATGAATAAGGCAGATCTACAGAAACGTTCCAAGAGAAGACAGAAAATGTATATTCTGTGGTGTGACTGAAGATGAACTTCATTTCCTGGATAATACTAACAAAGACCCAAGATTGAAACTGAAGAAAAAAGATTCAGGAAAATAAACAGTCAACACTTGATCGCTTTATATGCAAACATGAATATTTTCAAAAGTTTTAAAAGGAAGATAATGGTTTGTTTTCGTCTGTGTTGTTGCAGACCAAACAGTTGATTCTGTTCTTCTTCTTACACAAGATAGAGCTCCTACAAGTACTCCCTACCTAAGCATAAAAATTCATACAAACCAATCTGCGTAGCCCACAGAGTGGATGTTCACATGCATGACTGGATTTTACTTCATTTTAACCCCATAAGTGCCGCCAGTGTAAAATTTATGGAGCTCTCAGAGCCTTCTGTGATGCATACAAACGTAAAATCTATGGAGGTAATTTGACACAAGTTTCAGCCCAATGTAAATGGGAGAGAAGCACTGACTGATGTTGTCAGTCTCAGAGAGGGTTCATAAAAGTGACTGGCTTCCCTTACATGACTTTTCGACCTATGCAACCCTCACCAGATTAATTTTATTTATCTGAGAACAGAAACTGCTTTTCAGCAAAATGGTGACACCAGGACTATCTTGCAATCCTGTGTGTTTTCAACCTTTGAAAGCATGTGAGTTTAGTCAAGAACTTATAAATGACTGTGGGATGATTCAGAAGACAATTCTGACACAAGAAGAGGTTGAAAATAGCAGTAGTTACTCGCTGTTGGTATGAAATGTGCACCAGACAGACCAAACACAGAAAGTATTGATCCTACAAGCATGTCACACAAAGTGTTTGTGGCCGTAGGCATACTGGCCCGCAGGCATACTGGCCCGCAGGCATACTGGCAGGTAGCCAACACCTTCACACTGTTGAAATACACAGTCAGGACACTGTAGAATAAACCCAACACTTCCAGAGAGTAGTATTAGAAACGGTAAGGGGAGGACTAGGATGATGGAGTGATGGCGGCAGCAGATGATGTGACCGGGTCAAGCCACTTCATGCACTAGTACTTTTACAGTACACCGCGGCTCTTTGCAGCTCGTCAGCTGTCAGTAGGTGGTCATCCAAAGTTTGAATATTTTTAGATTTCATCAAGAGGGTCATATCTTCTATTTTTTCCTTTGTTTTTTGTTTCTAATGTGAGCAGTTATGATTTTTTTATGGGAATTTCCACAAAATATTACAAGTATGTTGTAATTTTAAGAAATTACTACATAAATCATCTGAAAAAACATTTTGTCATGCCTAATGCATCATTCTGTGTAGTTTCATGCATAGATTTCCACAAATATGGAAGCAATAGTTGTTTTATTGCACATGGTACTGATGCAATGTTTTTCCCCAACAGATGGAAAACACCGGATGTCAAAAAACGTCAGCACTCAAGGGGTTAAACTTAAAGGCAGTTATATTCCGTCTTTGGGGAACTGAGGACAAAATTTGGCTTAAAAACCCCAACAACATGTGAATGATCTGGAAGGCGGAAATAAGAAACAGTCTTGTGGAGACAAGAGAGCATCACAGAAAAGAGGAACTCCAAACAACCTAAAAGCATACTAGAGAGCTCCTTTGGTTCCAAAACAAAAGGGGACCTCAATTTCTACATATGCAGTGCCCCACTGCTGGAGATAATTCTAGATGTGCCGTACCCCACTGCCAGAGATAATTCTATATATGCAGTACCCCACTGCCGGAGAAAATTGATCACATAAAAGGTCTTTTTTGTTTGCTTGTCTCAGCCTTTCTGTCCGTTTGTTCTTATCTTTGCAGAGGAGACAACCCTACAAGAGCGACAACCCTATAAGGGAGCCAGCCCTACTCTCTCTGGGTTAATGGCAGCATAGCTGCCAACCTTTGAAGTTCAAAAAAGAGGAATCATCAGCTGGGGGGTCCAGGGAGGCCGCTTAGGTCCCCCTGGCGGGGTAAAGGGGCAGAGCACCTTGTCAGGGTCAGGGGGCAACGCCCCCTGAAGCTATCGATTTTTCACCAATTCAAAGTACAAAAATGGCCTCTCCTAGCATATTTAAATATGAAAAAGAAGTTTTTCCACTAGACTTTCAAAATCCGGGATTTTTTGGACAGATCTGGGATTCCAGGATCGTTTTTCAAATCTGGGAAATTCCCGGGAAATCTGGGAGGGTTGGCAGCTCTGTGACAGGTACCTGGCAGTCATTTTCTGTTTATGATTACAGAAACATGTTGCAGAACATGTCAGCCATTGTCTGTGTTTGGGAAAAGCTCTTAGTTACTTGTACATTTAAATTCCCATTTGTGCTGACGATGATAACATGAAATGTGAAAAAAAACTGACTGCTGTATCAACTTATCAAACTGTTTTATAGCCCAATTTTGAGGTCTCAAATAAATGTGTTCTTTATTGAGAGTCTGCAAGCATCAGCTGAGTTGGCAGGGCCATGGCACTAGATTGTCATCTTCCAGACCTGTCCACCAAGTCCAGAATTGGAACCCAGGAGGACAATGAAGGACGGGAAGGCCAAAAATGAACTGGCACCAGATGGTCGAGGAGACCTACAACTGAACTGGTGGACAGATGCTGGAGTGATGCCTTTAGACTCTGCCGACCGAGTCCATTGCAGTGCTCTTGCTACCTCATAAATTGTGTGGCACTGGAATATCTAAGGCTAATTAAGTGAGTTGTGTACACACAAACACAGATACACACACAAGCATCACACACCACACACACACACACACACACACACACACACACACACACACACACACACACACACACACACACACACACACTTACTTTGAAAGACCAGAGCCCATGGATTTGACCAGGCATTCCCATCCTTTGGCTTTGTCCTGCCATATCACATAATCCAGCAAGTCGAAGATATAGGTCAATGCCTCACCAGTGTATCCCTCATCTGATGCACAGAAAGTAAACAGTTTCATTAAATCATGACTCTTTTTCTTATTATTCTGCATTTCTAACACTGTCATCTTGGATGCATGTACGCACACTGTTCTGGTTTGTTTGGTTCAAACTGTGCAGGTGCTATGTTGCTAGGTGCACAAGTCTACAATTTCTGTCTCAGGTGAGCGGTAATTGGTAACTAATCAGCGTTTTGGTCATTACTGTTGCCTATGTGTGCATGTATTTTTTGTTTAGCTATCAAAGACCTCAAGGCCCTGAATCATACCCGGGTCACCACACAGAGACCAGAAAAAATATGAAGAAAAAAAAAAGAACGCATTTCAACAAGCCAGGTGCAAATTTTCAGCCAATGTACAAACACCAGATACAAAAATTAGGAGAAAAAGACTGAAACTTTTTGTCCTAATTTTTGTATCTGGTGTTTGTGATCTTACGCCTGACAAAGGCCAGTTGGCTTAAAATTTGAGCCTGTCTTGTCTTGTATTAAATATGCATTCTTATTCTTTTTTTGTGTTTTTTCTGGTTCCTATTTGCTTGAACGCGGGCAGTCACACTTGTTTTGGACACCATACAGAGGTTGACCCAGAATAGACTGGAGTGGAAGATCTTCACTGCTGCCCTACATGCCAGCAATGGGAAGAAAGTATACATAAAAGTAGACTAAAAATCATTTTTGCCAGGGACAACAACTTTGTTGCTGTGGGATTATTTATATAAAGGGCGCAAGATCTCAATTATAATAGCAGCACCTAGACCACTACTCATGATTTTACAGAAGGTGAGAAAAATAGCTGTCTGCTAGATATTACCCTTTGATTCTCACACACTATCCACCAACTCCAGAAACTTAATCCTTTGACTCCCTCATATTATCCACCAGCTTCCTGCAGGAAGCAGGTGGATAGGGTGAGGGAGTCAAAGGGTTAAGTTTCTGCTTTGCTGGTATGATTGACAATTCAGGATTCTGGTGGACAAGGTGCAGGAGTCAAAGGGTTAAATTTTGAGATCTCTTGCATCCATCACAGGCCTTTTAACCACAAGACCACCAATCCACTAAGACTGTTCACCTTCATAAGGTTTAAAAGTCCCCTATGTAGGCCTACAATATTTCCCTGGGTGAACTGAAGGCTGCATGCACTAAGATTTCTCCAGCTAGACTCAAACTACATTGCGAACTGGAAGAAGTGAGATCTGACTGTATCATGTGTATGTCGACCAACCCTGGTAATCATCTACCAAACATACTGAATTTTCAATATTTTTTTCAAATGAACTGAATTTTGTGTTCAAACTAGCACAAGCCCTTGATGCACATGCTGATAGAACAGTTGGTTATATCACCTTTGTAACAAATACCCAGAGGAATAATGCCAGTATCAACTTGCCCTACTCCTGAAACTTCCCGACAGTCCAATAGAAACAAACACCAAGCCCATCAGTTCCATTTTCACCCCCACCCTAATATACCAGTGATAAACCTGGACCATGATCAGATCCCTGAAGCACACAATTACTACCTACATGGCAGACCCCTGAAGCACACAATTACTACCTACATGGCACAGTGTTTGAAAAGAGCTGATGAGAAGACCAGCCGAGACATGACCTGGATAACCATGAATATTAAAATAATCAAAATGATATCCATCTATCATCATATTCAATTCTGACATCACATGGCATTTCTCCATTTCAGACCTTCCAGTTTGCAGCTGACAATGATCTTTTTCCCTACAATACCTATGATGGTATTAACAGAGGGTGAGAGCTTAGTCTGAGAGTAGAGCGCCTTGGTGGAGATTTTCTCTGGCCAGTAGATGCCGAGTGCCAAGCGGATCATACGCCGATGAGAAGAGTCGATCAATTTCGAGAGAGTTTCGGTCAGAGGTATGGACTCGAGACCGTAGCATACAATGCTCTCTACTGCCGCCTTGAAAAGTCTAATCTTGATCTGGTCATCGGCCTTCGAGCTGAAAATTGGCTTCAATTTGTTCATTGCTGCCCATGCTTTGGCGAAGCGTTTGTCTACCACTGAACTTGGAGACGAGGTGTCAAGTCTGAGGTAACTGAACTGCTCGCATGTCTGAACCACCTCGCCGGACTGGAAAGATTCGACGGGGAATGGTGTTGTGGCTGACGTGCATGACTTTCATTTTGCCGTGGTTGATTTTGAGACCAACGGCTGACGCATTCCTTTCGAGATTTTGAAGAACTCTCTCTACAGTGTCAGCCGATTAACGGATAGATGACAGAAAAATGACAGAGTAATACACATGAAGGGGGAAGAATGACAGAATGGTTCAGACGCTAGCCTGCCAATAACTAAACTCAAAGTTCCAAGGATTGTTCCCCATTAAGGCTTCAATTTTTCTCCTCAGAAAATTAAACTGAACACTAGTCCTTTGGAAGGAGACAGAAAACTAGTTGGATCTGTGTGCTTTCTGATGGGTGCTAAAAATCCCATGGCAGTTGAACATCATGAAGAGCAGGGCATTCACCTGGCTGCCCTGATATAAACCATTGGAGAGATAGGTTCATCTTCCAGGTCCTCCTCTTGAAGGTATATATTAACCTTCTTGCCTTTCTAAAGTCTTGGTAAGAAAAGAAGAAAATTGGGTGGTGCTGCACTGCAGCAACATGCTCTCAATGGGAAGAGTATCCTGAGATTCATGTGGTAAATACACTATGATAAAATAAATATGAATGAATATAAATAAAAGATAATCTAAAGCTGATCTTACAAACCTGTCATTTTCTGCCACAGGGTCAGCACCAGGGGATTAGCTGGATCCAACTTTGCCAGACTCTGAAAAGAATTCAAGAAAACAGGGAATCTAAAGGAAAGGTAACAAAAAACTAAGTATTCATACAAAATGTTCACGATTACACAACTACATTCCCCTACCTAAAATACATAACACTGACAATGAAACTCCTTTTAACCACTTCACCGTTAATTTTTGGCGATAGTAGGCTAGAGGCTGAGAAAAGTTCCAGAAAAACTGAAAAGTTACATCTAGGTTGTTGTTCACTCACATCTCCAAGACTATGGCAGATAACACCATGAAAATATACATCTATGGAAACAGAAATCAAATGAACAATGATTTTTCTTGTAAAACTTTACAAACACTGAACCAGATTTTCCCACAAATATAAGGTAGCTCTAGACTAATAATCTCAATCAGAATCTTCATCCAGTTATGTTTTTTTCCAAATCAAATCTGATTCACTGGCATCAAATTTACCAAGTTAAACTTCGTCAGGACCAAAAGCTTCATCACCACGCAGAGCGTCTTCCAATACTTTCTCTAGCATAAACATTTATTTTCACTCTGCCATGACTGCCAAACAGTTAGACTGCATGCACAAAACTTTTTCTACATTTCTCAAACAATACAGGTAATGAAGGACGTATCTGAGCTTGTCACACTCAGGACAGAAAGTTTTCAAGGGAGGTAAATCAAACTCAGCAGTAGATTTTTCTGCAATACTGAGTGAAGTATTTATGCTATTCTGTCTGACATGGGGAAGTATTTATGCTATTCTGTCTGACATGGGAAGTGTTTATGCTATTCTGTCTGACATGGGGAAATGTTTATGCTATCTGTCTAACATGGGGAAGTGTTTATGCTATTCTGTCTGACATGGGGAAGTGTTTATGCTATTCTGTCTGACATGGGGAATATCTCAACAAGACACTGGTGATCATGATGTCATCATGTATGTGGCATGTCAACAGAACACCGAAGGGGTTAAGGCAAACTTCTGATCATGAGAAATATTTGTTCAGCTACAGCGGCAGACATGGGAATTGTCTGACAGACAAAACCTGAAAAGTAAAGCAGTTTGGGGGTGTGATCCCCCTCTGCCAGAAATGTTTTTTTTTTATCAATCAAAATCCAAGCACTGTGGGTCTTGCCTGAGGTAGGCTTACTTTTCATGAAAACCAAAAAACAAGTGTGACTGCCCACGTTCAGGCAAACAGGAACCAGAAAAAACATGAAAGAAGAATATGAAGGCGTATTTAATACAACAAAACAAGACAAGCACAACTGTTGGGAGAGAAAATGTGTAATGCTTCATATGTTAGAAGTAGGTCAGTTCGTATCAGGTAACTCCCTTTTGGACCATTTGTCTTCTTATTTATCATCATTATCTTTTAACTTTTATTCCTTCACTCTAGCCCTAATAATCTTTTGATTCCCACACACTGTCCACAAGTATCCTGTATTGCTAACAATATTAGCAGAACACAAACTTAACCCTTTGATTCTCTTCAAAGGGAGTCAAAGGGTTAAACTTTTCCACTGCTATCGTGGCTGATAAAGTGTGATGACTGTCTTGTCTTGTTGTATTAAATACGCGTTCTTATTCTTCTTTCATGTTTTTTTCTGGTTCTTATTTTTCATGGTTTGAAAAGATCTGCAACATGACCTGATGAAGTAATTTATATTTTAAAAAGTCAGAAATAAAACGACATTAATCTTTTGATTCACACATCCTGTCCACCAGCATCCTGTATTGCTAACCATACTAGCAGAACAAAAACTTAACCCTTTGATTCTCTTCAAAGGGTTAAACTTTTCCTTTGCTATCATGGTTGACAAAGCACAATGCTAATGGATGGGCTGAATGAGTGAAATGTTTAGAATACTGTAGGAAACCCACCTTCAAACAGCTGAGAGACTCCTCGCTCACAAGATCTTCATCGAAATGTTGACAGTTTCTGGTGAGGTATTCGTACAAGAACCTGTGGGCGTTGGGGTTGTCTATGTTTTTGCTACGGTACATGCACAGCAGCTCTCTGGCATCATCAAATTCTTGATAATATTCATGAATCTGGACAAAACAGAGAGGCACCTTACTAACTGATCTTTCTGATTAGCATCTGACTAGCACCAAACTTCGTCATTGTCATCATCATCATCATCATCATCATATCATCATCATTATCATCATTATCATCTTCATCAAAATGCATACATACCAACCACTATTTGAGTCACACCATATTAACATATCTTTCATACTGAAGTATCAGACCAAAAACCACAGTAAATAGCAAAAACACAGTTCTTGTGTTTTGTTTTGTTGTTACTGTTTTGAAAACATATTTCTTTCACTGATGTTCTTTATATATCCATTAAGAATTAAAGATCTCTCCATTCAGACTGAATGAGAATCAGACAATATTCAAACACTACACTATTTGTGAATTCACAACATGAGCTTGCTGCTGCTGTGTAGAACACTGTAAATGTATTTTTGATGCATTTTTCCAATTTCATGCATTGTTTTGCTTGAGTATTCAGAAGGCAATCAAAAAATGTAGGAATTATGGGTAAACAGTAAAACTTGACATTTGAAAGCGGTATCACCACATGCTCATATCTCCACAGGTAAAACTGAGACCAAAGTGCCTCAATCTGTTGCAATATCTATGATCACATGACCAATTTGCACATAAACACAACAATCACCACGCAGCACAACAATTATAACCACACAGTGTGAAGGAACAGCTTAGATGATTAGTTAACCATTTAACTCCCTCACACTACCTGCCAGCACCCCACACAGGAAGGTGGTGGATAGAGTGAGGGAGTGAAAGAGTTAAACATTTTGCATATGGTGGACAGGGTGTGGGATTAAAGGGTTAAATCAGAAACTGGTTTTCTTTGTTCTGCTTTGCTTCCCATGGTCAGTGTCTGTTGAATGGCACATAACCCCATGCCACTCATTTCAGCTTTTCAACATACCACCTAACCCAAGTTCATTCATTCCAAGTCCTAAAGCCAAGAGTCAGTGGAACGAGTGATATCCATTTGGCTCCCGCACCCTGTCCATCCTGCAATGTCAACCATGCAAGAAAAGCAAAACCTTAACTCTTCTGCAACAACCCCAGGCTCGAGCGTTTTCTCCCTATGCACACCCTACTGAAAGGCCTATTATTCCCTGGGAACCACCATTTTAGGGGCGATTGAATTAATTTTCATGGAAACCCAGAATGCTTCTCAAACATGTGTCTTATACCACAAGAAACAGCAATTCTTCATCTTTCCGATGGTATGCATCCTTTTGTTGTAAAACGAAATTTGGGGTGTATTATTTGGGCCACAATTGCATAACCAAACGGAAAGGAAAAGTGGACACTGATTTGATACACCAAATCAAAACAAAGCAAAACAAAGTACATAAAGAGCAAACAAACAATACTTAGATTATTTAGAAAACAAAGAATAAAAGGGTAAGTTAGAGCATGCATTTAGTGTGTTAGTTGTTCAGCTAAACACAACAAATATATAGATCAATAAACAAGATTATCTGACAGTTTCATCTTCCACTCAGCATAAGAAGAGCAAATCCCAAAGTTCATGTTTGTATGTTTGTTTTATTCACTAAGCAACCATTTGTGGTGTGCACAGTGAAACAACATCAATAAACAGGATTTAGAGGAAAGAGACAAACAAACTCAACATAAACAAACAAACACGTAACCGCGTCGTCTGCTTCACCGTCAGATCGGACCTCGATGTTTAGGTCCCGATCTTCCGTCTCCTCTGCAGGTTCGGGGATGTTTGTGACGATATCCTCATCTTCTTCACTTTCTTCGGAACTGTGGTAATGGTCCACTTCTTCTTCTTCTTCAGATCCAGTTTGAGTTGCGAGTTCGAGTCTCAATCAAGCTTAGCTGTGGTTGAAAACGTTTCGACGCCATGAAAGTGCGCGGTCGAAGGTTGATAGAGTCAAACGCAAAGAGACTGAGGGTTGGTCCGAAAAATTCGCTCTAAACCAATGGAAACGCATTTTATTGAGTCAGATACCGGCTCGAGTGACGTAGAAGATATTTCTGAATTGAAATCAAGTGTGCATGGGAACATTGACAATGGAATAAGCCCATAGGAATTTTCCACAAGGCCACCGCGAGTATACTCGCAGAGCGTAAAACAAAGCGGACAGTGCACTGCGAGCCGTCACGCGGGCTGGCTTCAGCGGTGCTTCTACACACCGCGTGAGGAATCGCAGTGCGTAGCGTAAACGTTAACCCTGTGACTCTCTTACCCTATCCACCAGCTTCCTGCAGGAAACTGGTGAATAGGGTCGGGGAATCAAAGGAATAAGTTTTTTGCAGTTGGTGGGCAACGTGCAGAAGCCAAAGGGTTATGCCATGAGATCATCTGCCAAAGGAAATATTGCACTGCTGCCAGGTCAGGACTCAGGAGTCCCTCTTTACTGATGATAGTTATTGCAGCCAGAATCAGATAGAATGAGCTTTCCCTCTATGACTGACTGTTTGGGGTGGGTGGATGCGAGTTGGCTTTTACATCATTTTACTCTAAATATATGAATGAGTTTATGTAGCATGTCAACCTATTGCTATATGAATGTTACAGTTACAAGACTAAACTGTATTCTTGTAAAATACCATGGTGTTATTTTTCTTTCAGAGATATAAGCTGACTTGATTTGTACGGAGACTGCCATTATATCTTTCCTAGACAGGAATCATGAATCATCAACATCAAAAGACCTCGACGTGAGTTACCTCAGACACATAAGTGGCAGCAAATACAAAACTGATTAATTAACCATGAGATCTGGACATGAAAAGTCACAGAATCTGGAAAACTTTTCATAATATCATAATGACAAATAAAATGAAAATTAGGATGATAATGAAGATGTTGAGAGTTACAAACTGGAATGAGAACTTCACAATTTGCAGTCATTTTTCTATTGGAAGGAGAACTTCACAATTTTTCTGGTCAATCATTTTTCTATTTCCATGCCACGGATGCATTTGAAAACTTCCTTTTATAATATATACAAGGCTGCAGAGGTACAAACACCTGTAATGCTGATCAACAATGTAAGTAACCCCATGTCAATGGCACAACAGTGGAGTGGATCAGGCTTCATGAAACAGGACTGTGTGACCCCAGTCTTCCACCAAGTCAACAGCACAGTTAAATATACATAGAAGATAGTCAAATTTGGAATCAATTTATACTTTTATCTATGAATAATTTGCTGATCAGCACATTTCAGTCACTAAATATGTTATGTGGTGGTTTTTGTGTGTGTGAGAATGTGTTAGATATGTACGCTTGTTTTTACAAGACCTTCCACGCATACAATGTTGAGTTTATTTTACATGTTTGATATTTTGATGTGAAATGTTCTGTGTAATTGTGTTTCCTTCCTGTGGAAGACCACAGTTTTTTTTTCTATTTAGGAGATAATACAATTGACTTGACCTGAGTTTTAACTGAGATTCCAAAATAAAAAGTAAGTTTATGCATGAAGTTGACGCTGGTTTCAATTCTTTCTTGAGGATGACGACACAAGGGAGGTAACAGTGCAGCCAAAGTTTACACCATGAAAATAGACTTATGCCCCTTACCTCAACAGATTTGGTGAGGAAGATGTCCCATACCCCAGCTTTCTTAGGAAGATCATCCAGACCGACAAGTGCTTGGTTTGCAAATCTTCTGATGGTATCTTCATTATGTCCTTGTGAAGAGGTCATACCTACACAGAGAAATGCTCATTACTTTCATGCAATCACTGCAATGAGAAATCTTTGCCAACATGTTTTGTTCAGACAGACGTAAGATAAACCTGTAAGACATGCATAGGTGTTGACATAAAATAACCCCCCCTTCTTTGAGGGAAAAAACCCACATCCACATACATCACGCCCAAATGGAAGATTAATTATACTCTTCATTTTTTCTTGAAAAATATATATACAAAAATTATGCACCACACACAAATAGAACAAAACCACTCACTTTAAAACGCACAACGTTTCGGCCACACCGGCCCTTGTCAAGTGTGCTGTATCTTCTTGCTTCGCCTTCTATGTCCTGGTGAGATTACAGCTCACCAGACCATTATGCATGAATTCTGCTCTGTTGTTCTGCCGAAACGTTGTGCGTTTTAAAGTGAGTGGTTTTGTTCTATTTGTGTGTGGTGCATAATTTTTGTATATATATTTTTCAAGAAAAAATGAAGAGTATTTCCAACACCACAATGGCAAAGATATTCCATATTGTGAATTCTAAAAGATTAATTATGTCGTTTGAAATCAGTCAGTTTACCGTTTTTCACAGCTACTTGCTGCTAACAAAAAAATACTTTTAATGTGTTACTGTTTGTTCCTTACATTTCAGTTTGCAAAATCTGTTCTTGACCTGTGTGCATGAATGTGTAAAAAAAACACTTTCAGCATAAATGTGACCCTCAAAACGTTTGGCTTAAATGTGGCCCTCAAAACTTTCAGCATAAATTTCACCCTCAAAACTTTCAGCATAAATGTCACCTGCAAAACTCTCAGCATAAATATCACCCTCAAAACTTCAGCACAAATGTGACCCTCAAAACTTTTAGCATATATGTGACCCTCAAAACTTTCAGCATAAATGTAACCCTCAAAACTCTCAGCATAAATGTGACCCTCAAAACTCAGCATAAATGTGACCCTCAAAACTTTCAGCATAAATGTGACCCTCAAAACTGTCAGCATAAATGTGACCCTCAAAACTCTCAGCATAAATGTGACCCTTAAAACTTTCAGCATAAATGTGACCCTCCAACACATAATGAGTAAAAAACTCCCTGGCTCTCTTTAACGCTAGCAGTCAAAATCAGTTAGGAGATGATGTTTTGTCAATTCTGAGTTTCTGATATAAAAACTCATATATCGCTTTTCAACTTGTTCAATGATGGAAACTGCATACTATTATCAGTAATGCAGCAAAATTTGCATTTAATCAAACCTGTTCTGTCAGTTTTGATGAAGAATAGAAGATCCACGTTTGCAAAATTTTGCTCCTTTTCGAAATCCTTTCCCCTTGTAATTATCTGACATAGGCCCACTGACAAATATAGTTCTGAAAAACTCATTTACCACATTTACCACTTGCCTAAACTACATTGATTGACTGGCTAAAGATAAAAGCTAGATCAATTCAATATGTATTTTTATGGGTAAAAAAATGTAACTCATTTAAAAATTTTTGTTGTTGCAAAGTAAACGTTGTGAGAACATAGATATGTACAATAATAATTATCACAGTATTTTGTTCTCTGATCACAGACATATACACTAATAATCACCACAGTATTTTAATCTTTGGTCAAAGCATATTAAGAAAAGTCATCACAGTATTTTATTCTTTGATCAAGGCATATTTTGAAAGTAGATTTTCAATGTTGTTGACACAAAATGCCTTGGTGACAAACAAGAACAATGTAAACACCCACAAAGCAGGTACTGTTCAATACGTACAAAATAATCTGGAATATTACTGTTTAGATGCACTGTTGTGTGTGCTTAAAATTTTATGAAGACTGATGCACATGTACTAAGAAAACTTCCACAACATAGAACTAAAAAATGTTTGTACTCGATTTTCTCAAAACAGCTGGGGTTGTGGGTTTAACCCTCGTGAGGGCCATGGTTTTCGCAGGCTGAGAAGCTCTTGTACTAGAGCTGTGGAGCCTAGATCCGATATCTCAAGGTCAGTCCACACCCACAACATTCCCGCTGGCCTGCTGGCTGCCCATATTAATGCTTCAATTCTTCTGGTGGTGTCATGTTAGTGTTTTACAGATGCCCCCCCCCCCCCCCCCACCCACCCCCCTTTCCATTTCAACACCTGACCAGTGCATAGGGTTTTGCATAAGCTGAAGGATAACACAGATGGCAGACAAGATGGAGCACATGGAATTGCCTGAGTGCGATGAATCCCTATTAACCCTTTGACTCCCACAACCTATCCACCAACTGCAAAAACTTAACCCTTTGATTCCCTCACCCTATCCACCAGCTTCCTGCAGGAAGCTGGTGGATAGGGTGAGGGAATCAAAGGGTTAAGTTTTCATTATGCTTGCATGGTTGGCAATGCAGCATGCTAGTGGAGAGGGTACGGGAGTCAAAGGGTTAACCAAACTCTAAACAAACAAAAGAGCAGTTTAAAGGAGCATTATGTGCAAATCCATGTAATTTACCCATTAAGTGTCAGATTTCAAAATGGTTTACACCAAAAGTGAAAAAGAAAATGTCTCCAGAGACAGCGAAACATCCCATAAAGTTTACATCTAGGAATTTGCAACTCATTCTGTACTGAAGGGTCACACATATCTATAACAAGCTCTATTCGAAAAGAAAAGCAGTCTACTTACTGTACAAGGACTGAGACTGGGTGTTCTGTGATGGCTTTGAGTTGTCCCTGAGGGCTGCCTTCCACTCCATGTAGAAGATCATACCCTGGTACGCATCTAGCAGGTTCATCAAATGCTGTGTCAGGTCACACTGCTTTGCGTTCAGAACTCCTTTTCTTATTTTGCGAGAGGCCTGGGTTAGAAAACAAAACCAACAATAAACACCAAGAACCTTTAACCTTTCCACTCTCTCACCCTTTCACCACCTTCCTTGAAAATGTGAGAGATTGAAAAACATTAGCAGGAAGCAAGTGGGAAAAAAATCAAGATGGAAAAACCATTCAAACAACGTCCCTTTTTATTCCAAAACTTTTTACAGGAAATCCAGATTTTGTACTTCGCAAGGTGAACATGACTCTGAAGAAGAATCTGATGAAATAAAACCTTATACGAAGCAAGGTCACTGGAAGACTATGGGGGACTGTCACAACAATGACAACAGTACAAAAACCATCGTCCAAAGTCCTCAGAAAGTGCTCTTCACACACCTTCAAAAATTGTTGACCTTAGGTAATTTTTGGTTCATGTGACCTGGACATCTGAGCCATGACTTCCAAACTTTGATATTCATGGCTCCTTAACAATCCACTTCACTGATCCAAATTTGGTAAAGTTCCATCAAGAATCAGATGACAAAATCTTACTAACAGATTACTGTCACAGAAACACACCTCTCTCCATTCAATATGAAACAATGTCCCTTAAAAAAACGAAGACTGCAAAACATTTGCAAGTAATAACAGTTAGCTAAAATGAAGGATAGCACAGATGAAAATTATATATAAAACATTATACATAAAACAAGAAACACAAAAACTGAACAAGAATACATCTTTAGTTCACAAAACAAGAAACACAAAAAATAGAACAAGATTACATATTTAGTTTACAAAAAAAGGAACACAAAAATTGAGCAAGAATACATATTTATTTTAGTTCACAAAACAGGAAACATAAAAATTCAACAAGAATACATATTTAGTTCACAAAACAAGATAAGCACACATTTTCGGTCTATTGGCCTTTGTCAAGGGTAAACACTAAACTACAAAGAATCAAAAACACAGAACTTGGGACGAAATCAACAACAGATCTTTTAAGGAATGTTCTGAGCTTACCACTTTATGCTTTGTGGCTGCGTCTATGCTAGCTGAATGGGTAGCGCAAACTGTGTTGGGTTTGAGAAATTCTACATGGGAGATAACTCCGTGACTCTCAAGAGTTATGTTACTTAGTTGATATTGAAAATTCTCCCTGCTTCCCTCTTATTTTCTTTGGTATTAGATCTTTTCTGTTTCTTTGTGCAGGAGAAAATGACCGATATGAAATCATCATGAGTTTGTGACTTGTGGTAATTATGAGATACAGGACAGAAATGTGATGAAACAAAGGAAGTGAAATGAATTCTACACTGTAAACTTGATCATGCCATAATATTGTTGTTTCAGCCTTAGGACAGTCTGAAGCCAAAACACTGGGAGGAAGTATTTTTTTTTACATAGACAGAAATACAAACATATCAGACATATGCATTTCATGAATACATACAAATACATACAGAAGCACACACTTGAATCAAATATACACACAATAATGAAATAACAAATCAACAAATAAGCAGATATGTAAGTAAATGAAAAGGGAAAGAGAGAAAAGTGGAGATGGAAAACATGTTAATGAATTATGAAATTTCAGGCAACTGTAACAAATATGTAAATCTATTTTCTGTGAATGACTGACATCCTGTAGACACTGTATTTAGTTAAGGAATTTTTGAGTTTCTGCCAGCCACTGATGGTGCCCATTTACCAAAGTGTCACATTCAATTTCTTCTCCTTGAAACACATACTTACACTAGCTAATAATGGTTCCATCAGAAATTATTTTCTCCCTGGACTTTGGAGTTTGTTTCAAGAGGGGTTCATCACATCGGACAATCCCATATGCGCTGATGTCTGTACTTGCTGACAACCCAATGACACTATGTTTTTTTTTTTTATTAACCCTTTGACTCCCGAACCTGATCCACCAACTGCAAAAAAGGGTTAAGTTTTTGATTTGAAGGCATGATTGACAATGCAGGGTGCTGGTAGACAGGGTTCCGGAGTCAAAGGGTTAAGACCATATGAGTTGCATGTTGCAAATTCTTCTGTGAGATGGGATTCCAAGTCTTGATTATCTTTGTTTAAAAATACCACCAGCAGTTGGAATGTGGTGGATAGAAGAAAGAAACGAAAGGATTACCTTGATAACCTCTGAAGCTTTCTCTGTCAGGCCCTGGCTGATGAGGTACTGTACAAACTCCAGAGCAATATCACGCATGTTGAGCTCCTTCAGCAGGTACGCGTGTCTGAAATATAACTACTACATCAGACATGTCAGAACCAAAAAAAACAATACAAACTGATAAGTGATCTGACCATCTATCAAAGATATTGATGTACTGCCACAGACTCACAGTCTTCCCTCCACTTTGTCATGACTGCTTTCCTCCTTTCACCAAATCCAAAACAAGTGTGACTGCCCGCATTCAAGAGAACAGGAACCAGAAAAAACACGAAAAATGTATAAGAACATAATAATAATAATAATAATAATAATAATAATAATTACAATATTTATATAGCGCAAAATCTTCATAAAATCAAATCTAAGAACGCATATTTAATACAACAAGACAAGACAGGCGCAAATTTTTGGCCAACTGGCCTTTGTCAAGCAAAAGATCACAAACAAACAAACACCAGATACAAAAATTAGGAGAAAAAGACTGAAACTTCCCTGCGGCTCCGTCCAGTGTGAGAAAAGGAATGTTTCAGTCTTTTTCTCCTAATTTTTGTATCTGGTGTTTGTTTCTTTGTGATCTTATGCTTGACAAAGGCAAGTTGGCTGAAAATTTGCGCCTGTCTTGTCTTGTATTAAATACACATTCTTATTCGTTTTTTCTGGTTCTTCTTTCACCACAGCTCTTCCAGAAAGACTGCACTGCTGTGCGCAGACCTAAAGCAGCTAGCGTGTAGGTGAACAAGGCTTAAGTAATTCATCTACATCAGAGTATTCAAGCAAACAGGAACTAGAAATACACAAATGTAGGATAAGAAAGCTTATTTGGTAAAACAAAACAAGACAAGACAGGTGCAAATTTTTGGCTTTTGTCAAGAGTATAAAAGAGACAACAAAGAACCATCATCATGAGCCTTGCCGCACGGTGTTGGTGATCATAGCCTTCCATATGAATTTTATCTTGTCGCGGCAACTATATCTCCTACCCCTTTTGTCCTCAACCACTCAACAAATCTGTCTAAATATTTTCTCCCCAGGTCTACCTGGTGCTCTTTTTCTCTCTGGCTTTCCTGTTGTGACTAGGTGCTCAAATTTCTCTTGCCTCATAAAATGTCCTACAATTGTTGTTTGTCTTTTGCTGATCTTCTTGCTTAATGTCTTGATTTCTTTAATGTCCATGTTCTTAGAAACCACATTTCAGCTGCCTCAATCTTGCTCTGACTTTGCTTGTTGATTGTCCAGGCTTCGCAACTGTGTAACAGTATTGGTTCTATACAACATTGAAAAATCTCTCTTCCTGATGCCCATTAATAGGCATTTGTTGGAAAGAACACTTTTCCTTTTCTTAAATGCTGGTTTAGCTTGGCCAATTCCGCCGGATATTTCTAATATGCTTCTGCCACCTGATGAGATCACTGTTTATACTGAAAAAGTCTGTGACATCCCCATGGGGGTACACACAGCCATATCAAGGCTACAACAATCTCAAGATGTAAATCATACCTCACTGGAGAAAAAAAAGAACACCTGGAAAAGAAAATTAAGTACACATATCAATGCATTCGCACACATAATCTAAGGATATGCCCCTGGTGCTGACCACTCCATCCAATTTATCACTAGGGGATTTAAAAAAACTGAACTCGAATACAAATAATAAACATTATTAAGGACACTTAAACATGTAGACAAAAAACAGGCCTAAATTACCTAAAACTGAAATACAAATATAAACATTATTAAGGACACTTAAACATGTAGACAAAAAACAGGCCAAAATTACCTAAAACTGAAATACAAATATAAACATTATTAAGGACACTTAAACATGTAGAAAAAAAACAGGCCAAAATTACCTAAAACTGCTTCTGCACATCACCTTTCCTTAGAGTTAGAGCCAAAAATGCACTTAATACATGTGCCCAATTATCAATCCTATGAGAAAGTAATGGGTTAAAAGGAAGGAGAAAAAAATAAAACCCATTAACTGACTACTCTTTAATAACAGTCCCTTCCTTTAACACACAAAATGTGAACCAACATGGGAAAACCAAAGCTAAAGTGCAAAATTTTAACATTTGAGTTTTTAAGTCATCTTAAACTTTTAAGTTTCAAAAATTCATCAATAAACATACAAAAAGCAGAATCAATTTATCTATTATAGTTTTCATGTTAAATCATAAATGTGTTTGAACTTTATGAAAGTATTTTGACAGGAGAAGTAATACACTTATAAATTCTTGAAAAAAAAAAGGGAAAATTTTTCAATAAAAAAATGCTTTTTAGGGAGCAAGCTTCCGTTAACAGGATATGATACAACTTCAGGACAATGAAGACTGGATGTTAACCCTTTGACTCCCACACCCCGTCTCATCATCATCATCTACCATCTACCAACTGCAAAAACTTAACCCTTTGACTCACTCAACCTATACGTCAGCTTCCTACAGGAAGCTGGCGGATAGGGTGAGGGAGTCATAGGGTTAAGTTTTTGCTTTATGAGAATGGTTGGCAATGCAGGATGCTGATGGAGAGGTGCGGGGATCAAAGGGTTAAAGACCTGACATGTTGAACAATCTCCACTGACCAATTTTGACCCTATTTGTACCAAAGCTATGAATGGCTGGCTGCATCTTTAGCCAGGTTCCCCCATGCTGGGTTACAAATGATAAGTGCTAACTTACCTGAATAAGTCCTGAATAAGGTTGACATTATGATCAGGTTCTGTGTACATAGCAGCCAAGCAGCCTGAAAAACAAACAAAATCATACTCAAGTATAATTATGTCCATTTTTGTTTTCACTTGCACGACTTTCTCCCAAAGGGATGTTGTTGCAGAGGACTTTGCACCTACTTGTGTAATGTAGCTTAGAACCTCATCCTCCAAATAATTCATATGCTGTGTCGTGTCGTGCGGTGTGTGGTGTGTGTGCGTGTGTGTGTTGTGTGTGTGTGTTGTGTTGCCGTGTTGGTGTGCGTGTGTTGTGTATATATGTTGGTTGTGTGTGCATGTGGTGTATACATATGTGTGTGTAGTGTGTGTGTGTGCTTACAGTGTGTGTGTGTGTGTGGTGTGTGGTGTGTACATGTGTTTGTGTGTGTGTGCTTGCACATCATGCATGTTTTGGTTTTTGTTTCAACTGAATGAGACCTTTACTGTTTAAAGCACAGCTGACTGTGCAGATCTAAATCAGGGCTACCACCATTTCAAAATGTACACAAAACCTTTTAGGGAAAAAAAAAAACTGAAAAAGAAAATTAACTACACATTCAATGCATTCACACAATAACCCAAAGATATGCCCTCGGTGTCGATCATTCTGTCCAATCCATCACCAGGGGGTAAAAATAAAAACAAAACAAAACAAACACCCCCCCCCCCTCCAACACAAATGTAAATTTAACTAGGAACACTAAGACACATATAAAATGGGCCTAAATTATCCAAAATTGCTAGTGCATATCACTACTCCTAGAACCAAAAAAATGCACTCTATACATGTACCCAATTATCAATCCTAAGAGATAAGTACGTAAGACTTCACAGAAAATATACAAGTGAAGAGACCAGCAAGGCAGAAAAAGATGGAAGATATGACTGAAAGCAAAGGAGCAAGGCAGAAACAAGGTAACAGAAAAAAGGAAATTTCAGCAGAGAATTTCTAGAAGGTGGGGATATTATTTATAATGAAAAAGCCCCTGGCACCCTCATAGGGAAAGAATGAGACAGTTCTTGATGAAAAGTGTACACTTGTTTGTTTGAATGAACAAGACTAAAACTTTATGAGTACTTTCTCATGCATACATAGTTGCACATGCCAGTTTCTATGTCATGCACAGCAAAGTATATAACAACAACAAAAAAACCCACAACAACAACAACAAAACTCATTACTAATTCCAGCCCCAAGAAGGGGCTAAAGTGGATAAGGCATCCACCTGAGAAGTATTATAAAGTGGGGGTCTATGGTTCAAGCAAGGATCAAACACGATCTCCCTTCCATCCATTAGACTTTAACTAGTGGTGGTCTGCGTGCTAGTCTTTTGTATAAGATTCATAAATCAAGTTGTAGATAACATACACTCAGTGTATACGTATACAAAAACTTCTCAGCATATAAAGGAGTTATCCCTGTCTCTGTAGACAAATTCTTTTTCCTGGGTAGTATACAAAACTACATGGAGACAGAAAAAAGGAAAAATAAAATCAAGCCATTCTATCATCATATATAAAAAAAATTATTACAAAAAAATCCAGATTTTGTACTTCTCAAGTTCACTGTGACCATGAATAAGCTTCAGTTGGAATAAAACCAACCTTGATGTATTCTGAGGACAATGGTAAACTATCATAACAATTAAAACAGCTTTCTAAAACTGTCAGAAATTCCTAAGAAAATGCTGTTCATACATTTCCTTCAAAAAGTACCGAGTTCTAGCACTTTCTTGGTCTGTGTGATTTTGACTTTGGAGCTTTATCTTCTAAGTCTTATGCTCACATAGCTCCTCAATAATCCATAGTTTTAACCAAAATCTGGTATCTGGTAAAGATCAACCCATGATGGATACAGAGCTGAGAAATCTGTTCACACATTTTGACACAGACAGACAGACAGACAGACAAACAGACAGACAGACAGACACACACACACACACACACACACGCCACACAACTTCTCCAGTTGAAAAAAGCAAGGATATATTGTAATGGGAAGAAAAGAAAAAAAAACCACAAGCTGCACAATGCCAGACACACAGACACCCTACCTTCCAGATGATCCAGTCCGCACCATAGGGGATGTGCGAGATGCAGTTAAGCATGGAGAGAACCTCAGTCCACTGATGTGTCAGTATACATTGTCGAAGCAGCTGCATGAACTGTGGCAGTAAATTAAACATGTCTTCTCCTTTCTCCTCTCTTCTCCATGGGTATTCTGCCAGGATAAATGTAAACAGACTATATTTCATCACAATTTACTAATTGTAACATTGTAAATAAAGGCAAAGGTTTATGGTTTAAGGTTTATGTCTACAACCCTGGTATAACAAGAAGTGAGGTGGCACAGACCTAACCTTTCGTGGGGCCAGCATTAAGCTTTATCTTCCCCAACCCTGAATAGGGTCAGGTACCCATTCATGAATATTAAAGGGTAGTGACTGCTGGGTGGACTGGATACTGCACATATGCAATCTTTCTAGGACTGGACTTAAATCATGAGCAGATTATAAGTTAGGAGCTGAACCTTTATATCAAAAGGGCTTCTATACATGTGACAGATCAGTACAAAATTAATGCTAACTCAATTTTTGGGTGTTTCTACAATTTCTTTTTTCATTTTTATGCATAATTGTAGATCTTGTATCCTTAAGCTTCTTCTCCCTTAACCCTTCCAGCCCTAAGTATTTCTAAACTCTAATACCCTCAACCCTGAATATTTTTAGAGAAATTCTAGCGAAAACCGGTGTCTCAGAATAAATCCTTCTAATGCTTAAAAATTTACCAGGAAGAAAGTATAGGGTGTCTGGAATTCGGTAATATAAAGTAAACAGGATGTGGCAGAGGAGAGTAGGTGCCGGTAGGTCGCATACCGCACGCCAGCACGATACCAGGCCAGGTCAACCGGACATGTCAGGCTGTCCTGCAGCCTGCCGGGTCCAGAGGTATTAATCGCACTGGCCGCTGCATCGGCCAGCCGGGTTCAAAGGGTTAACTACCTAAATAGTAACTGTCGTGCCACATTCACGGCTGCATTTTCCCAGCCATTCTGCCACCCTTTAGTTGCGAGCTGGCGTCGCCTGCGTGTGCTATTTTTAGCCAGGCAAGGTCGACCAAAGTCCGTCAGTGTAGCGTGTCTTTGTGCTCCCGTACTAGTGATAAAGGGAAGGGTGAAAAGGGTGTGGGGAGGGAAGGGAAGGGGTGTGCTATTAATAGACGGCAGAAAGTGGCCAACTAAATTATCTCGGATTTGTGCACCGTGCATTAAAGAACTGTTCACCAGATTCCTCTAGCTCTGTTGGTTGTGTGCCGAAGCCTGGATCTCTGCAAATAGTTTCTCTGTCATTTCATAACACTGTCACGTATTGTGTCAGTCCATCATGTTTTTTGTTTTCTCCTCCACCTCTCTCCTTCAACAGTTTTTCGAAGACTAATTTAGCAAGGCCACTGGATCTTGTTACATGGCCAACATAGTTTTCTTTCCTTAACTGATCCTAGAAGATCTTCATATGGCCCAATGTGCTGCTTGATCTGCTGATGGTTTGGTGACGTTGGTGATATGATCAGCTAATTATGGATCCCAGATAAGTGAATTGTGCAAGAGTTCCTAGCTTCAGTCCATAGATAGATGTATCATTAATGATCTTCTCAGAACTGATTTCTACACCATGTCTTGTTGAATGTCATACAATGAAAAACATAGAAACTGGCTGTTCAAAGTGATTATCCCTTCCCAATGGTTTTGAGAAAACAGCCTCTAATGATTTCACACAATAGCATGTCACTTTTCTTTTTTTTTAGCCAGCCAATTCCATTCAGTAGTTCAGTTAGTTTTAGCAGATTGACACAGCAATGGGAAGCCAGGACAGAGACCTTTCCAGGGATAAGCAGTATGTGGGGTTCTGCACGGGTTACACCGCATGCTTATTTGGTCAAAAACTGCAATCTGACTGAAAAATAAGGGATCAAAATTTGATAATAAACTTTGAATAAAGCTTGGTTTTCAACATTTAAATAACCCTTTTAAACTAAGCCTGTACACTATCCTAAAGTTTGGTGTTTAAGGCGTAAGAACCAGAAAAACATAAAAACAGAATCAGACTGCGTATTCATTACAACAAGACAAAGAACAAATAACAAAGAACAGAAAAAAATAAAAAGGCAAAACAGCAACACTTCTCTAATGTATTGCTGAGCAGGAGAAAAAATGTTGCTGTTTCGTTTGTTCTGTGCTGTTTGTTAGTTGTTCTGTGTTGTCTGGCAAAAGCCAGTTGGCCGGAATTTTGCACCTGTCTTGTCTTGTTGTATTAACCCTTTGGCTCCCACACCCTATCCACCAACTGCAAAAATGAAACCCTCAAAGGGTTAAGTTTTTGCTTTGCTAGCATGATTTTGTTGACAATGAAGGATGCTGATGGACAGGTTGAGGGAGTTAAAGATACGTGTTCTGATTCTATTTTTTTATGTTTTTATGTTTTTTCTTTGTTCGCTCCTATTTGCTTGCACTAGTTGCAGTCACATCTGTTTTGGATTTTTGGAGTATGCTTCTGCCAAAAACTTAAAATCACCGAGAATGATCCTCACCATCTATTTTTCCTGAGTTACTGCTACTCTGTTTCTGTGAGTTAGCAATAGCTTTATGCTGATATGTCACACATTATATCATCATCAAGGAACAATTTATGATTTTCCAGGAACAATTCCGATGGCCCATTCCTGGTTCACCTACTCTTTAATAGTGCAGCTCTCTCCATGACCTTCTCACTCTCAGTGTTTGATTCAGTTTCCCATTTTGTCTAATCACCAATCTCATTTCATCCATAACTTCGCAGCGTCCAACATATCTTCTTTGTTTAAAGATTGTTCCCATCCCCATAGAACATGGGAAGTCAATTGTTGAAAAGCAGTGCAATTAAGTAATTCTTTTTAAGTCCATCAAATTTGTCTTATCTTTTAGTCCCAGATTTTCTTCATCTGCTTTATATGAAATATTTCATTACAAAAGAAATAACTGATTTGAAAACCAAGAATTCCATGACTTTATAACAACAACAACAGCAGGAACAACACCAACAACAATAAAGACTACTGCTACTTGCACTACAACAACTACTGATGAGGATGATGATGATGATAATAATTATGTGCTAAACCTTATGCATTTATAATGAATCAATGCAATATATATACTCTCATCATTGATGCAAACATTCACTCACAATGACAAAAGTAACTTACAGATATAAACAATATGCACATAGGAAAAGGGAGGATAGGAAGCGAGTGGAACGAAGGGGTGCACGTCACTCTAGTTTGGCATTGAACAACTTTCAGTATCTAAACATAAAAAAGTCTCATGTTTGTACACCTATCTGTATACAGCATGCTATATTATATTTGTATAAGTAAAAAAAATAATATCAAAACAGTGACAATAGCTTTTATCAGTTTTCGACTGTATAACTTTCCTAAATTATAAGTAATCCTTACTATACACAAACCCTGAGCTCATTTTAACTTTCATAAATTATAAGTAATCCTTACTATACACAAAACCTGAGCTCATTTTTTTTCTATTTTCAAGTTATGTTTTGTCCTTGGTCACCCTTAGATTGCATTTTCAAAAGACTAAAGTATGTAATATACACAAGAGATAACTATTTTCAACTGCCCATCTCTTCCCACACTAAACATTTTGGCTGCCAATCACACTTCATAACTAACTGATTCACCCTAACTGCAATACATAAAGAGCCAAAGAATAATATTCCAATCTACTATTCTGTGATAAGGATGGAGACAGTGGTGATCCATGTAAATTGGAGTTTCATATTAGACAGAGATTGTGTGACAAAGCTGTGCTATATTAGTATATACCTCCTTTTATAGTAATATTTAATGTGATCAGCTAGGACTGAGAGATACCAATTTATTTAGCTGTAGTGTTGGTGAGGAATTATGAGCATCATCCTCAGTCTGTGTATTAACTGACACTATGAAGCTTTGGTAAACTGTAGTCTGTGTCAATATATGTTAGTATCATTATCAGTCAACAATCTGGATAAACTGTGGAGTTTGGTCAGAGTTTGGAGTTTGCTGAAGATGGATTCATCACCCAGACAATTCAGCTCTTATATATTTATATATATATATATATATATATATATATATATATAATAATATATATATATTCCATCAATAATATGATTAATCTGCCAGCAATTATGTAGCACATTTCTTAAGCCTTCGCAAACCTTATGCACCAGGAAGGAGTGGGAGAAGGGACCTACGAAGCCCTAAGCTGACACCATCAGACTCAGAGTCAGAATGATAGAAACCCAAAGACTGGCAGGAAACAGGCCAGTTTTTAACACTGTGACAGTGTGAGCTGGGACCAAACATAAATGACCAAATCTTGAGTCCACATCTCTATCAAAAGAACCAATCAGCCCACAGTATAAAAAAGGAGAGATAAATTATAGATTCATATCTACAGGAATTATCAATATCAGTATAATTATCAGTCAACAAACCATCGTGTGATGTTGTCTCTATTATGTCCTCCAACCAAGCCTCCACTCTCTGTTTCCTGTTTTCATGGTGCTCCTTGCCATGGGGGTTTTTGTTGCTAAGCAGTTCTGGATGAATCAGAGTGAAAACATCCTTCTGAAACAATCAAAACAGCTCAAGTTATGAGTGAAATATGGATACCATCATGATAATCCCATATCTAAACAAGAGACATTAGCCGATTCAATGGTGAATATCACTGTCTAGGACTAGGAGCATTTATAATCATTAATCAAAAAACAAACAAACAAATTAACCAGTCCTATAACCTTGAATTTTTTTTAGGAGTGAGATGGTAGAGATTTTATTTCATCTTGGGGATGACATCTTAGAGGCAGTGCTTGTCTCCCCCAGACATTATTTTACCTTCCTCACCCTGAACAAGATCAGGTACCCTTTCATATCTGGGTGGACTGGTGGCTGCACAAAGAACTTTTTTTTCCCTGAATCAGATTTGAACCAGTGCAGTCAGATTGGAAGAAGGAGCTCTCCTAAAGACAATGCCAACCACTGAAAGATAACTGAGAGATGTTGCAATAAACAAGTGAAGATACATATATAGTATTAGTAGTAAGTGTGTGTGTGTGTGTGTGTGTGTGTATGTGCGTGTTTTGTGTGTATCATTGTATGTGTGTGAGTGTGTGTATACATATGTGTACGCGTGTGTGTGCATGTGTATGTGTGTATGTGTCTATGTATGCGTACAGGTCTGCATACTGTGTGTGGGTGCATGCATGTATGTGTCATAGTGCGTGTACTCTGTGAGTTGTGTGCATTGCATACATGTGTGAATGCAAGCCTGTGTGTGTATGTAATTTGTAAAAATATTGCACATATTCACAGTTTGAATATGTACAGTGGACTTCACATACAACGAAATTCAAAGAAGATGGATATACTCCATAACTGTCAATTTCTTCCTCAGTACTTGCAGATGTTGGTGCATATATCCGGACATGTTGATATCAAATGACTTGCCTTCCAATCTAACTAGTAAAACAAAATCTGACATGGCCCAGTATCCTCTGACAGACTTTTTTCCCCACTTTCTTTTAATTCATTTTTTGTTTTACAATGAACAGAAATCGACATACAATGTAGTAAAGAAAAATAATATCCATACACGTAAGAGGAGCACTTCAGACACCTGACAACATACAACATACAGAAAACATAACAATATTTCATACGTTGAAAGTTTTAAAATGAACATCAAGATTTAAAAACATGTCACAAAGATGAATTTGTTCTCTACTGAGAAAGCAGAGGCTTGTAGCTGCTTCAATGAATGAGTGTTAAAGATGGACAAGTTAAAAGTTTGTTTTGGCATTATACTGTTCAATCATCAATCTTATATTTAGTAGTCCTTGAAAAGTAAATTAAGTAGATCATTCAGAATACAGTTATATCATTAGTTATCAATCTTACATTTTTTTGCAAGCAGTATAAATAATCTGATTGAATATTCTATCTGGTTTTATAGTCTGATTAACACTGAAAAATGTAACTGTAAGTTTTCGTGATTTTTATGTCAAAGGTATTTAGGAATTTTTTATTAATTAAATGTTCTATTAAGTTTCAAAATTTATGGACACAGTAACAGTTCCACAGGAAGTGTTCAACACAGCTTCTTCTTGTATTACACCATGTATAGTATGTCATAAATACTATAGGCCCTATTCCCATTACATTAGAACTTATATTCTTGCAATAATCCAACAAATTAATCTCAGCTGCAACAATTTTAGTGTGACATCATTTGATTTTGAATTTTTAAAACAGCCTTTTCCCATGAAATATTAATATTTGCAGATTATTCTTCATGAAATTCCAAATAAATGCTGGTTCACAGTGTTCAATGTTTGTAATAAATGGTCACATTTCTGTTCGAAAACTTTGCCATTCATGATTTGAAGTTTCAAACTTTTTATCCAGGTAAGTTTGAGAGAATATATTATATTAAATCAGGTATGCTCAATCCCCCTTGCTTTATGTTTTTAGTGGAAGTTTTCTTTTTCTGCTGAATTTATCCTGTTTCCATTCCATACAATTTGAAAACACAACTTTTGAACTTTCTGTATAAAGTACTATAAAGTGATCAGGTGCATCTCTTTGACAGACTTAACGACTTGTCAACGTCCACTACGAATGTACGATGCCTACACCTTCATATATATATGAGACAGTGACAAAAGGTCGTGCAAAAAACGGGACACAGGTCATACAAATTCAAAACTGGAATAAGACAAAAACAAACTTTATTCTTAAAAGTTCAGTCATTTGTTTGCATGAAAACAGACATAAAAAGATAACTTGAACAACACTTTATCTGGTGATTTGGAAAATGTCAGATCACCCAGAGGAAAGTCAGTTGTGATGCTGGACATGAAAAATGGCTAGAACTGAACAGTTACTGAAGAGTGAGGGTCATAAAACTGGAGCTTTCATGAAAGATGGATGATGTAACAAAGACAACAAAGAAACAAAGTGATTATTTTATTTTATAAATGAAGAATGAGGTACAATTTCATGTCCACCATCACGTCCGACACCACATCAAGTTTGTACTTACTGAGAAATCATGCAAATGTACATTATAGTTGATAAAGAGAATAAAACATATTAACCAGCCCATTTTAAACAAAAATAACTATATACAAGCAAACAGTTGATCTTTTTTATTTCATTCCCCCCCCCCCAAAAAAAAAGACCAAGTGTCAGTTGTGACAATTTTCAGTATGGACATGACAAAAACAATTAAATCAAGTTTTGTGCATCAGTTGACATAAATACAATAAAAACACAAATTAAAGTAGTTCTTCTGGCCAACAAAATGGTGTAACTATGCTTTTTTCTTCATCAAATATATGCAATTTTTTTAAAGTAATCTAAACAACTATGTAATTTTAACAGAGAATTTGGCACGGTAGCATTGATTCATTTGCACCTCCTCATTGGAGTAACGGGTAATATCTAAATTTTGTAAAAGCTACTTCAAGAACAGTCAAGAAAGTCTGGCACAATGTTTACTTACAGTGAGACTAACACACAAGTTGTGTCAAGATACTCTCGGATACAATCCCCATTTTTGAAAGCGAATCATGAAGTGACCACATGCGTCATGAGTGCGTATATAAATAGTGCTTATAAGCATTTATGACGTGCGTATTCAAGTATTGTGATTTTAGTTATTTTGCGTACGAATTACATATTCAATACTAGGTGCTTAGAATATTCTTAGAAAAAGGAAAAGGGTGTGACAACATGACAGCTATAGTGTCATAGTATAACTTATACTGAGGAAAACAGGATTAAGTGTCACAGGTAGAATCTCATGCAGTTCAATTTTTTCCATTTTATATAATGCAGTATATTTGTCTCCTCTGTGTGCTGTTGCTTGGATCTAGTTCCAGGGAAACTTTCCTTTTCACTGTTGAAAGAGGCGCACAAGATGTGTCGTCTCTTTGTGGCCAGAAGTAGTGGCCACTGTTGTGACAGGTTTCAGCCATGAAGTTAAGCCACACCATGTCAGTATGAGTGACAGCATCAACATATGTGCCCTCAATCTTGGCCACATATTCTTTCCCATGCCAGACAACAACATAGAATTCATCAACCTCTATGTCCTCCAGTCTGAGAGATTTAGAGGTGAAGTTGTCAAACAGCATACTGTCTTGTTTTGAAGCAGGGCATTTAGAGTCTGAGGCAGACTGATCCTCACTAACAGATACCTGTCTTCTTGGATCTGTCATGGGCAGCATTGGTACAAAGTGATTTGAGGTCCAATGACTGGGATGCATGTCATCTCTATTGCTTGTCCAGAGGATGTAGACAGGCATTCTAGATGTTGGGTGAACAGGATTGAGTGTTCTATTGTTCATGTGTTGAACAATTTCCCATCCCATCTTGGGATATATGGAGCAGACTGGATTTGACAGAACATTGGCACAATTATACGTACACACACATACTTCTGAGATGGCCCCTCAATTACGATGGGCAAAATTGGTATGCACAGCTAAAGAGTGAGTAATGATTTATCGTCTTCTGATTGCTACTGTTCCTTTCGTGAACAAAGAAAGTGTCGGTTGTGATTTCGGACATGTCTTTCGAGGGGTCAGTTGTGACGGCGGAATCTAAGGAAAACTGACTCAAGTAATGCGAAACAAAGTCTGTGTCAGTATCTAGGCAAAGTGCCTACGTGACGATCAGCTCGTTGCCATCAACAATGTTTCGCACATGTTTTTAAGCCAAATTACCCTTCGCCACAGTGTTAATTGAAAGTGTTTTTCATTATCTTTCAGTCAGATGTGACCCCAAGGGTCGGTTGTGATGACGTACAAAGTGATGGACATGATATAACACTTACCTATTGTTCTCCGGTCTCGCATCGTCTGCTCTTGGTTTCGTTTCTGAGAAAGAGCACGTGACCTGGCTGCGGGGTAGGCAATTTTAAATGGCGGATACACACGGTGCATTGTATTTTTATCGCGTGAAGGTCGGTTGTGACGATCGGACATTAATACAGTGCATGTTAGATTTGTTCTGCTTTTGAAAATATAGCTTTACCAAAGCTTAAAATCATATGTTCAGTGCATCGGTAACACACTGAGATTTGCAGAACTGAAAACGCTGGATCGTTTCTGGCAAAATAAAAAGCAGCAGTGAACAAGTTCCGCGGTGCATCTCCAGGACATGGTGAATCACATTCGACCATGTTCACTTTCGAATTCGATTCAAATCAAACCAAAAAGTGTGCGCATATGCTTTGGGGACGAAAATGTTCGCAAAGGTATAGTGTAGTCATCTGATATGTTTCAGTTTTCATTTCGATCTTAAAGCAACTTTTCAATCCTGATGTGTGTGGCATGTCAGCAGATGTCCCATTTTGGAATGGCCGATTTCACCATTTTCTTTTAACAAAAATCGGTTTTGACTCACTCAGTTCAATGTAGCAACCTGATTTTGTTGCATTTATCTCTTTAGAATATCATATAATTAAAAAATGCAACCAGTCAAACAAAATCATGTTTCTAGATAGTTTATTTCTCAAATCAGACACAAAGGGGACATCATCAAGACCTTTTGTCACGCTCTCATATATATATGTCTCCTTCCGCTCAGAATATATAATTTTATGCTTGCGCGAGGTCATCATCATGCTTGCTCCTTCCCACCTCACTTCTTCTACTCCTAATATACCGATGTTCAATCTTTCCATTTCTGTATTGGCATTTTCAAGTTTCCGTTCTGGAGCATTGCTCTAACTTTCCATGTTCATGATGTTGATGTTCAGATGTTCAACTGTCGTAAAAAAAGCGAAAACTGAGAAAAACCGACTGAAAACACACATATGAAAATTCAGCAAATCATTACCATAAGTTCAATACGTTGCTTCTTCTGTCTTGAGTCCATCTCTTGTTGAAAACACATAACAGTCAATGAATTAACGTCAAAAAAAGCACAAGTCCTGGACACAACTGTTACTCGTTCTCCACATGGACTACCCAGGGTCGATGTGAACCGGAAGTTAAACATGCATGCAAAGCAATTGTCTTTTTCGCGCACAAAAGAAATTTCCGGTCCTACGGCGTGCGGTCTGCTAAGGACACCTCATCAAAACTTCATTTGTCCAGCCTTCTGTTGACACGTCCTTTTCTCTTCGTCTTGTGTGCTTGGTTTGTTATATTTTTCGCTTCATATCAGTTTTACATTAACATTTCATCAGGTAAATCTATTGTAATCTATGTTATTCATTTACATCAATTTCTGGATGAATTTTATGTATTTTATTCTCATTTCTTGTGCTCGACTTGAAACGCTGAAAACTTGCAGGTAAACTGAAAACATATGGCACACGCATCATAGTACATCATCATGCTCTAGGCTGTTAAAACTTTCTGGTCAAAATGATGCTTTTGAAAGCAGATGCCTGGGCACAATTGTGTTTATTTATTTGTATTGTATAATTGTATAATTGGAAAGTTCTGAATGTTGTATTCATTGTGAAGAAGAAGATTGGCCACAGTGTCACTGTGGCCAGTGTGGGTAATGTAAGTTTTGTCATTTATGTGACTGACCTGCTGTTTGAGTTTTGATTAAATGTACCATACTTTTTACATGAGCTTTTTTTCAGTTTATGTGAAAAAGCCTACACAGCATCCTGTTAACCAGAGTTACTGTGGTAAATTTTGTTTCCATTTTGTCTTGTTTCAAAGTATAACTGGCACAGCTCCTCCTACAGTCTTATGCATGCCTACAGACTCCCTATTCCACAACACACATGCACACATATACAGGAAGATGGGCAGGAAGATGGACAACAGACAGACAGACTATGGTTCACACACATACAGAGTTGAAGCAGATACATATGCACACACACACACACACACACACACACACACACACCACACACACATACACACACACACACACACACACACATATGCATAAAATGTGACACAATAATGCACACATATGTGTGCGCAGGATCCTTTGTTATGCGTCAGTAGTATTGCCCACCTGCTGCTATTCCTGTCTCACTAAAATGAGGATTGCTGTGCTGTGGTTCCTGTCCTAGAAATCCATAATGTCATAAGTCTAATGTTAAATTTCTTGGAGTGTAATTCATATCAAAGTTGAATTGGAGACACCATACAAATTATCTAATTATAAGAGCCATCAAAAGACTTGATGTTCTGAAAATAATCAACAAACAGTCCTGGAACCAAGATACTAGAACTATGTTAAACATAGCAATTTCTTTGCTTTGATCAAAACTGATTTATGGACAAGAGGTATAATTCACTACCTCAAATACTTTCATAAGAAAATTACAAAGTGTAGACAGCAAAACTATTAGATTTTCACTCGGTGTGCCTGTTCATACAAGCACAACGAAATCGTACAAAGAACATATACCACTTATAGAGCAGCATGAAGTATTAAGTTTTCTTTATTTTGTCTGTGTTTTGTTTGCAACAGGTGTCTTGTCATCATTTTGTCTCAGCCAACTCCCCCATCAAAAATGCTGCTGCAGATTGTAACTCTGATGCTGCTGGCAATCACTTCCATTCATGCCAACAGCCCACCAGGTGTGCCTACAAGGGATCCACAAAATCAGCAACAGTTCCAGCAGCAACAAGCGAATGTCCCGGAAGGCCAAGGACATGGGCATGGTCATGGTCGGGGCCATGCAGGGAACAAGTTGAAATTCCAGACAGAAATTCATAATGCAGAGTAAGTTTAAATTTCTTTGGATGAATTTTAAGTGAGGGTAGCAAAATGTATTTTAATTTCTTGTGGATAAACTATGACTGAAAAACTAACAGAATACATCTACAAATGAATTGGAATAAATACATGTTTCACTCATTTTAAATGTATGTGAAATGACTGTTAAAGGCAGCCACAATATTATCGGACAAGGTTGTGTTCATTGCGCATAGACAAGCTTTTGATTTGTTTTGTTTTGCTTTGTTTTGTATTTGAATATGGTTGATTTGTGTATTTTGTTTTGTTGTTGTTATTCTCCAATTTCTGGCTTTTCGTATTTTGTGTATTGGATTAGGTATTTTTCACTCCAAACTGGGTTGTTATATTACTCAGGTAGTAGCATTACTGTACTGTTTGTCCTGGTGACTGGTTTTGAATTCGTGCAGCTAAGATACAGACATTAGTACTGGACTAACCTTAACATGTCTAGACCGCTTAATTTTGCACCCAAAGACAGAGGTGACGGATCTGGTCTGCTGCTGTGTCATTATCATTTCCCCGATGTTTACACTGGTTTGGGGATTAGAAGGAGAAGATAGGCATCGTTCTTGTTGACACTGACAGTGTCTGCTGTGGCTCTACAGTTCTATGTGGTAGTGGCAATCCCTACCATAGTATCTGCTTGAAGATGATCTGCTTATTTCAAGGCAAATCTAGAAGCTCCTCTCAGCAGTATGTTGCTTCAGATTCTTCTGAAACTTTGTTTGAGAGTCTTATTTGAACTTTCTATCTCCATGTATGTCTGTGGCAGTTGTCCCCTAGGTGTACAGACTGATGACAAGCGAACTCAGACCACATTTGCCGACATCCTTGTTCAGGCAGATGTAGCTATTGTCATATTGATTTTCCTCGTCTGCTGTTTTCTTTCTTTTTGCCCCTTGACATCACAGGTGGTCGGCTGCTGTATGTAATGTAACCTTAGTAGAAACATCTGGTCTGAAAGTACCATCATCAGATCAATAACTAAACGAGTGTCACCTTTACTTTGGATATTTATGTAGTGTAAAGTGAGGAGTGTCACAGCTTGTACATATGCTTAGACACAGTTTCAGTTTCACTTTCTCAAGGTGGTATATTCATGTTTAGAATAATTATATATGCACCCACAATTAATTAACAGAGTTCCTTTAGAAAATGTTAAGGATTTCAAATATCTTGGCTCTGTAAAAACTGATGATGGAACCTGCTCCAAAGACATCAAAATAAGAATTGGAATGGCAAAGCAAAAAATGGTCCAACTCAACAACATCTGGAAAGACAGCATACTGAATGGCCTGAAAGTTTTAAAATGTTTGATCTGGCCAGTCATGATTTATTTATGGCTGTGAAGCCTGTACTCAGAAAAACTGATTGCAGAAGAATTGAGGCAGCAGAGATGTGGTTTTATCGGAGACTACTATGTGTCAAATGGACAGACAGAAGACCTAATGAAAGTGTCATGGAAAAACTGGATACAACCAGAAAACTACTTGCAGACATCAACAAGAGAAGACTAAAATGCATTGGCCATGTGTCACGCAACAAGAGCAAGGACCTCATGGCAACCATCTTTCAAGGAAAAACAGTGGCTAAAAGGAAGAAGGGCAGACATCTAATCTCATACACTGAGAACATAATCAACATCAGCGGCCTTAATATTCAAGAAATTGTCCACAAAAATCAAGACAGAGTGGCCTGGAGGGAGACGGTGGTGTCCAGGTGTGCAGCGGCCAACTCCAAACCCGGTGACACAGACAGGTGAGACAGGTGAGACCCACACCACAGTTGCCATGGGCTGGATGACTCCAAAATGATCGTGACATAAGCCCATTATGCTTGTATCCGTCTGTCACTGAACCAATTTAGATCATATTGCATGCTTGGCATATGGTTTATATTGTGAAAAATGTATCTCTTCATCTTACCCCCATTGGGACCCTGGGGCTCTTTCATATGAATAGTATCCGCACCGTCTGGGAATTGTGTGCTAAAAATTTCTTCTTTCTCTATGTCCCTGCCTCTGTCTGTCTGTCTCTCTGTCTCATTTTTCCCTTAACTTCTTTGCTTTCTGTCATCTCTTCCTGTTCTGTTCTGGCTTGGTGGTCCATTTACCTATATGTTTTCCATAAAACTTTACATGCTTTTTCATAAGATTGTTATGTGGATTAAGTGCATTTTTGGCTCTTAGAAAATGTGATGAACAGAAACAATTTTAGATAATTCAGGCCTGTTTATATACATCTGAATACAAAAGTAAACATAACTAAAGACACAAATATATATATAATCTATATCTCTACACACACAACACACACACACACACACACACACACACACACACACACACACACACACACACACACACACACACACACACACACACACACACACACCACACACACACACAACAACACACACACACACACCACACACACACACACACACACACACACACACACACACACACGTGTGTGCTAATATCCGTCTAATATCACTTATAGTGAAAAGACGTTAAATCAAAAAATGAACGAACGAACACACTTGTGTGTGTGTGTGTGTGTGTGTGTGTTGTGTGTGTGTGTGTGTGTGTGTGTGGTGTGTGTGTGTGTGTGTATAGAAATAAGTGTATATGTGTGTGTGTATGTCTATATGTGTATGTATATATATTTAGATATAAAAGAAAGGCAACATTTATGACCATTTTATGAGGAAAGGGCAATTGGAGCACCTGGTCACAACGGGAAAGCTGGAGGGAATGAGGGCACCAGGTAGACCCAGGGAGAAGATATTGGACGGACTTGCAGAATGGCTGAAGACAAACAGTGTGGAAGAGGTGCTTGAGTCAACAAGAGATAGAAACAGATGGAAGGCCATGATCGCCAACGCCATGTGGCAAGGCATCTGATGATAATGATATGATGATGATGATGATGATGATGATAATAATAATAATGATAATACTTAATAGTAATAATTATTTGAATAGTGCCTATTCCATATAAAAACATGCTCACCAGTGCTTTACATTTCGCAAAAAAAAAAGCAAATGGTGATAAAAATGTTCACAATTACATACAGAATGAG
>CM060308.1:15475329-15512829 GCA_030674185.1 Monoplex corrugatus | reverse complement strand
TTCTAGTATATTCACAAGGTTTTTTGTAGGTCCCTTTCATTTTCTGCAATTAGCACGGTGTCATCTGCGTACCGAATGTTGTTTATCATTTTCCCTCCAACCTTTAATCCAGGGTCTTCTTCTAGGTTTCTCATGATGTTTTCGCTATATAGTGAAAACAGATCTGGTGACAAAATACAACCCTGTCTGACTCCTCTTTTGATGTTTTGAAAAGTGCTTATATTGTTTTCTATTCTCATTGCAGCTGTTTGTTCCCAGTACATATTCCTGATTATTCGTAGATCTTTTCCATCGACATTGACTGATTGAGTCTCTCCAGTTGGTTGATCAGTTCTTCATACCCGATCGAAAGCCTTGGTATAGTCAACAAAGCATAAACACAAATCCTTATTCATCTCAACTGACCTCTCTATGATAGTTCTTAGGATGTATATGGCATTAATAGTTCCTTTCCCCTCCACAAATCCACACTGTTCTTCTGCTATTTCTCTTTTGATTCTATTCCTTGTCCTCATCATGATTATTCTTAACAGGATTTTTGTTATATGACTCATCAAACTGATTGTGCGATGGAGTTTGCATTCTATAGCCCCTGTCTTCTTTGGAAGTGCAATGAAAATTGATTTTGACACATCTTTGGGGATTTTTCCAGTGTCATAAATTTCATTTAGGAGGACTGTTATTTTTTCTATGCCAAATTCCTCCAGGGCTTCAATCATCTCTGTAGTAATGTTGTCTGGTCCTGGGGCTTTTCCTGGTTTCATCTTTTTCAGTGCTGCTCTGACTTCATCTTTCATTATGGGTGGTCCTTCAAAGTTCTTTTTTTATAATGTGTTCTTCGTTTCTGTCATCCTCAAAAAGGTCTTTAATGTACTCTCCCCATCTGTCTAATACCTTGTCTTTTTCCATGATAAGCGTGCCATCTTTTGATTTTAAGCAACCAGTTGATGTGCATGTATTTTTCCTGTGAACAATTTCTTCAATTCGTCTGTACATACCCTGAGGATCCATTTTGTGTCGTTCTTCTATCTCTTTGCATTTTGTGTTCAGCCAAGCTTCCTTAGCTTCATTGCACCTATACCTGATTTCTTTGTTTATCTTCCTGTATATCTCCTCGTTTCTCTTTGCCTTCCTCCTTTTCTCCATCAGGCCCAAAATTTCATTAGTCATCCAGCTCTTTTTTGCTTTTCTATTTGCCTTAGGGATTTCCTCACAAGCTTCATTTATAGAACTTCTCAACTTTGTCCATTGTTCCTCACTGTCACCAACATCTTCCAGAGCACTGAATTTGTTTTGAACATTATTATTATTATTATTATTACATGAATAAACGCCTTTCCATAAAATGCTCAACGCGTTTTACATAAAATCTTAATTAAAACATGCATTACAAATAGAAGCTGAATAAGACATTTAACTAATTAAAACAAATCAGAGAGCATACAAAGATATTCCAACATATCATGTTCACGTTCACAACACACACACACACACACAACACACACCCCACGCAACACCACACACACACACACACACACACACACACACACACACACCTCACACCCATACACACACACAAAAATTAAAATTAAAATATATAATCAGAAGAATAAACTTAAAAAACACCAATAATAGACACAGTCATGCCAAGGACTAGAAAAGGTTAAAAACAGTCATTTTGTACTTCAGCACCAATGCCGTGGAAGTTACTCTGCAACCAGATACTTTTGAAAAAGATGGGTTTTAAGTTCCTTTCTGAAGGTTAAGTAACTATGTTGTTTTCTCAGGTTGAGTGGCAGATTGTTCCATACTGAAGGACCAAAAACAGAGAAAGCGCGTTTGCCAACTGTGGAGAGAGAAAAACGTGGTTCGACTAGTTGAAAAGAATCTCCGGAACGAAGGGTTCGAGTCGGTACATAATGTTGGATCAGTTCAGAAAGATATGGTGGTGCAGTGACTGTATCACTTAGACAGCGGAAACAGAGGCAAGCAATCTTGAAGTCTATTCTGGCTTTGATGGGGAGCCAGTGAAGGGATTTCAGCAGTGGATTTGCACTGTCAGATTGTTTCTTGTGCAGGATAAGGCGGGCTTGTACATTAAATTTTTGAACATGTACATTAAATTTTTGACGTATCATTTCATCTGTCTTCAAGAGTCCAAGGTTTAGTTTGATGTTGCTTTTGGTCTGTTTCCTTTTCCTCAATTTCAGCCTAAACCTTCCCACTACCGGATTGTGGTCACTGTTGCAGTCTGCGCCTGGTAGTGTTTTTGCTGACAGTAAAGAATTTCTAAATCTTTTGTTGATCAGGATGTAGTCAATTTGATTTTTGGTATTATCTCCTGGACTCATCCAAGTCCATTTTCTTCTGTTAGGCTGCTCAAACCAGGTGTTTCCTACTATGAACTCATTCATCTGTGCCCATTCTACAAGCTTCCCCCCTCTTTCGTTTTGTGTACCAAGGCCATGAGGTCCAACTATATCCTCCACCCTATCCTGTCCCACTTTAGCATATATATATGTATATATATATATATGTATATATGTATATATATTTATGTGTATATTTATATATAAAAGGACAAATGTTGCTGTATGATGGTGAAAGGCTGAGAGCTGTTGAAATTTTGAATACTCACATGTCCGGTGCAGAACAGTATTGAATATAAGTATGAATGGATATAGTTCATTGTAAGTATGTTTGAATGAGTATAGCTCATTTTAAGTATATTTGAATGGGTATAACTCATTTAAGTGTATTTGAATGAGTATTGCTTATTTTAAATCTGAATAAGTACAGCTAAAGTATGTTTGAGTGAGTGGCACATCTAAGTCAGTGTGAATGGGCATAGTTCATTTTAAGTTGTTGTAATCCACTATATGAATTTTGGTTCATTCTGATGTATTTTAGACGTTTTCATACATCTTTAGATCATACATACTTTTCAGTCATTTTCAAGTTTCAGTAGATGCCCATTGTTTTGAAGACCACAGAGAAGCCCATGTAAAGGGGCGCAATCTGATGTAGTTAGGCAGCTAAAGAAAGATGATTATTGTCGCCCTTGAATTGATTTGCACCTTCTCATGAATACAGGATGTTGTGCAGTATTAATTTTGAGACTTTGCATTGAGTGCACATGTGCATAAAACAGAAGATGATTTGTCTGCATTGAGAACATGGTATGCTCTTTATCGTACGATTCTATATTATTAAGTTCTGAGACTGAAATTGTTTTTTCATCGTTGTTTTGTTTCTCTTTTTAAAATTGATTTCATCATTATTTTCTGTTTATCTTTTTAAAATTAATCAATTCAGAATGACCAGTGGCAGTTTTGTGTGTGTGTGTGTGTGCGCGCGCATGCGTATGTGTGTGTGTTTAAAGCAGTCTCACAATAATTTTCTTGTAGCAGTTTACCATAAAACAGATGGATCTTTATTGCAATGGGACCTCTTGAGTCTTGTTCATCCCATTGGGGAAAAATTAACAAGAGCTGAGAAGATTTGTGGTTTTTGTGACCCTGAGCCCTCTGCAGCACTGGATGTGGTGGCAAGCTGCAGGTCACTGCAGTGAGGTACACACGTTGCAAGGCAAGTTGAGGGCCTCTCTCACCATGGCCCTGGCATGATTTGATATTTGTGTACAGGAAACGGAATTGTGCCAGTGTTTTGGTAAATATTTCTCACAGAAAGACAATACACACATGCTCCAGGAAGCTGGTGGATAGGGTGAGATAGTCAAAAGGATTAAGTGTTTGCTTTGCTGGCATGCGTGACAATGCAGGATGCTGGTGGATAGATTGCAGGAGTCAAATAGTTAAGTGATTTAAATAAGTCGAGTCAGCAACGTGGTGTAATATATAACAGTGTCTGTTTTGAGGTTGTAGTTCTGAAAGAAAGAATTGTCTGAAGGCCCAGGAAAAGAAAAGAGTACTGTTGTTATGGCTTGACTATGTGGGTGTTTTTGTATGTGTGTATGTGTGTGCGTGCATGCTTGTGTTTGTGTACATATTTGGTATTTAGATAATCAGAGATTCGTACATTACTCGAAGAAGGTTTTAGGTGATATATGTGTGTGTGTGTGTGTGTGTGTGTGTGTGTGTGTGTGTGTGTGTGTGTGTGTGTGTTGTGTGTGTGTGTGTGTTTGTGTGTGTACTCACGTATGTGTGTGTATGCGTGTGCGTATATGTGTGTGTGTGTGTGTGTGTGTATGTGTATGTGCGTGTGCGTACATGTGTGTGTGTGTATGTGCATGCATGTGTGTATTGTCTTTCTATCCGTTTTTCCCTCTTTCTCTCTTTTCTCTGTTTGTGCTTTGCACTTCATGCTGGTCGTATCAGCTCAGTGTTTCATTGATCCCTCGTCCCCCTCCCCACTTCAAGACCTTGTCAATGCATAGGGTTTTGCACAGGCTCGGGAAGTCTGTGAGATAACTGCTGGCAGATTTGGGTAGAGCACATATGGAATTGTCCGATTGTGATGAATCCCTGTTGAGCAAACTTCAGACTCTAAGCTTTGCTCTCTTCTCTCTTTCTGACCACTCTCTCATCTTTAGTGGCCATGTTAGCTGAGTTGGTTGGTTAGAGCATCATTCTGATAAAGCAGGGGTCATGAGGTCAACCTTTGGACAGGCCACAGGGTTAGATCTGTGCAGTTTTGTTCATAGAGCTGTGGACTCAAGATCTGACATCTCAAGTTCAGTCCCAGCACACAGAAGGAAAGACTGGCCCATCTGTTTTTCATCTTTAATGCTTTAGCCATTCTGGTGGTGTCAGCTTAGTGTCTCATACTCATAGCTTTCACAACTATTCTGGTGGTGTCAGCTTAGTGTTTCATAGCTTTCACCACTATTCTGGTGATGTCAGCTTAGTGTTTCACAGCTTTCACCACTATTCTGGTGATGTCAGCTTGGTCTTTTCGTAACTTTGACCTCTATTCTGGTGATGTCAGCTTAGTGTTTTTCATAACTTTCACCTCTATTCTGGTGATGTCAGCTTAGTGTTTCATAGCTTTAACCACCACTATTCTGGTGATGTCAGCTTAGTGTTTTATAGCTTTCACCACTATTCTGGTGATGTCAGCTTAGTGTTTCATAGCTTTCATCACTATTCTGGTGATGTCAGCTTAGTGTTTCATAGCTTTCACCACTATTCTGGTGATGTCAGCTTAGTGTTTCACAGCTTTCACCACTATTCTGGTGATGTCAGCTTAGTGTTTCATAGCTGTCACCACTATTCTGGTGATGTCAGCTTAGTGTTTCATAGCTGTCACCACTATTCTGGTGATGTCAGCTTAGTGTTTCACAGCTTTCATCACTATTCTGGTGATGTCAGCTTAGTGTTTCATAGCTTTCACCACTATTCTGGTGATGTCAGCTTAGTGTTTCATAGCTTTCACCATTATTCTGGTGATGTCAGCTTAGTGTTTCATAGCTTTCACCACTATTCTGGTGATGTCAGCTTAGTGTTTCACAGCTTTCACCACTATTCTGGTGATGTCAGCTTAGTGTTTCATAGCTTTCACCACTATTCTGGTGATGTCAGCTTAGTGTTTCCCAGCTTTCACCACTATTCTGGTGATGTCAGCTTAGTGTTTCATAGCTTTCACCACTATTCCAGTAATGTCAGCTTAGTGTTTCATAACTTTCATCTCTATTCCAGTAATGTCAGCTTAGTGTTTCATAACTTTCATCTCTATTCCAGTAATGTCAGCTTAGTGTTTCATAACTTTCACCATTATTCTGGTGATGTCAGCTTAGTGTTTCATAGCTTTCACCACTATTCTGGTGATGTCAGCTTAGTGTTTCACAGCTTTCACCACTATTCTGGTGATGTCAGCTTAGTGTTTCACAGCTTTCACCATTATTCTGGTGATGTCAGCTTAGTGTTTCACAGCTTTCACCACTATTCTGGTGATGTCAGCTTAGTGTTTCATAGCTTCACCATTATTCTAGTGATGTCAGCTTAGTGTTTCATAGCTTTCACCACTATTCTGGTGATGTCAGCTTAGTGTTTCACAGCTTTCACCACTATTCTGGTGATGTCAGCTTAGTGTTTCACAGCTTTCACCACTATTCTGGTGATGTCAGCTTAGTGTTTCATAGCTTTAACCACTATTCTGGTGATGTCAGCTTAGTGTTTCCCAGCTTTCACCACTATTCTGGTGATGTCAGCTTAGTGTTTCATAGCTTTCACCACTATTCCAGTAATGTCAGCTTAGTGTTTTCATAACTTTCATCTCTATTCCAGTAATGTCAGCTTAGTGTTTCATAACTTTCATCTCTATTCCAGTAATGTCAGCTTAGTGTTTCATAACTTTCATCTCTATTCCAGTAATGTCAGCTTAGTGTTTCATAACTTCATCTCTATTCCAGTAATGTCAGCTTAGTGTTTCATAGCTTTCACCACTATTCTGGTGATGTCAGCTTAGTGTTTCATAACTTTCATCTCTATTCCAGTAATGTCAGCTTAGTGTTTCATAACTTTCATCTCTATTCCAGTAATGTCAGCTTAGTGTTTCATAACTTTCATCTCTATTCCAGTAATGTCAGCTTAGTGTTTCATAACTTTCATCTCTATTCCAGTAATGTCAGCTTAGTGTTTCATAGCTTTCACCACTATTCTGGTGATGTCAGCTTAGTGTTTCATAACTTTCATCTCTATTCCAGTAGTGTCAGCTTAGTGTTTCATAACTTTCATCTCTATTCCAGTAATGTCAGCTTAGTGTTTCATTAGTTCCACCACCCCATTTGTCTGCTTCCATTTCAAAACCTTGCAAAAACATCGGGGTTTATGCAGGCTCAAGAAGAGTGCCAGATGTTTTTCATGGAAGATTTAAATGGAGTGGATATGGAATTGCCTGAGCATGATGAACTCTTCTTGAACAAACTCAGATTCAGTTCTCTTGTTACTGTCTTGCTCTGTGTGTGTCTCATGTGTGTGTGTGGTGTGTGTGTGTGTGTGTGTGTGTGTGTGTGTGTGTGTGTGTGTGTGTGTGTGTGTGTGCTGTTGTATACCACATACATGTTGATTTATGAGAGAGAGAGAGAGAGGAGAGAGAGAGAGAGAGAGAGAGAGAGAGAGAGAGAGAGAGAGAGAGAGGGAGTTATTTATCTGTAATATACTATATGATCCATGTTTTGTACTCTAATTATTTAGAGAGAGAGAGAGAGAGAGAGTGCGTGTGTGTGCGCGTGTGTATGTAATTGTGTGTATGTGTGTTTGTGTGTGTGCGTGTGTGTGTTTGTGCGTGTGTGTGTGTGTGTGTGTGTGTGTGTGTGTGTGTGTGTGTGTGTGTGTGTGTGTGTGTGTGTGTGTGTGTGTCCTTCATTCTTTCTTTGCTGTGTTGATTCTGATATTCTTTTCTAGGGATTAATGTGAAATTCTTAGGAATATATTGGGGCACATGCTTGTGAATACTTCATGGTATGCTCTTGAAATGTTTATGATCTGTGTTAAAATTCCTTTACGTGTAAATCTGAATCTATATATACAGTGATTTTTAACTTTTTTGAACATAATTGTGTTATTTAGGTTTTTGCAGTTTTTGTTTTTTATCGGCTGCTAAGCTGTATCCTTCAAGACATTTTCGCACACAGTGAATGCCACTTTCATAGACCCATTTGCTAAGATGGTGTGGAGCACTGTGCTAATGTCGTTCACAAGGCAGAAGGCATGGGTCGACCTCCAAATGAGCCACATTCTTTTGTTTTGAACTGGCTGGTTGGCCTATGTGATACAAATGTGGATTTAACCCTTTGACTCCCGCACCCTATCCACCAACTGCAAAAACTTAACCCTTTGACTCCCTCACCCTACCCACCAGCTTCCAGCAGGAAGCTGATGGATAGGGTGACGGAGTTAAAGGGTTAAGTTTTTTGCTTTGCTTGCGTGGTTGACAATGCGGGGTGCTGGTGGACAGAGTGTGGGAGTCAAACTCAAAGGGTTAAGATCTGATGTCTCAAATTTGATCCCAACCCGCAAAACATAAAAACTGTCATATTCATTGCTGTATGAATTCTCCAATTTTTCTGCTGGTCTTGGCGTCTTATAGATCTTCTTTCCTCCCCTTCCCCATTTCAAGACCTTGCCAGTACTTTGACTTCTACGCAGGCTCAAGGAATCTGCCAGGGAACTGCTGTGTTAAGTGTGTACATAATTTTTCTGAGTGTGATGACCTCGTCTGGAACAAGCTACAAACTGCATTTTGTGTCTGTCTTTCAGTGACTGTCTTTCTCCTTCTCTTCTGTCGTCTGTCTGTCTTTTGTCCGTCCACAAAGAAGAGATTGGCAGAAAGTAATTTCAGACTGTTTGTGAACATCAAAAGAAAATAAAAGTAAGGAAGGGGAAATTGCTGTTGTTGAGTGTTAAGAACTTTCTAGATAAAAATAAAAAGAAAACATGCCATTTACTTTTAACGCTTTTGCCAATGTTCTGGAAGGGAGGGAGGCGAATTGCCTTTTAATGGTTTAATTAAGTCAGTTGAATATATTAGAAGTTCCTGTTTGTAAGAGTTGAATAAGCACTGATGCATAATGTTGAGCTAGTCATCGATAACTTCAAATACAATCAAACACAAGTTCCTTTGAGGTACATCAAAGTCAATTTTCTTGAAGGAAGTAGATTTCCTTTTAGTTAAGTCAGATTTCTGTATACGTGTGAAGATTCTGCATGTAAGACTACATTAAGCATTGATGCATACATACTGTTGATGTATCCATCAAAAAAACTTCAGATACAGAGTCCTTTGAGACAGTTTTCTTTTTTTGTTTTTGTTTTGTTTTGTGTTGTTTTTGTTGTTTTTTTTTGGGGGGGGGGGAAGGGGGGGGGGGTCTGATTTTTCTCTGATTTTTGTTTTGTTTGTTTGTTTTTTGAACTCAAAAGTTCTCCTTGTTTTCTTCTTGTTTGATACGCTTTTTTTTTAACTGATGCAGGAAGGTGTTTGGTTTAATTATTGTCAGTGCCAGGACCTCTTTCTTATTCCTGCCAAGTCGCTAATGGGCAGACAATAAAAAGCAGGATCAATAGAGTTACAGCCCTTGCTGTGGGGGACTCATTAAAGATTGAATTACAAAGTGGGTCAGGCTGCTGTTCCGAAGGCTGAATGTTGCGGATCGCGTAATGGGAATGTGATGTCACGCTGAACGAACTAAACGTGTCGGAAAATGTTATTAAGGTGGTGGGAAGGGGGTGGGGTGGGGGGGGGGGGGAACAACTGCCAGGATTGTAGCATGTGAAGACAAGAGGGGCTGGGGTAGACTCCGGGATGTTGGAAGTGCCCGAAGACAGAAATTGTGGATAACTGTAGGGTTAACTTTGATGTTAACTTTGAAAGCTGATGATGCTAACACAGTTTGTTTGACACTATTATGGTGATGGGATTGAGATCCTTCCTTCTGGTCAGAGGCGCCCCCTTGTGAGCTCTCTGATGAGGGTATCCCTTGCCCTTTGGTCGCATCGTTCACGTTGTAAGAGAGAGAGAGAGAAAAAAAAGAGTGAAGTGGTTCAGCTTGAAGTGGACTCTTTGTTCAGAATGGTTGTGTGTCATTATATTAAGATAGACAAAAATGTGAAAAGTGTGGGAATTAAAAAGAGTGGGAATGGGAAGGATGAAGAGAGAGTGATGGATGAATGAAGATGGGGTTCACAATTTGTTATAAAATGGATGAAGTTGAGAAAAGTTTCGAGAGAGAGAGAGAGAGAGAGAGAGAGAGAGAGAGAGAGAGAGAGAGAGAGAGAGAGAGAGAGAGAGAGAGAGAGGATGTTTGCTACTGCTAGCAAATGGATGAGATTCAGAACAGATCTCTTCGTCATTCCATGGCCAGGATCTCAGTCTGTCTGTCTACATTTTCTTCTCCCTCTGAACACACTTTGTAACTCCCATCCTTCTCTCTCTGTCTCTGTCTCTCTCTTCCTGGATTTTCTTTGAGGCTTATTTCTACCTGTATGTCTTTGTGTCTCCTCCCTACCTCCCAGGTTTCTGTCTTCCTCTGATAAAGATCACATGAAACATTGAAAGACCTTTGAAGGCTTTATTGGTACTGCATGCTACCCCCGTTGTATACGAGTGTAAGACTTTCACAGTATCTTAAGTAACAGGGTTAATTCCAGTGCATGCTTCAAGCTTGATGGTTCATGGTCCCTGTTGTGCTGTTCTGGTGGGTGTGTTGGCTGTTCTCAAAGCTGTCCTTGGGTCACAGTTGGTGACATTTGGATTGGCTGGGGGGATACATCAGAAGTAAGTTAAGGAAATTTGTTCAGGGAATGAAGAGTTTGTGTTAAGTATTTGTTGTTTTTGTTTAGGAAACAAAGAGTTTAAGTATTTGTTGTTTATCTGTATATCATATCTGTATAAAACCGAGTTGTCGTTTGTTATGGCAATCATAATGATAGTCTGAAGATTTACATTGAACATAATGACAAACATAGAATGGCCATCTGGCAGCATTAAGCTATGCTCAATATAAGCATTTCAGAAATTAAAAAACTTCAATATGGAAAAAAATGAAAGTAAAGAATCAGAAAGTGAGTTTAGTCAGTCAGCGGCAGCTGTTTGCCATTTACTTTTTGGTTGTTTGTTTGTGACTGTCTGCACAAAAAAAGTATATATTTAGGAAAAAATGTCAGTATGGTTATTTTTTTTCTGAACATTTTTATGATATTACATTTCTTGATCGGAAAATTTTATGTACTGTGATATTATTATATTACTAAATGCCATAGACAAGTAAAGGCCTGCCAACTAGAGAATAGTTTTTTCTTTAATCTTTAATTCATTGTCACAGTGGTTGCGTGAATGCTGACTTGTTTGTGAAGATGCCCTGAAGCGTGTTGCATATTTGATTGTGAGGACATGCTTGATTGTTCCATTTGTTTAAAGTTTTGAAGTTTTGATCAGTTGTTTTCGGAAAACAGTTTAAAATGGCTGTGACTGTTTAGTATATTATCTTATCAGCTTAATCAACTTTTACAAATGCAGTCCTATCTTTCTAGCAGGATTTTTAAAGGGAGGTTTGTATTTTTAAATTGGGACATCTGAGCAGTATTCAGACAGTTTTCATTAAATGGCAGAGAACTTTGAATTGGATGAATATGTAAAGTTATCATTGGTTTTGTAAATTTCACATTAACAAGATCTGTAAATGAAGCGACAAAGGTAACCATTATGACCTTTAACCTGAAACTGATATACAGGGCAGGCTGGTTTTTTATGATACGCAGTGAAAAAACCAGTGTTACTACTTTCAGACGACCATGACAAAAACACCCCAGAAAATGGGGACTCTGCTCCAACTCCTCAACCCCCCTCTGACACCGACCCAGATTCACATGGTTCTCCTGATTCAGGGAAGAATACTAACGCCCATGGTAGTGGATCAACCTACTCGGATGAGGTCATTGGAAATCTTGTCGATATGGTTATGAAAAATTATGACAAAGATGATGACGGCTATGTGGAGTATTTTGAATACAAGCTGTATAGAGATGTACCGGCTAATCAATAATCAGTTTATCATGTTTGTGTGTTTTGTTTTGTTTGTTTCTTTGTCTGTTTTTGTCAAGCAGTAATTTTGTACAGTTTACAGTGTCTTTGTTTATGAGTATGGGCTTATGGCGATCTTGTTGTGAATTCTTGATTCTAAAAGCATATGAATTCTTGATTTTAAAAGCATAAGCATGGTACTTTTTAAAAAAATTATTATTTGTTCGTTTGGTTTTGTTTTCGTTTGTTTGTTCATTTTTTTGCATTGTGTTTTATTTTTCTGTCTGTTTCATGAGATAAGGAGCTTTATGGATATATATATACTTTTTTTTCTTTTATGTTCCTAATCAAATTCAGATGCCAAATACAGGTTTTGATTATCTTTAAAAGTCAGAGGGTCTCTACTGTTGAAATCAAAAATGTGCTGATCACTTTAGTGATTCCAGTCATACCTTTTTGTGTATGTGATATTTTTTGCCAAAGACTTGTATATAGAACATATAATGAATTTTGTTATCAACATTTTAAATCACTTTTATATGTATGTATACAGAAAGACAAGAGACAAACCTGCACACACTCAAATTATGTGTAAACTAAAGAGACATATCATGTTCAATGTGTCATAGATCTGAACTGGAACCAGTCTTTTTGTCTGGGTATTTTTGTATGGCAGTATTTTACTACAAACAAACCCACATTGGAGCATGTGGCCTTGTGTAGAAGGCAAGAAGCCCAAGTTCCAATCATGGATTGGACAAGGTCCCACCCCACCCCTGCCACTAGTTCTTAAATGATGATCTAGATGCTGTCTTTCAGATGAGACGATAAGCCAAAGTCTTGTGTGCAGCATACACTCAGCGCATGTTAAAGACTCCACAGGTATGAAGCGGTTGTTGTCCCTGGAGTTATTTTGTTGAAAAAAAAAGACTTTCATAGGCTCAACACATCCAGAAAAAAATGGGTGGTGCTGCTCTGTGGCAATGAGTTCTCCATGGGAAGAGCAGCCTGAATTTCCAGTAGTAAGTTCATTGTGACATATAAACAAGTCAATAAATAAATAAGATAAAATAAATAAATAAATGAATAAAAAGATAAGTGTGTAAGTAAATGAATAAGTAAATAAATAGATAAAATAAATAAAAAGCACTTAATGTACTTTTTCGAAGTCATTTTCAGTCAATGTATACCAATTTCACATTGCGTGTATTTGAATTTTATTTGAAATCCATCTTCTTGCCATCTTGCTCAGATCACGCCGTTTAAATTTTTTTGCCTGTACTGTATGGAAACAGGCATTGCAAGATAATGTGATTTTTTAAAATTTGATTATTACAAATTTCGGATATATACATTGAATAATGATCTCATCCATGTTCTGTTCTGCTTTTGCATGTTCATTAGACCCTCAGAGCATTTCAGATAACATATAAATTTTGAATGAAATCCTGTCTAATCCAATACAGTAATAAAGAAGAGGTATATAGCACAATATCCCTGAAAGCAAGGTCCTAAGTGCTTTCCACTTTTTGTCAGTTTCCTGCTTTTCTGTTTGATTACAAGGTTCACAGATTTAACAGGAAGGAATTACGGAATACATTATTTTGGTAACATTTTGTCCACAGCTTTTTGTGTTCATCATTCAATCAAATTTGGACGGGTTTTTATGTGTGTTTATGTGTATGTTTATCTTTCTTTTCAGTTAAATTGGTTGTTATCAGCAGTTAGCATGAGAATGAAACAAGATTAGAGATTAGGAGAGTTCAGATGTCCAGGCTGAATAATTGTTAAGTGATTTGTCTAATGATAACAATAATGTGTGTGACTTGTCATTCTGAGCCAGTATCAGAAGCATGGTTTGGATAACCAGAGTCAAAATGAATTTTAGTTCCAGTTTGATCTTGGGAGATGCGTCCATTCTTTTGTTTCTTCATGAGGAAGTGCACTGCCTGATCTTTTTTTTGCTGTTTGCAACTTGCAATCGTGGAGGGAGTTTTCATTTTTTTGTTGCTGATGGACGCAGCACCTGGTTGCATGTGAATGCATTTTAGTTTCATATGTCTTTAAAATTAAATGAAGCGTAATGTGTAATCTGTGTTACCTTGCTCACTGAAGAACAAGAAGAAGTACGTTCTCGTGGTCATGCAAGCCAGAAGAATGGAGATGGGAACCATAATCATGATTCAGCACGTTCAACTGACGAAAACGCTCGAGTGAATGACACAGACACAAGTAACCAATTGTTCGCAGATTACGTGTTGGAGAGCCTTGTGGATGATATTCTGCTCAGTTTTGACAAAAACAATGATGGCTATATGGAATACTCTGAATTCAGGTCCAAACAATAATAAGCAGAGTAAATGGAATCCAACAGTCATGCTAAACTGTAGTTTAGTTGGTGTGTGAAGTTTGGAGAGAGGGATTGGTTTCATCAAAACATAATTATTATTAAAGTTGTACAATTCTTATAATTGGTTATTCCCATTGCGATTGATTTTCATCTTATGAGTATAATTTTATTTTAATCAAATGGCATGACTGAGACTATTCTGTCCATTCACCAAGTTGTTGATTTCAGTCTGTACTTTGAATATCGTTGTGCTCTCATTACACATTTCTTTCAAAATATCTCAAATAGCAGCTCTTAAGTTTTGCTGTTTCCATTTTTTAGGTGGCTGTCTTTTAAAAAGCATTTAGTTATGCTGGTAAGCTTTTCCATCAATATCTTTACTTAATTTTTTTAAACTATGGAAATAGAGATTTTTTTGTTGCTTGCTTATATTAAAACTCCAGGCTCTTCATTGACAAAAAAGACGTCATGCTTATGTCCCTTGCCTCATGCTTCTCTTCTCCTTTCATAACTGAAATAGTTAACACGTTTTTTCTGTAACAACCTTTATGGTATCGTGAGTTTTACATATATACGCACATGCGCTTACATACATACATACATACATACATATATACACACATACATAATACATACACACATACATATACATACATACACACATATGTATTATGTTTATATATATTATTACATTAGCATATAAGGCCGAAACACTTGCTTGATCGGGGTTTCTCCTCTGAGGATCTTGCTGTCTGGCTCTCCCCAGAGGTTCTTACTACTACTACTACTACTACTACTACTACTACTACTATATATATATATATATATATATATATATATATATATATATATATATATATATATATATATATTTTGTGTTGTGTGTGTGTGTGTGTGTGTATCTAGTATTACCTTCTTGTTTTCTGTTTTGACTTCCCCCCTCTTAATTATTCATTCTTCAGAAGTGCCTGTTATTAACTATGAGAATTGGCACAACCATAATCTGTCAATGTGCTCCTTCTCTCTGTCTCTGTTTTTGTCTGTCTGTCTGTCTCTCTATCTCTGACTGTTGCTCTTTCTGTCTGTGTCGTTTTCTCTCTCTTGTTCTGTCTGTCGCATTTTCTCTCTCCTCTTTTTTTTTTTTTTTTGTCGTCTGTCTGTCTGTCTCTCTTTGGCAACTTCTGTATGTAGTGGTCCTGTTACGTCAATTTGATTAAGTACTGTAATGATAATATAAGGATCTTGGTGTTCCTCCCCCCCCCCCCCCCACTTTCTCTAGATTCATTTTCAGTGTTGTATAAATGGTCACTGTTTTGTCTGTCCCTCTGTCTCCGTCTCTCTCTCTTATAGAAGGGTCACTTTCTAGTCTGTCTTCTTCCCTCCCTTCTGTCTGTCTCTCTTGTACAAATGGTAATTCTGGTCTCTTTCCCTCCCTGTCTGTCTCCTTTCTTGTACAATTGATAACCTTTGATCTCTATCCTCTCCCTCCCTGTTGGGCTCTTTTTTTTGTGTACAAGTGGTAACTCTCTGGTGTCTCTCACCTTCTGTCTCCCAAACTTGAAATTGAATGAAAAGTCATACCTTGTGTTAAAGTCTTACCCATCTAGTTTTTCTCTCTTTCTTGTGCAAATGGTCACTTTGTAGTCTGTCTCTCTCCAGCCCTGCCAAAATGTGAAATTTGATGAAAATCATACTATATGTAAAGTCTTGCCCATCTAAGGGAACAGGTTGGGTTAGGCCACAGCTACTGTACAAGTGAAACACTGGAGCATTGTTCGTTCTTTTGTTTTAAGAGAATTGTGCCCATTCCCCCACCTCCCTGCCCTCTCAAATGTGTAGTATTATATTTGCAAGGATTCCTGTCCCCATGTGCGTGTTTACCAGGGTTGTTTGTAATGATATGAAAATACTTCATTTGTAAAGATATTGAAACTAGAATTTGATAAAGCTCAGCTATCTTTATGGACATTTTTCTTCTGATTTTTGTTAAAGTAGAAATGGTTATATAGCTTGACCACTTTCATCTAAATTACTTCCCCCTATGGTGATGCGGGGCTCTTTCAGTATAGATAGTATCCTCACCATCTGGAAATTCTGTGCTAGTAATTTCCTCTGTGCTGTTACTCTCTTTGTTTCTGCCTTGTTCCTTTGTTTTCTGTCATTTCTTCTGTCATTTACTGCCTTACTGGTCCATTCGCCTGAATGTGTTTGATAAGTCTTACATACTTTCTCTTAGGATTGATAATTGGGTACACATATTAAGTGCGTTTTTGTCTGTAGCGAAATGAGATACGTGGAAACAGTTTTAGGTAATTGAGACCCGTTTTTATATATGCTTTAGTGTCCTTAGTTATGTTTAAATTTTGTATTCAGGTATGTTTTTTAAATCCTCTGTGTGATAAATTGGACAGACTGGTCAACGCCAGAGGTGCATCCTCAGGTTATGTGCGCGAATGCATTGATATGCGTACTTAATTTTCTTTTTTTCCCCTTTTTAACTATTGTGTATGTATTGATATAGTTATAGCCCTGATATGGCTCTGCGCAGTCGGCTGGGCTTTAAACATACATAACAATAACAACAACAACAGAATAGGTGTTTATAAGGGTTCATTTGTAAACCTACTGAAAATAGTTCATGCGTAAGGTTATTGAAACTAGAAATTGGTAAAGCTCAGCTATCTTTATGTAGATTTTTCTTCTGATTTTCATTAAAGTAGAAATGGTTATATAGCTTGACCACCTTCATCTTGATTACTTATAAATTTACAGTCTGCATCAAGAGCAATTTATAATTGCGGAAATATATTTCAAGCATCTTGCAGTTGAAAAGTTTACAATGAATCTGAAGTTTACAGTGTTTCTTTTCTCGTTCATATAATATATTTACTAAATCAAAAGCTCACAAATCAAACAGAATATATACTGAACACACAGAACAACACATGAAAGAACATGCTGTTTCATGAATTTGCACAGAAACATTGTATAAATGTTTTGCAAATATCAGTTCACATCTTTGTCTACACATACAATTGTGTACTTTACAATTACTTTAGCTTTATTTGTCTGTGTCTCTGTTAGTCTGTGAGGGTTTAAAAAATTTTTTTTTTTACAGATATGTTGTGAGTTTATGACTGTTAAATACGGATATCATGTTGTGAGTCTGTGACTGTTTGTTACGGATATCTTGTTGTGAGTCTGTGACTGTTACGGATATCATGTTGTGAGTCTATGACTTTTTGTTATGGATATCGGGTGTATTCACTGTATTCCATTAGAATGGTACTTAACTGGAGCAGTGAGTGACAGCATCAGCTCAAGATGGCAGAAGCCCAGGTGTTGTAGTTTCTGTATTGGACAGGCCTTTTTCCTGTCCCTCCACTAGATGTTTGTTGATGGTCTGGGTGCTGTCCTATTGATCAAGACGATTGCACTGAGGTTCTGTGTGCGGTATGTAATTAGTGCACAACAACAACAGTGACATTAACAACAACAACAACAACAACAACAACAACAACAGCCACGAACAGAAGAGATATCCTTGATGAAGTTTTGGAGGGGAAAAAATCTACTTTGATGTCTATAAATCGATATTGAAGCGATATCCCTGGTGAAGTTTTGGAGGGGAAAAAAATCTACTTTGATGTCTATAAATCGATATACACAGATAGGAAAAAGAAAGCAGGGAAGGGTTTGGAAGTAGGGAGTGGTGCTGTGCTGTTTGTAATGCCCATTCCTGGGACATCAGATTGATTTTCATACAATAAGTCTGTTTTGACAAAATAGAATGCTGTACGTTAACCTTTGTGGTTTGGGATGTAGTATGTCAACCAGATTATGAACATTGATCCTTTTGTGTATGTAATGGTCTGTGCATGTTATATTGTCCCATTCCTCTTCTGAAAACCAGTCAACAAAATAAGTTAACAACTTTCTGTATCAGTTTCATTCTTGTCGTAATTGTGAGTGTGTTTAGTGCTGTTTGCATGTGATGTTGCCATATTTCTAATAAATATTTGCTGTGATTATTGATCAAAAGAAAGAAACTTTTGTATCAGATGATTGAAACAAAGAAATTTTTTGTGTCAGTTTTACTTAAATCTTGATTCTTGACATTCTTGTAATGAAGTATTATTGGGGATTTAGAGTACTAATCAAAACAAAATTTTATGTTGATAACCAATAACTGCATGTTTACTCAACTTTTGTGCTATAGATTCAGAATACAACAAAACCAGAAGATGAACATACTTGACGAAGAAGAGAAGATGTGCATAAATCATTACCAAACTTTTATACAATGACAGGTTAACAGGACAAGTCATTGGGAAAGAAGAGTGAAACTTAATGCATCATTATTGTGTTTTCCTGTGGTTCAGGACATCATATTATTGTTTTCCTGTTATTCAGTACATCATTATTGTGTTTTCCTATTGTTCAGTATTGCTACTAAGGATGGGACAGTACAAGTTGTCAGATACAGGTGCTTGATGTATTGGTTTAGTTCTTATACTGATTTTAGACTATACATTGATTGAAGCAGATTTTTTCACCACAGAATTACTGTAATTTGATTTACATTTCTGAGCTACATGTAAAAATCGAATGTAGTTTGGCTGTTCTGTGGCTTTCCTTTTTTTGTTTTTGTTTCCATGGTCTGAATATTGGGTGTGTTTTATTTATTTATTTCCATGATCTGAATATTAGGTATTTATTTATTTATTTATTTATTTATGCTGTTGTCCTTTTGAACTGTTACATTTTTGTCTCAAAGGTCGGTCACCTTTTGAGTAGAATAAGTTTTTTGTATTATTCTTTGTGTGCTGAAATACAGATTTTGTGAACTCTGATAATTCCCTTGATTCAAAATATATATTATTGCATATTTTGAATACTTGATTATATTGCTGATAACACTATGTGCATACTTGACTGTGTCACCACCATCTTCACAGTTCTTATAAGAGTTGCTTGGCAGTTAACATTGTCCAGATTTAAAAGTAGGCCTACAACAGTTTTATCTATTGTTCTGCTGCATACTGTTTATTGTAACCAGCTTTATTGTGTAACTATTAATCCAGTGTAATGCATACATTGTTTGCTGTAATCAGCTTGATTGTATTACTATTAATCCAATGTATTGCATGTACATTGTTTGCCATTGTTGTACTAACATTTGATGCGTTTATCATGTGAAATATACTCAGAAGCAATATGTGTTGTGTGTGTGTGTTCTTTTTCTTGATCTGTACTGCTATACCAGTGATCATGTCATGCGCAGTAGCTGATGTATTGTATTTGCAATGCTTCTGAATTATATTTCTGTGCTGGAGGAAATAATGTGCTGTAGTGGCCATGCTTCTAATTCTATTGCCATGCTGGAGAAAAATGATGCGCTGCTTTTGTAATGCTTCTGATTCATGTATATCCATGCTGAAAATAATGGGCTTATGCGTCAATGCTTCTGATGCATATTTCATCCTGGAACTTCTATGTTTGTGTCTTTAACCTAATCACTTCCTCACCTTCCATCCAGCTGCTTCATATGGAATAGGGTGGGGGAGTGAAAGAGTTAAAGATGGTGTGCTTAACGTTAAAGATGCTGATGTATCCTTTATATACATGCTTACTTGTGCAACAGCGTCCTTTTCCAATAGCAGTGTGGGCCTTTACTGCTGACTGTGTGATAAACTCCTGTCCAGTGGTTTGTTGTTGTAATTGCCTTCCCTGTAATGCTCAGTGGTCTGCTATGCTGTCTTGCCAATTGTAGAGCAATATGTCTGCTACGAAGTATGGCACTGGATGTGAGAGTAGTGCTTTTTCTGTGTGTTTGTTGTTGTTGTTGTTGTTGTGTTTTTGATGGAAGTGTATGGTTTTAGACTTTGCTGTCTGATGTTTTTGGATTCATATGCATTCACATCCCAACATTACTGACTTATCTGATATTTTCATTGATTTGCATTCCCATCACTTCAAGTACATGAAACTAGATGTGTGGCTGTGTTTGAATCATTATGAGTTCACTGTTATTAGTGTTAATGTTAGATAGTTACATGCTGAATGTCTTAACCCTTTGACTCCTGTCAACCAGCATCCTGCATTACCAACCATGCTGGCAAAGCAAAAACTTAACCCTTTGATTCCCTCACCCTATCCACCAGCTTCCTGCAGGAATCTGGTGGATAGGGTAAGGGAAATGGTTAAATTTTTGCAATTGGTGAATAGGGTGCAGGAGTCAAGGGGTTTATACCACTAACACAACTTCCCGAAAAGAGTGAGAAGATCAAACCTTACTAACATCCTTCCTTTCCTAAGAGTACGAGCTTGTCCAGCTTTACATTCCACCACTGACCACCCAGCCACTCTTGTCAGATAGGTTAGTAGTGAAAGTGCAGTTCATAAAGTAAAGTGGCCACTGTTGTTGAGATGCATCACAGTCAGTCAGCCAGCCACGTCTTCTTGCTTTTTTGATACAATACTACTAATAATGCAGATTTATGTAGTGCAGCATCCCAGGAAGCAAGCTCCAAAACGCTTTGTACTTTACAGAAAATGTATATAAAACCATCAGTCAATTATACATCAGTTGTATGGCAGAGAACAAGAGAAAAGACAATGGTGTTGTATGTGGACAGGACAAGAACTGTTTTTCATATGAACACGCACACATACAACCGCCCCTCCCCACACGCACACATACAACTGCCCCCACCCCCCCCCCCACACACAGACCACACACATAACATTCATATGTGCATGCACATGCACATACAGATAGAAACGTCTAAACAAGGACTCAGGCTGGCAAATGTAGGTACACTGGCACAAGACTTGCAAACAGTATACAGAAACAACATTAACCATTTACACAAGACTTCAGTCATCAGAATGTAGGCAGCCATTTTCTTTACACGGAAGTGCCATATTTTCCAGTCATTCGATACACTAACAACCATACTGCTCACAACTAACATGCCTGAAAGTGTACTGATTCTATGACTCTTTCATTTGCATGTTACTTCGGAATTCTCCAGCAGTTGCTTTTTCAACTTCATAAAGTGTGAAATCTGTGTGTACCCAAGGAGATATCAAAATTGCAGACAGTTTCACATAATCATTACCGTGTGTCATTCATTGAATATCAGTAGTAACCATGGCAGATAACAGAAGCTTGTTCGTTAACCATGTCTCGCTTGTTGCGAATCAGTGGGGTGAAGAATATGGCCAGTTCTATTGTAACAATAAAGTATGCAGTATAGAAAGCACATACAGTTTTGCGCAGGCTCAAGGAGTCAGCCAGATAATTGCTGGCAGGTTTGGGTAGAGTGTGTTTGGAATTGTCTGAAAGTGAGGAATCCTGTTTGAAAAGATTCCACGTTCAGTATTTTGAGTCTGTGGTGGTTGCACTGGGGTAGGTCTTTGGTCTTGAAATTTGTGTCTGGTTGTTTGCACTGAAGCAGATCTTTGGCTATGATAATTTGTGTCTGTGGTCGTTTGAAGTGGAGCAGATCTGTGGCCATGATAATTTGTGTCTGTGGTGGTTTGAAGTGGAGCAGGTCTTTGGCATTGAAAATTTGTGACTGTGGTGGTTTGAAGTGGAGCAGGTCTTTGGCCATGATAATTTGTGTCTGTGGTCGTTTGAAGTGGAGCAGATCTGTGGCCATGATAATTTGTGTCTGTGGTGGTTTGCACTGAAGCAGATCTTTGGCCATGATAATTTGTGTCTGTGGTCGTTTGAAGTGGAGCAGATCTTTGGCCATGATAATTTGTGTCTGTGGTGGTTTGAAGTGGAGCAGGTCTTTGGCCATGATAATTTGTGTCTGTGGTGGTTTGAAGTGGAATAGATCTTTGGCCATGATAATTTGTGTCTGTGGTGGTTTGAAGTGGAGCAGGTCTTTGGCATTGAAAATTTGTGTCTGTGATGATTTGAAGTGGAATAGATCTTTGGCCATGATAATTTGTGTCTGTGGTGGTTTGAAGTGGAATAGATCTTTGGCCATGATAATTTGTGTCTGTGGTGGTTTGAAGTGGAGCAGGTCTTTGGCATTGAAAATTTGTGTCTGTGATGGTTTGAAGTGGAGCAGGTCTTTGGCATTGAAAATTGTGTCTGTGATGGTTTGAAGTGGAGCAGATCTTTGGGATTGAAAATTTGTGTCTGTGATGATTGAAGTGGAGCAGGTCTTTGGCATTGAAAATTTGTGTCTGTGATGGTTTGAAGTGGAGCAGGTCTTTGGCATTGAAAATTTGTGTCTGTGATGGTTTGAAGTGGAGCAGGTCTTTGGCATTGAAAATTTGTGTCTGTGATGGTTTGAAGTGGAGCAGGTCTTTGGCATTGAAAATTTGTGTCTGTGATGGTTTGAAGTGGAGCAGGTCTTTGGCATTGAAAATTTGTGTCTGTGATGATTTGAAGTGGAGCAGGTCTTTGGCATTGAAAATTTGAGGCTGTGGTTGTTTGCAGTGGAGCAGATTTCGGGCCTTGAAAATTTGAGACTGTGATTGTTTGCAGAGGAGTAGATGTCTGGTCTTGACAGTTTGAGTCTGTGATTGTTGCAGTGGAGCAGATGTCTGGCCATGAAAATTTGTGTCTGTGATTGCAGAGGAGCAGATGTCTGGCCTTGACAATTTGTGTCTGTGGATTGCAGTGGAGAAGATCTTTGACCTGAAAAATTCTGCTGTGTCCATTCTTCATTTGTTAAACCTTTGACACTAAATTTGATACAGCTTAGTCTGTGCGTAAAGCTGCATATGATTGACAAAGTTTTGTAGACACATTTTGTGAACAGGTCTCAAACATGATCACCATTTTCAAAAATATTTTGGTAACAGATCACATATGACAAGTAGCACATACATGCATATGATGCACATGCGTGCATGGACACTCATGCACGCATGCACGCACAGACACAGACACACAGACAGACACACACAGACACACAACACACACACACACACACACACACACACACACACACACAGACAGACACACACTCACTTACACTCTCTTTCTCTCTCTCTCTCTCTGTCACAAACACACACACACACACACACACACACACACACAACACACACACACACACACACACACACACACACACACACACACACACACATCAGTCTCCCTGTCTCTCTTTCTGCCGGTATAGATTTATCGAAAACCACTGTCTTTTTCTCAAAAGATAATCTTTTTCTCCTATGAGACATGGTGATCAGAAATGATACCAATACACCATGAAATGCACGATGTATATATCGCGCTGGCACATCAGTTTTGCAATTGGGATTTATTCAGAAGGGATTCATCACACCCAGATATATTTCCACACACATGCAACAATCTACTCAGATTTGCCAGTATAATCTGAAAGTTGTGCAAGCCCGCATAAAACCATATATGCAAGAAAATATTGTACTGGAATGGACAGTAGGTCATAGAGTTTTCGTCAGTCAAACACCTAGCTGTTACCATCAGATTATTAGGCACTTTTATGCACAGAGACACAAATACACACACACAGACACACACACACACAGACACACACACACACACACACACACACACACACACACACACACACACACACACACACACACACAGACACACACACACACACACACACACACATGCGCGCACACAGAGAGAGAGAGAGAGAGAGACAGACAGACACACACACCACTCACTCACTCACTCACTCACTCACTCACTCACACACTCTCTCTCTCTCTCTGGGATCAAACTTGAGATATACTTGCGTATATCAGCAGCCCTCAGAATACTGAGTTGAGGAACAAAGCAGTTGGACCAAACAATCAATGTTTTAGTTTAACAGCGATGAAAGTGACGGAAAATAAATGATCTACACAATTGTAAGGTGACCAACGTTTTGATATTTTTCTATGGTGATGAGAGTTCTGTATTGTACCTCCATCACGCCAGTGAGCTGGACATTTACTATTAAAAAAAAAAAAAAAAGAAAAAGCCTGCCAATACAGAAATGTGTGACTTTAACCCTTTGACTCCTGCACGCTGTCCACTGGTATCCTGCGTTGTCAATTATGCTAGCAATGCAAAAATTTAACCTTCGACTCCCTACTCCCTCACTCTATCCACCAGGTTCCTGTAGGAAGCTGGTGGATAGGGTGAGGGAGACAAAGGGTTAAGTGTTTGCAGTTGATGGATAGGGTGTTGGAGTTAAAGGGTTTTAAGACACAAGGCTTGATGCCAGCAGAATTACTTACACAAAATGGACAGAGAACAGTTCAACTTTTAATGTTAAGAGCTGTGATTGATTTCAGTAAAACTTCCTTTTGAGTCCGTGGCTCAATCACACCAATCCGGCCAGACATTCTTACAGACACACACACACCTGCACATGCACACACATTGTGCACACACAAATGCGCGCACACACACATGCACACACAATGCGCACGCACACACATGCACACACAAATGCGCACGCACACACACATGCACGTACACATGCGCTTGTGAACGCGCGCACACACACACACACACAACACACACACACACACACACACACACCACACACACACACACACAACACACCACACACACACACACAAAGCACGCACACAACCGAAACAACAGATGATTCAGATTGAAGAAATTGTGCATCTGTGTCATTCAAGATTACACAGAAAGTCTGATAAGTCGGACAGTGCAGCGATTTCTTGAGAGGAGACAGAGTGGAATGAAGGAGCGTCATATCAGTTATCTGGCTTGTGGCTGTAGCTAGGAAGTCTACAACCTTTCTGACCTTTTTGTTGTCGTCAACACCAAGAAAGATGCATTAGCCAAGTTGTTAGGATTTCAGACTTTCAATTGGAAGGTCTGAGTTTGAACCTACCTGGGTAGGGTCAAGAGGGTAAAGGGTGGATATTTTTTTTAATCTCACAGGTCAGCATATGTTCAGGCCTGCTAAAACCTGAACTTTCTTCAGGTTTACATACACAGGTAGAACACCACATACACACTTCAGAGATTGTGCAAGCCATGTCTGTGTTCAGGTGTTTATGAAAACACAAAGTACCCAGCACGTACAGCCCAGAAAAAAGATGACCACCATTGAAGGTGAATTATGCAGTGACGTAAGGCCTTCACATTTAGGCCAAATGACCAGGAAAGCCTGCACACACATAACCCGCATTACTGGGAATGAAAAAAGAATCTTTTTAAGAACCAAGAAAATAATAGTTTTGATGGCTGTGGTTTGTCAGCTGTCTCTTTTACACAATTTTTTTTTCTGATCAAGGATATATCAACTCATTTTATCATTTCCAACCACCTTGCATTGACATGATTTTGATAGCTGGTAGTCAGATGAAGTCTCCTGTCAATCCAGTGGACGAGTTGGCATACTGGCCCTCATTGCTTGTTGTTGATTTTCATATGGGATACAAGGTCATTCCTAGAGGCGCACGTTCTTCTGCCAGCACTGCATGGGAAGGAGTTCTGTGGCCATAAGAGTTTGTTTTTGCTGGTCCTTCTTCTGTTATATTGCAGCTGTTCTGTGCAGCTGAAATGCATGGGTGCAACTTTTTCCGTTTGACGACGGAATCCGTTTTTTCAAAAGAGTCAGAAACGGAAAATTCGTTTTTTGAAAAAGCTTCAGCGTCTGGGTGGTTATGCCCCCCCCAGACCCCCCATACGGGGTACTGCTGGCCCCTGGACCCCTTTTCAGTTTTTTGACTTTTTCTAAGTTGCACCCTTGCAAATGGGATTGTGCCCTGTGTGCATTAGTCACCAGCATATTCTGTTAGTATTGTGGGCAGTGCTTTCCCTGTTGATGATGTTGATGCCATTTGATGATGAGATCGGTCTTCAGAGCATCCCTGTATTGCGTTACTGGTCATCTGTGGTTTAGGTAGCATTGTGTCAACTATTCATACAGGAACATCTTTGGGATGTGGTTGTCTTTGTGTCTTGTCCAGCAAAGGTGGCAGTTGATGAGTAGACACTCTATACCTGGTAAGCCACACTTGGTCAGAACTTGAAGGTTGGGCACTTGGCCCTCCCATGCTCATTGTGTGTACCTGATTAGTACAGAAAATTTGTAAAATGTGGATGGAAAGATGGAATCGTCTCCCCACCTTCTGGCCTATTGACTGTCATAAATCCAAAGGTACAATGACTACCCTGTGTAGAACGACTCAGCAGGTGCAACTTGATTAGCTAAAGGTACAGTCCTTATAAGAACCCTTTCTTTTGATCATGAGTGTATCATCAACTTTATTATCATTTCCAACCATCCCCTTTCATTGACTGTTCATCCATCATCACAGTCTGCTTGCTTGCATTTTGATTTATTTATCATTTTGTTGAATGATTGCATGAACTGCTCAGTTTTATTTATCTTGTGTTTATTTCATACTGAGTGTCTCATACCTAGTTTGTCTTTTCTGCTTTCTTTGCTCACTAAGTTTGTTTGAGAGATTGTGTTATATCTGTTTCTGAATGTGTTAACATCTTTGTTAAGAAAAGAAGAAGAGGAGGAAAAAGAAATAAAGAAGAAAAGAAAGAAGCAAAAGAAGAAGAAGAAGGAGAAAAAGAAGAAGCAGCAAAATTTGCATTTTACATCTTGCCATGTAGTATGTAGCAGAGCGTACGAATGCAGCTGAACGTCATGCTGAAAAAAAGATAACTTTCTCTAAAAGATTGGGTCTTTGCCACAGTATTAGCATTCAGCACAGGCAGAAACTGAATTCATATTAAACAAATGCCACGATTTGCCGGGCGTTGCATAATTAAACAGAGTAAATGCATGTATGTATTTTAGCTTCAAGAGAGGGAAAGTAAGATTGTCTTGGAATGGAAAGAACAAACAGATAGACAAAAAGGTAAGCCAGCACAAAAAACGTTTTTACTTGACACAGTTAGCTGATCTTTGGGTGTCAGTCATTCAGCACAACTGTAATGATAAGTTACTAATTTACCAGTTGGATGATGATAGTACAGACACTGACGTTGATAATAACGATAATAATGATCACTTGTACACCGCCTCATTTCACAGGAAGCAAGGACAAAGTCACGTAAATCAAATACATGTCAACCCCTATTGTGAAAACAGGAAATATAATAACAATGTTTAAAAAGCAAGTAAGACATTGAAATAACATATCCACTTCTGATGTCAATTGGTTAAAAAAAAGGGGAAAGAATCCATGTTGATTTTTGATTGTAGTGAACATTGGGACAGAGGGTAAAAAGAAATTGGGACAGACAGTAAAAAGAAACCAAAAATCTAAATACAGAGTGATTACACAGTGCTGCACGTCTATTCACTATGGATTGTCGCAAAAACACCCCCAAAGAAACAAAAAACAAAAAATGTGGTAACATTCAGCTCGCAGTCTCATGGGGTAGCAATCAGACTCCATGGAAGAACAGAAAGTGACCTCTGAACTTAAGGATAAGCTTGAATATGTCATCAACAGCTGCATTTGACTTGACTTTTCGTTAATGTTACACTCTGAAATTATCCAGAATTAGACTATCCAAGAGCTGTGTTTTTTCTTGCAATCTGATGTTCTGATTCAAGGGAAATACATATGTATGACTATGAAGCATACATTTAAAACATTTCGTGTATATTGTAGGCTCTTTCATAAGTTGTCCTTATTGTATTGTATGTATGTTTGATGTTCTTTGTGTTTTGATACTTTTTGTTTTATTTTGTTTCACAGTTGATTTGTATGTTTATTTTGTTGTTTTGCCCTTTCTGTTGTTTTATTTGTTGTTTGGTTACGTCTTTAATTTATTTAAATTTGAGCATGTCTATAATTTATTCATATCACAATGAAAATTATATTGTGTGTGAAGGGATCAGTAAGGTTAAGGATTTTTGGTGAGACTGTAAAGTGGCAACTTGTTCTATTTAAACAGGTTGAAGTTTGATAGAAGTGATTACTGTTTAATGCGTATCCTCCTCCTGCGTTAACTCCACTAGGAGTCACTGGGGCACTACACTAAAGAACTGTTTACCAGATTCCTCCTGCTCTGTCAGTTGTGTGCCGAAACCTGGGTCTCATCAAATAGTTTCTCGGTCCATTCCGCGATGTTGTCAGTTCATTGTTTGTTGTATCCTCTTCATCATCTCCCTTCCTTCAACAGTTCCATGGAGGACTGACGTAGCAAGGCCATTGGATTTTGTTACATGGCATATACCACATACCAGATGCAAACACATAAGAGCTTGCATGCTATCTTAACAGTACATGTAAGTAAGCACAGTATACACACTGAGCTTTTTGTTTGAACTTTGGTAAGCTTCTATATCTTTCTGTAAGACAGTTGTTTGTCGATCAATATTGAAATGAAACTAAATAAAACTAATGTATATATAAAACTATAAAAAGAAAAAAAAAAAAAAAAAAAACACTTAAAAGCGGTGATGACTGATTTCTGTGCAAAAGTAAAAACACTTTTTCCTTTTCCTTTTTCTTTCATCTTGTGCCGTTAAATGTCGAGAGGAGATGCAGCTTTTGGATGTGGGCCAGATGGGTAGCTTCAGCCTTATAGATGACAAAACACTGCTTGTTTGAAAATCAAAGAACTGGAAGCGAGCTAGACAACAAGAGCATTCTGCAAAAACACAGCAGCAACCAGTTAGCTGGCATGATAAAAACGTTTTGGTTTTCTGTTGATGAGACACTTTTACTGGAGAAAAGATTGGGCTGTATTAATGATATAGGATTTATATTCATTCTTTCTTTGGAAGATTGAATGATACACAGTGGTTGAACACTTCGTTCTTAGGTCATTTTGAGTGAGCTTATTAGTGAATGTTTACAAGTAAAGTATTTACTGGACAGAGTGTCGTCAGGGACAGCAGTAGCCAACAAAAAATGTAAAAAGTTTTTCTTAACACTTTGACTCCTGCATCCTGTCCACCAGCATCCTGTATTGTTAGCCTTGCTAACAAAACAAATGCTTAACCCTTTGATTCCTAATCCTATCATGAAAAACTTAACCCTTTGACTTCTAACCCTAGCCATCAGTTTCCTTTAAGGGTTAAGTTTTTGCAGTTGGTGGATAGGGTGAAGGAGTCAGAGGGTTAAGATAAGAATTGTCCCATGACTTTGATGGTGTAAGGGACTGATATGGTGGATACTTCAACTTTTTTCAAAGCCAGTATTAACCCTTTGACTCCTGCACCCCATTCACCGACTGCAAAAACTTAACCTTTTGACTCCCTCACCCTACCTACCCTATCCTGCAGGAAGCTGGTGGGTAGGGTGAGGGAGCCAAAGGGTTAAGTTTTTGTCTTTGTTAGCATGGTTGACAGTGCAGGATGCTGGAGGACAGGGCACAGGAGTCAAAGGGGTGTCAGGGTGGTACCCATCACATCTCGCACTGCTTTAATCTTCCTTTAAGAGGGTCAGGTACCCATTCACAGATGGGTGAACTGGAGACAGCTGACAGTTTTATCTCAGTCAGGGTTGAACACACACACCAGCCTGAACTGGAACGTGACAGTTCTAGCTTCATGCAAACCAGGCCTCAACAGCAATGAGATGTGTTGTTTTTGGTGTTGTGTTGCTAGAATGATATGTCAGTTTGGATCAGTCAGGACCATAGTGTAGATACTCAAGAATTCTTTTCAATAGAATTGTGGCCACAAGAGTGGTGTTGATAATGATAATGGTGATGATGATGATGATGATGATGATGATATGATGGTCCGTCTAATATCATTTATAGTGAAAAGACGTTAAATCAAGCAACGAACGATATGATGGTCGTTCCTATTGATCTTACCAATGAGTAGATATACTGGTCCTTTATTGCCTGATGTGGATCATCATATTGGACGATCCTGGAGACATATGTTCTTCCACAAGTGCTGCATGGGAAGTTACGCTGCTTTGGGTTCTGCTTTCACCGGTCCCTCTTCTGTTAAATAGCACAAGAGTACAGTCTGTCTATCATTAGCACTCTGTGATTTCAATATCATTGATGAAGCATTAACCTTTGCGTTTGTTGGTAGAACCATGGACTCAGGGTCTGATATCTGGAGTTCAGTCCCAACCTGCACCTTGAAAAATTGGCCTGTTCGCTGCCCATCTTAATGCTTTCATCATTCTGGTGGTGTCAGCTTGGTGTTTGATAGGTCCCTTCTCCCCTTTCCCCATTTCAAGATCTGGCAGTGCATAGTGTTTTGTGCAGGCTCAGGAAATCTGTCAGATAATTGCTGGCAGATTTGGGTGGACCGCATATGGAGCTGTATGAGCACGGTGAATCCTTCTTGAAAGAACTCCAATAACTCTGTAATGAAAATAATCCTTTAATTATGGAGGAATGGAACACAGCAAAATAACTGACATAACAACAAAAGTTGCCACTTTGAGTCTCTCGACTTTCAGGTCCTATCCCTCAGCTCCATCAACCACTACCCTTTACTCCCATTCTACTACAGTTCTGTCGGAAACACACCTTGAGCACACATTACTTCCACTCTCCCCCTTTGCAGAGCATGACGAGCCTGCACCTCCCGGTGAACAGACGGAGAGGCCTCCACCAAAAGTCTTCTCCGATGAGGAAATCTCCAACATCGTCGACACCGTCATCACTGACAACGATGAGGATGGTGATGGCTACGTGGAATATTTTGAGTTCAAGCGCAAACAGCAGCAGCAGCGCCAACAGTATGACCAGAACCAGGCTCAGCAGCAGCAGCAGCAGCAGCAGCAGCAGCAACAAGGGCACCATTAGATTGAAACAGTCGTGTGCGGATTGTTACAAGAATTTGCGATTTACTTTTGAAAAAAATACAGTGTATAATTATTTCTTGAAGTCATGAGTGTGGTGGGAAGGGTATAGAGACAGAAATTGTAAATTTGTTTGAATTTTGGTTGAAAATTTGTGTATGAATTATCTCTAAAACTGTGTATGAACTATCGTTGGAACACACCAGTCTAAATAGTATAACGTGTGTTGTAGATGTTGTGGAGTCTGTTGTACAAAAAGGACAACATAGGATGGAAAAGAGCTTGTGAATTCGTTGTCATTTTGGTAGAAAAGTATTGGTGTTGAAAGTTACAAACATTAATATTTACTTCGTTATGGACGCTGCTGATCTATGTCATACAGACATATATACAAGTGGTCAAATAGAATTGATAGTTCTCCCCCTTCTCCTGCCCCAAAACTGTTTATGAGTTGGGGTGGAGAGATACATTAGAGTAACATGGTGTACCTATAAAAGTAATGTATGTCTTTAGATTCTGATACTGTTTTTATCCTAGATGGTCTGTTTGTTGAAGGAAAAATAAGATGATAGTGGTTTGCATTAACGTTACAAACAGAAATCCAGAGCAGAGCGTGTATGTGTACTGAGAGAGAGAGAGAGAGAGAGAGAGAGAGAGAGAGAGAGAGAGAGAGAGAGAGAGAGAGAGCAATCACTTGGTTTGTTATTATTATTATTGTCATCATTACCATTTTATTATTTTATCTATTTATTTGTTTATTTATTTATTTGTTCGTTTATTTATATGTTTTATTTATTTATTTATTTATTTATTTTTCGCTTGAAGAGTACATATGTGCCATGCCTGTTTTCTGCATAGAGACGAGAAGGAAAATGTGTTATACATGGCAAACCAACCAAATCAAACAAACCAAATGTTTGGCACACAGAGAAAGATAAGCGTATATTGATGGCTGGGAATGGGGATGTCTGTAACTGACATATTGTTTATCAGGGTTCTTCTACATATAGGTGTTAATGTGGTTGTGTATGGATTACAGGTGGCTGTACATGAATTACAATAATATTCCCATTCGAGGGTCTCCTCTGTTTCAAGTAGGTTGTCACAAGAGGGATAAATGCGATTTTTTGTGTGGGATCTTTTCAATTGTTTCCCTTTAATTGCTGAGTCCTATAATAGGTATTGTATACAAGTACTTCAGCACCCTACCCTTACATGTATTCAGGGGATCATCCCTTCTTTTGTTGTTACTAAACATCTCATTTTCTTTTGGACTTTTTCAACCCACTTCTCTCTTTCTCGCCTCTATTTTTTTATCTTTTTCTCTCCCTCTCCCCTTTGTGTATAATTAACCAGCCTCTGTCTGTCTGTCTGTCTCTGTTTTTCTTGTATTTTTGACATGTAACTTTGCTATTTCTATATTACATATTGTCTGTTTTTTAAACTATATATTTGTGGAACTTGGTAAATCTTGCAAGGTAGTCATTTCACTTAAAAAAAAAATCAAAAAAACGTATTTTCCCAGAGCTTACATGAAAACATTTTTTTTCTGATGTTGGCCCAAGCCTTGCATGCGACTGTTTTTCCCCTTCTTTCCTTTTGCAATTCAAACAGTGAAGTTTACTAAATACCTGTAAGATTTTTCATATGTGGTGTTTCTAGGATTTGGTCTGTGCAAGATATTTTTTTTTTTTTGTCACAGATTTTGCCACTGATTTTTGTTTTGCAACTTTTTGCTTTCTACATATAATAATTGTTATCTTAAGTGGTAGCGTCTAATGCAATACAATGACAAGGTAATTTACAACGTTGGAAAGTAGCTTTTTTTTCTTTCCTGAATACCTGTCTGAAAGGGAGACAACAGAGTTGTTTTCCTCCCACTGTTTCCTTTTTATTTTATGTACAGAGAAAAAATAGAACGCGAAGGGAGACAATCGTGAGTTAGATTTTCCCGGGAAGATTTCTGGAATTATGCAGATATCTGTACCATTTCATGGCACTGAAGGTTATTCTGTTAATTTTCAGTTGTAAGGAATTGTTCAAACTATCGAGTAATTGCGGAGAGAGTTGTCTGGAGTGTTGATGTGGACACTGTTGATTGGAGTATGGATGAAATCTGATGTGTTAGTTGTTGCTGTTTCAGTAAATTAAGTTTCAGTTTAGGAGTCTCCCTTAAATGTGTTGTGTTGGTTACTGACATATGAAATACCTTTTGAATAAAATGAATAATTTTTCTGTAATTTCATTAATTTGTGTTTATCATAGATTGTGGAGTTACTAAACTGTCATTGGGACAAGGTCATTATTTTTCTAAAAACAACCATCATACCTGCATTTTGACTGCATCTTTTTCTAAAAAAAAAAAACAGTTTGAAGATAGTGGTACCAGTAACTGGTCCATTTATGATGCTCAATATTGTGTGTTTCTGTAGCCGCATAGTATTAGATACATAGCAGTAGTTTCTTTGAATCTTAATCTTCTGATTACTTTTTTTTTTCTAATCTTAATTATCTGTAATCTTAGTGTTGTGAATTCAAGATGCATGATCTTGTAGTTTGATCTCATATTCTGAATATAATAAATGCTCTCCATTGTTGTTGTTTTTTCCCAGCATCTAGATCATTGCTACCCATTTGGGCACAGAGTTTAGGCTGGAATCACCTCAAAACAAAACAGGTCTGTTGAGCTGCTGAAGTGCTGGATATAGTTCATTTAACCCTTTGGCTCCCTCACCCTATCTCCTAGCATCCTGCACTATCAATCATGTTTGCGAAGAAAAACGTTAACCCTTTATTCACTCACTTTATCCACTAGCTTCCTGCAGGAAGCTGGTGGATAGGGTGAGGGGGGATCAAAGGGTTAAGTTTTTGCGGTTGGTGAATAGGGTGCAGGAGTCAAAGGGTTAAATTATGCAGTGATTATTATCATTGTTGTGTAAAGTCCAGCCAACAGCACAGAACTACATCGAGGCTAAAATTGTGTAGTAGAAGTGAGATTTAAAAATCAGAGTAATGACTTTAGAGTTAAGCAGTTAGTGGGCTTGTGAATGGAGAGTGAAGGATCTGGAGTTTGATCATGATAATGAAGGAAACGGTTAATTTTAGAAAGAACATTTGCTTTTCCTTTCTCGTAATGAATGAGATTGTTCAGAGTAAGTGTTTGATCATAGTAAACTTTTAGTTTCAGGATAAGCTTAAGTTTTTCTTCAGGTCAGTTGAGTTATATTTGGTATGATGATCGATCGATGATTAAATCACAGCCACCTTTACAACATGAAAACTAGCATGTAAATGCAAAGGATTAGTTATGGCAGATAATATGAAAATAAAAGCAGACAGACAATTATGCTCAAAGATGATGAAATGTCGTATTGGAGTAAGCCATGGTGTGTGGTTGAAGACGTATAGAAGTTGTTGCCATAGTTTAGTGCTTTGTAAACTGTTCTGAGGAAGTTGGAATGCGTGTGCATTTTGATAGTCATACGTTTCTAGCTTTCCATAATGTATATTGTCTCTCACTAGTTTTAGTGACCAGTCATTGTGATTTCACCCCAGTTTACGTAATGCCATGCCATACAATACACCCTCAGTGTCTCTGTTTGTGAGTCTGTCTCTGTCATACTGCTATCTTTGTCGCTTTCTGTCTGTCTGTCAGTCCATCTGTCAGTCTATCTGTCAGTCTATCTGTCAGTCCGTCTGCCTCTTTGTGTGTTTATGTCCATCAGAATATCTGAGGTGATGGATCTTACGAATGTTTGTAGATTGACATGAGCCTGTTTGAAGCTCAGATAGATAGATCTACCTATTCAGTTTTTGTGTAAATGCTTATATAATCAGTATCAATGTGTACTTGCCACCAAACGACCATTTTACATGGTGTATCTGAAGAATTTTATTGCAGTGAATTTTTGTTGCCATTTGTTGCATAAATCAAACTCAAGATGATAATCCTTCTTTACTGTGCCTTGGTCAAATAAATGAATTCATGAAAACTTTAAGCAGTGAATGACTCAGACAGAAGGAAAAAGATATTGGCCAACAAGGCTCACAGTCAAAACTGTGAATTTCAGTTTTTAAACATGGATGCGCCATGGTTTAGCATATGTGCTAGGCAGGCATATCAGATAAATGTGTCATGTTTTTCAGCAGCAGTACCTTCTACAATAAAATGAAAATTGCAATCATAAGATAACCCAGAAACCAGAAACGCTCGAGAGAACTCATTTATCAGAGGGTGGAAAATATCAAACAAATGAAAAGGATTCTCACTTAGGGGTTCCTACCAAATAACTTAATTTTTCTCAAATTCAAAAAAGTACCAGAAAGCAAAATGATATATCAAAAATATTGTGGTTTGTTTTATTTATTTTGTTTGTTTTTGCACCGAAATAGAGGAATCATTACGTTCTTTGGAATTTACTTTTGCTTATCAAAGCCTTGGAAGCTGACCATATCAAGTTGAGCAGTTGAACTATAAAGCATCCGAATATAATGAAATCCATCTTATTCGATATTAGGATTAAAATTTGTTGTAGAGAAGACTATTTCAAATGTAGTTTAAATGCTTGTTGGTAAGACTGATTGTTAATGAGTACTGTGTTTTTCATTCAGAGAGTGTTTAAAATCATTGATTAATGAAGAATACTTATTTGATATTTATTTTTTAAAAATTCTGTTATTGGATTGACATATATTGTGTGTTTGTGCATGCATGTGGGTGTTTTTGTATTGAGGACATTCAATCCAAAAAAAAAGATCTAATGTCATATTTGTGATGATATGAAAAAAATCAAACCATATTACCTATTTAGTTTTCAAGTTTGATGTTTTAGATGTACGCAAATCAAACAGCAAGAACTTATTTTTTTAACCACTGTAATCTTCTATCCAGTAAAAGTGTGTATATGGTACATCCATGTAGAATAATTTATTTTTGTAATGATTTTTTTTTTTTTCAGTTTTAAAATCGTGTGAAAAACTCCCTGGAGAATATAAACTGAACAGTTTTTTAATGTATCATAGTTTAGTTTAAGTATGAACAATACCACATTTTCTGCTGATACAACTTTGTTCATCTTACCCATTGCAATAATCTTGGTAGTTATTAACCCTTTGACTCCCACGCCCTGTCCACCAGCATCCTGCATTATCAGACATGCACACAAAACAAAAACTTAACCCTTTGACTCCCTTCCTGCAGGAAGCTGGTGGATAGGGTGAGGGAGTCGAAAGGTTAAGTTTTTGCAGTTGGTGGCTAGGGTGCAGGAGTCAAAGGGTTAAATGTATCTCTTTATAATAAATTTGTAATGATACATGGGGCTGATGAATAATAACGTTTGTAATGATACTATGGGACGAGGAGTGATATAGTTTATAATGATATGTGGGGCTGAGCAATATTCCTTTGCATGTCACTTCAGGGAAGAAAGATGGAGTTAAGTTTTTCATTTGCAACATAATATGTGTGGAGAAAGTTTAGGGTTAGTGTGAAAAAGTATTTAAAATACCTATGCGCAACAAAACACACAATTTTTGACAGGGCATTAGTTGGCAATAATTATCTGTATATTGATCAACTGTAGGACTTGTGTGAAGTACTGATTAGTAAGAGGCATTAATCATACCATGGTGCTTGATGTGAATATCTTATATATATTTTACTGACATTCTCTTCTTCACTTGATATAAATTTTGTTGCTATTTATCTCCCTTCTTTCTGAATGATGGGGAAGAGTTGCATGTGTTACCCAGCTTTATTTTGATAACACATGATTGTCATAGTTATTGTTGAGAAGTTGTTGATGTTCAGTTATCCTGGAGAAAATACTTCTTTGCATTAACATCCCTCCAGATATCTGTGGATGTAAATAATTTTTTGGGGGGTACATCAAAATCATGATTTTTGCTTTGTGAAATTGTATATATTGTTTAAAAATCAAGATTTATTTTATGGGGTGTTATAAACACTGAGTACGTTTTTATTGGTTTACATGTTCACATGTGTTTTTCGGCTTTAACATGGTAAAAGATCAGATTGAAATACTGCTTGAATGACTTCATGTATACTTTGTAGATCACTTGAAAATGGGTTAATTTGATTATCAAAAGCTTTAAATGTGAATATTTTGCAGATGGTTTCAGTACAATGCTTCACATATTGCGTGATTGTAATCCACATACCAAATAATTTCACTTTTTAATCCAGCTTTATGAAAATGAGTCACTGTTTTGCAAACGCCTTGAAAAGTATCTTTGGTGTCATTTTCATCTGATCACATGTCACTTTGAAGAATGCTTCAGATTTTAAAGGATAGTTGAATCTTTAAAATGATTCACAAGGAAGTGAAGAATGGTATACCATTCTTGCAAAACACTTTAACAGTATCTCTAAATACTTCATGTGAAGAACATTGAGAATATGTTTTGTTTAATACGATTAAATTAAATACAATCAGTTGAGTTTGATATATATTATATTATATTATATTATATTATATTATATTATATTATATTATAATTATATTTATATTATATTATATTATATTATATTATATTGTATTGTATTGTATTGTATTGTATTGTATGTATTGTATTGTATTGTATTGTATTGTACTGTATTGTGTTATGTTATGTTATGTTATGTTATGTTATGTGTTATGTTATGTTATGTTATGTGTTATGTTATATATATTATATTATATTATATATATTATATTATATTATATTATATTATATTATATTATATTATATTATATTATATTATATTATATTATATTATATTATATTATATTATATTATATTATATGCTATAGTATGTTATAGTATGTTGTTATGTTATGTTATGTTATCTTATTGTTATTAAGGCTTGTTAAATGTTGAGGTGAATTTCTACATGGTGGTATTGCATAGAATCATTGCAGTGATGGTTTTCTTCA
>CM060308.1:15452829-15470329 GCA_030674185.1 Monoplex corrugatus | reverse complement strand
TATGTATGTATGTATGTATGTATGTATACATGTATGCATGTATGTATGTATGTATGTATGTATGTATGTATGTATGTATGTATGTATGTATGTATGTATGTATTTATATCTCTCTATCTGTCTGTCTGTCTATGTCTGTCTATCAACCTATTTATTTGTTTACATATTGATATATTTATCTACTTATGTATTCTTTTAGTTCTTGTGGCCCTGTCTGTCATGGCACCTTAGAGGCTTTGCCCTCAGTCTCATACTTTATATACCAGCTCACCACCACATCTTTGTTACCTGCCCTTTGAATCTGCTGGGTACTAGAACCCACAGGAGTTATTATGCTATAATCTTTTTAACCCTTTGACTACCGCACCCTATCCACCAACTGCAAAAACTTAACCTTTGATTCCCTCACCCTATCCACCAGCTTCCTTCAGGAAGCTGGTGGATAGGGTGAGAGAATCAAAGGGTTAAGTTTTTGCTTTGCTAGCATGGTTGACAATGCAGGATGCTCATGGACAGGGTGTGGGAGTCAAAGGGTTAATTGGGATCATCGCATTCCACTCAGACACTTTTATTCGTGCTCACGCCAGCTTTCTTTCTCTTTGTGTGTGTGTGTGTGGTGGTGGTGGTCTTTGATTTAATGTCTATTCACTAAAGTGATTTTAGACCCCCCCCAAAAAAAATGTCAATGCATGAAAGTCCACAGTATTGTGTGTGTGCGTGTGTGTGTGTGTGTGTGTGTGTGTGTGTGTGTGTGTGTGGTGTGTGTGTGTGTGTGTGTGTGTGGTGTGTGTGTGAATAATTTTTTGAATGGACCCTAGTTGCGTGCAGATGCAATAACATCTTCTCTCTCTCTGTGTCTCTCTCTGTCTCTCTGTCTCTCTCTCTGTCTCTCTCTCTCTCTCTCCTCTCTCTCTCAGTCTTTGTATGTCTCTCTGTCTCTGTCTGTCTGTCTCTGTCCCTCTTTCCGTCCCTTCCTGTCCCCTTTCTCTAAGTGTGCAACGTGTCTTTCTTAATTGGTCCTTGGTGTTAGTATGTATGTTTAACTGCCGTGAGGCTACCCACTGGAGGAGATTGTTTCATTGAATTATGCATGGTCATATCCCAATACACGCAGGACACCTGTTGTGCCACCTTGGTTTATTTTTTAAATTAAAGTCATGGAACCAATAGGCATCTACCTGGAAAACATAGTCCAACCCTCAGAGCGAGGAATCACTTAAAATCCGTCTCCATGCTCGGAATGAATTCCATATGCACTGTTGTCACTGGTGCCATGTGATGGAGAAGATCCAAAATGATCATGGCACAAGCCCTAAGCCTGCATATAAACCCATGAACTGGCCAAGTCCTGAGGTCGTACCTAGCGTATATTATACTAGTAATCGTATCAGTATATCATTGGAACAATCTTGGCTACATGCAGATGACATGTAAGTCTGTGTGTCTTATATTCAAAGAAAAGAACAGATAAATAAATAACTGAAGGTCTGAATCCTAACTAGCCACTCAGTACAAACTTGTCTCACATCACAGGAAGCTCCCCAGTCAACGCACGAAGCTTCAGCTGTCTATCAACAAGATGAAAACAATATTTCCTTAATCATAGCCCCGCCAGTCTGTCGCCCACTTCCGAGGAAAGAAAAGAGTCCCCATGCCAACGGCCATACCACGTTGAAAACGCCGGTTCTCGTAGAGAGTTAGAGCTAGTTAAAAGTGACTGTAGAAGTCATAGTAATCACTAAAATAAACATAAAATCCCCTCATGTAAAATAACAGCAAACGGCACAACCTTGAGACAGATTGATAAGTTAAAATATCTGGGAACGGTCATCTCACCAGACGGGAAATGCACATCAGAAATAGCGAGCAGAATCGGCCAGCCAAAACAGCATTCAAGAAGATGAAAAGCATTCTTACCAACAAATACCTATCAATTAACATTAGGAAGAGAGTTAAGTCAAAACAGCATTCAGGAAGATGAAAAGCATTCTTACCAACAAATACCTATCAATTAGCATTAGGAAGAGAGTTCTTGAATGTTATATAAAACCGATAATGTTATACGGTTGTGAGGCGAGGACAGTCAACAAGCAAAGCCAGAACAAGATCGAGGCAGCCGAGATGTGGTTTCTCAGAAGAATGTTGAGAGTTCCATGGACAACAAAGAAAACAAACGAGACAGTCTTGATGGAGACAGACACAAGACGATCATTGATTAGGAAGATTATGGAAAGATAGGCAACATTTATAGGCCATTTTATGAGGAAGGGGGAATTAGAGCACCTGGTCACAACAGGAAAGCTGGAGGGAAAGAGAGCACAGGTAGACACAGGGAAAAAATATTGTACGGACTTGCAGTGTGGTTGAGGACAGAGAGGGTGGAAGATGTGCTTGCGGCAACAAGGGATAGATATATATGATTGCCAACACCATGCGGCAGGGCACATTATGATGATGATGATGAAAAGTGACAGTTCTGTAACGTAGATTTGTTTTCCTTTCCTGACTCACTGTGGCCTGAAAAAGCTGTGACATATGGCACATGGAGGCGAGGTCTGCTGGGTGAAACGGATGACTGAAAGTGCACAGCAGATTTTCCACAACAGAAAAAACAACACCCAGAAGTTACCAGTAAGACTGGGTATAGTTCTCCATTCCCATTCATCCAAACAAATAATTCAGATTTAACTCACAGTACTTTATGAAAGTAGAATGAAGGGCGCCCATATCTACAAGACTGAAACGTACGCTACTCTAGCCGGCAGCTTGAGGGAATTCGGCTTCCAAGCCAACATCCACACCGTAGAGGTTGGAGCAAGGGGTTTGGTGGGTACATCTGTGTATGACTTTATGAAACAGCTCTCGATTTTTGGGAAGGAGAGGACTAGAGCCCTAAACACAACGCCAGAAACACAAGTGACTCCCACACTCCCACACCCTATCCACCAACTGCAAAAACTTAACCCTTTGACTCCCGCACTCCCACACCCTATCCACCAACTGCAAAAACTTAACCCTACGACTCCCACATTCCCACACCCTATCCACTAACTGCAAAAAACTTAACCCTACGACTGCCGTACTCCCACACCCTATCCACTAACTGCAAAAAACTTAATCCTACGACTCCCGCACGCCCACACCCTATCCACTAACTGCAAAAAAATTAACCCTACGACTGCCGTACTCCCACACCCTATCCACTAACCGCAAAAAACTTAATCCTACGACTCCCGCACGCCCACACCCTATATACTAACTACAAAAAAATTAACCCTACGACTGCCGCACTCCCACACCCTATCCACCAACTGCAAAAACTTAACCCTACGACTCTCGCATTCCCGCACCCTGTCCACCAACTGCACGGGGACGGGTTGCAGGAGTCAAAGGATTGAAATTTCCATTAAGTACAGCAGATGTGGGACAGCAGCCCATTAGTTCAGTTGGTTAGATCGCCGTACTGAGAACACGGAGGTCGTGGATTCCTTGTGGGCCACATTGCTTTTGCTGTGAAATCAAAGTCTGATGTCTCCAGTTCACCCCCAACATAAAAACTGGCGTGTGTTAACGCCTGTCGGTATACTCGGCCCTAGTAGTAGTAGTAGTAGTAGTAGTAGTAGTAGTAGTAGTTGCTGAGGGCTGGCTCGTAGCCTAGGCCTCTGGCCTTTTACGCCCTATCTTTTTGTGTTTACGCTTTCTTCTTTGGGGTCTGAAGAGCATGCCTTAATATTCATACTTGAGCAAATCTGCTTCAGTCTATTTTTTTAAATAAAATTTTGAATTCTGCTTCATCGTCCAGGAAATTTTTGAATTTTTTAATGCTGTTAGTAGATTTAATTTCAAAAGGAATTTTATTCCACAATTTAACAACTCTGTTAGAAAAACAAAACGCTCTTGTGTTAGTATATCTGTGTTTAACAAATATTTTACCTTCAGCATTCCTTGTTATACTAGCTTGTGGAAAGGAAAAAAAATGTTTCAACTGATAGCTTATCCATCCCATTCATTATTTTGTATACCTATATTAAATCCCCCCTAACCCTCCTACCTTTCAGTGAATGACGTTTTTAAAACTTAAGCCTTTCTCTATAACTCATTGGTATATTTCTATTGGTATATTTCTATTGGTATATTTCTATTGGTATATTTCTATTGGTATATTTCTATGGTATATTTCTATTGGTATATTTCTATTGGTATATTTCGTTGAAAACAGCGTACACAACAATATCTACAAAATCTAACGCTTAACGTTTCAACTTAAGAATATTATAAATGTGTACACAATGAAAATTAAAAGGTCAGGATTAAGTTAGAAACGCGCTTATCTAAAATTCCTTGGTACATTTTGGCTTTCTTATCCCGACCTACTTTTGGTCTCGTCTGCTTTTACAGCGAACGGTGATACATATTTTTTGCATCCCTAACAAATTATTCAAAGCTATTTCATCATTTGGGTATTTCGATCTGATTTCGATCTAATATTCACTTGTTTTAGACGAGGGAAAACCCCGATAGACTGGCATATTGGTGGGGTTGCTTAACTGTCTTATTTGTTCGCTCTCCTTCTCTCCCCCCCCCCCTCTCTCTCTCTCTCTCCCTCTCTCTCCCTCTCTCTCCCTCTTTCTCTTACACACCATACACACACCATACACACACCATGTACACAACACACACACTACACACACACACACTCACACACACACACACACATACACACACACAAACACACACACACACACACACATACTCACACACATACTCACACACACACACACACACACACCACACACACACACACACACACACACACACACACACACACACACAACACTCTCACACACACACACACACACACACACACACACACACACACACACACACACACACACACACACACACACCACTACACACACACACACACAAACACACACACAAACACTCACACACACACACACACACACACACACACCACACACACACGACTCGGACAAAATCACGGGCTAGCTCGTTCATTTGATAGAACGGTAGACTCGCTATGTAATATCTTGACATCTTTCCCACCCGACAGCATTAAAAACTGTCCTTCCTAATGTTTCAACCATTCTGGTGGTGTCAGTTTAGTACTTCCTAAGTCCCTTCTCTTCCCTTTCCCATTTCAAGACCTATCAGCGCAGAGTTTTGCGCAGACTCAAGGAGTCTGCAGGATAATTGCTGTTAAATTCCGGTAGAGCGTATATGGAATTGTCCGATTGTGATAAATTCCTTGTTCACCCAAACCCCAGAACTCCTTGGACAAACGCAGGTGACACGTTGCCTGTTGTTCCGTTCTTGTGTCCGAGCTAGTTGGACTCAAAGATCTGATAACTTGAGTTCAGTCCCAGCCAGCAACATTAAAACTGAAAACATTTATAGGCCATTTTATGAGGAAAGGGGAATTAGAGCACCTGGTCACAACAGGAAAGCTGGAGGGAAAGAGAGCACCAGGTAGACCCAGGGAAAAAATATTGCCCAGAATTACAGTGTGGCTTAGGACAGAGAGGGTGGAAGATGTGCTTGCAGCAACAAGGGATAGATGCATATGATCGCCAACACCATGCGGCAGGGCACATGATGATGATGATGATGATGATGATGAAAAGTGACAGTTCTGTAACGTAAATTTGTTTTCCTCTCCTGACTCTCTGTGGCTTGAAAAAGCTGTGACATATGGCACATGGAGGCGAGGTTTGCTGTTAAATTCCGGTAGAGCGTATATGGAATTGTCCGATTGTGATAAATTCCTTGTTCACCAAACCCCAAAACTCCTTGGACAAACGCAGGTGACACATTGCCTCTTGTTCCGTTCTTGTGTCCGGGCTAGTTGGACTCAAGGTCTGATAACTTGAGTTCAGTCCCAGCCAGCAACATTAAAACTGGCCTGTTGGCTGCCCATCTTAATGTTTCCATCATTCTGGTGGTGTCAGCTTGGTGTTTTATAGGTCCCATCTCCAGTAGGTCCCTTCTCCCCTTTCCCCGTTTCAAGACCTTGCCAGCGCGTGGGGTTTTGTGCAGGCTCAGTAAATCTGTCAGATAATTGCTGGCACATTTGGGTGGAGCGCATATGGAGCTGTCCGAGTACGGTGAATCCCTCTTGACATAACTCCAATACTAACTCCAAGCTAGATGTGTGGAACTGAATGGAAACTCACGGTTGTTATTCTAGATAATGGTTATCTCATCATCATCATCATCATCATCATCATCAGGTGCCCTGCCGCATGGCGTTGGCGATCATGGACTTCCATCTGTCTCTGTCTTGTTGCCCCAAACATCTCCTCCACCCTCCTCGTCTTCAGCCACTCTGCAAGTCCGTCTAGCATTTTGTCCCTGGGTCTACCTGGTGCTCTCTTTTTCCCTCCAGCTTTCCCGTTGTGACCAGGTGCTCCAAATCCCCCTTCCTCATAAAATGGCCTATAAATGTTGCCTGTCTTTTCCTAATCTTCCTTATGAGTGATCTCCTTGTGTCTGCCTCCATCAAGACTGTCTCGTTTGTTTTCTTTGCTGTCCATGGAACTCTCAACATTCTTCTTAGAAACCACATCTCGGCTACCTCAATCTTGCTCTGGCCTTGCTTGTTGACTGTCCATGCCTCACATCTGTACAACAGTATTGGTTCTATATAACATCCAAGAACTCTCTTCCTGATGTTAATTGATAGGCATTTGTTGATAAGAATGCTTGTCATCTTCTTGAATGCTGTTTTGGCTTGGCCGATTCTGCCGGCTATTTCCGATATGCATCTGCCGTCTGATGAAATGACCGTTCCAGGTATTTGAACTTATTAACCTGTGTCAAGGTTGTGCCATTTGCTGTTATTTTGTATGAGGGAATTTCATGTTTTTTACTGATCACCATGACTTCAGTCTTCCTGCTGTTTAGTTCCGACCTCTTACCTTTGCTTTCTATTTCTAGTATTATATTCACAAGGTTTTGTAGGTCCCTTACACTTTCTGCAATTAGCACGGTGTCATCTGCGTATCGAATGTTGTTTATCATTTTCCCTCCAACCTTTAATCCAGGATCTTCTTCTAGGTTTCTCATGATGTTTACGCTGTAAAGTGAAAACAAATCTGGTGACAAAACAACCCTGTCTGACTCCTCTTTTGATGTTTTGAAAAGAGCTTATATTGTTTCCTATTCTCATTGCAGCTGTTTGTTCCCAGTTCATATTCCTGATTATTCGTAGATCTTTTCCATCAACATTGAGTCTCTCCAGTTGGTTGATCAATTCTTCATGTCTTACCCGATCGAAAGCCTTGGTATAGTCAACAAAGCATAAATTCAAATCCTTATTCATCTCAATTGACCTCTCTATGATAGTTCTTAGCAGGTATATGGCATTAATAGTTCCTTTCCCTTCCACAAATCCACGCTGTTCTTCTGCTATTTCTCGTTTGATTCTATTCCTTGTCATCACCATGATTATTCTTAACAGGATTTTTGTTACATGGCTCATCAAACTGATTATGCGATGGAGTTCGCATTCTATAGCCCCTGTTTTCTTTGGAAGTGCAATGAAAATTGATTTTGACATATCTTTGGGGATTTTTCCAGTGTCGTAAATTTTATTTAGGAGGACTGTTATTTTTTCTATGCCAAATTCCTCCAGGGCTTCAATCATCTCTGTAGTAGTGTTGTCTGGTCCTGGGGTTTTCCTGGTTTCATCTTTTTCAGTACTGCTCTAACTTCATCTTTCATTATGGGTGGTCCTTCAAAGTTCTTCTTTATAATGTGTTCTTCGTTTCTGTCATCCTCAAAAAGGTCTTTAATGTACTCTCCCCATCTGTCCAATATTTTGTCTTTTTCCATGATAAGCGTGCCATCTTTCGATTTTAAGCAACCAGTTGATGTGCATGTATTTTTCCTGTGAACAATTTCTTCAATTTGTCTGTACATACCCTGAGGATCCATTTTGTGTCGGTCTTCTATTTCTTTGCATTTTGTGTTCAGCCAAGCTTCCTTAGCTTCATTGCACCTATTCCTGATTTCTTTGTTTATCTTCCTGTATATCTCCTCGTTTCTCTTTGCCCTCCTCCTTTCCTCCATCAAGCCCAAAATTTCATTAGTCATCCAGTTCTTTTTTGCTTTTCTATCTGCCTTAGGGATTTCTTCACAAGCTTCATTTATCGAATTTCTCAACTTTGTCCATTTTTCTTCACTGTCACCAACGTCTTCCAGAGCACTGAATTTGTTTTGAACATGTACATTAAATTTTTTTACGTATCACTTCATCTGTTTTTAAGAGTCCAAGGTTTAGTTTGATGTTGCTTTTGGTCTGTTTCCTTTTCCTTAATTTCAGCCTAAACCTTCCCACTACAGGATTGTGGTCACTGTTGCAGTCTGCGCCTGGTAGTGTTTTTACTGACAGTAAAGAATTTCTAAATCTTTTGTTGATCAGGACGTAGTCAATCTGATTTTTGGTATTATCTCCTGGACTCATCCAAGTCCATTTTCTTCTATTAGGCTGCTCAAACCAGGTGTTTCCTACTATGAACTCATTCATCTGCCCCATTCTACAAGTTTCCCTCCCCTTTCATTTTGTGTAACAAGGCCATGAGGTCCAACTATATCCTCCACCCTATCCTGTCCCACTTTAGCATTAAAATCTCCCATTATAACTGTAACTTCTTGTGATTTACATTGGGCCTTGGCCACCTCTAGTACTTCGTAGAAGTTGTCGATGTCTTCCTGAGTACTTGCGGATGTTGGTGCATACACCTGGATGATGTTGATATCAAATGGTCTGCCTCCCAATTTGACCAGCAAAACTCTGTCGGACACAGCCCAGTATCCCTTAACTGCTTTTGATTTTTCTTTGTCCATTATGATGCCTACTCCTCTTTCATGTGAATTACCACCAGAGTATATCACTGTGTATTCTCCTGATGTTATCATGCCTGCCCCCTTCCATCTCACTTCCCCTAGTCCTAAAATACTTATGTTAAGACTTTCCATCTCCATTTTGATGTTGTCTAATTTTCCCTTCTGCAACAGTGTTCTGATGTTCTATGTTGCTATTTTGGTGTTTCTAAGTTTGACTTTGGGTGTGGTTTTGGTCGGAGTAGCTGGCTGGTTATCTCATAACCGGAGTAATTATTGGGAATGAGGTGTAGGAGACCATATTTTACCCAGACCAGTGTTAGGTGAATGGTGCCCATCTGCTCTTTCTGTCAGCTTTACCTTCCACAAGATTGAACAGGTTCAGTTATCCATTCACAGCTGGGTGAGCTGGGGGGCTGTGTGTGTTCAACTCCAGGCACCAACCAGTCTGGCCACCCATCTATTTTAACAACCACGCTCGATAATAACCACATTATCGCGTCCACCAAAAAGTTGATTACCGAATGATGATGATAATAATTATGATGTTGAAGACGACGACGACGATGATGATGATGATAATGACGATGACGACGATGATGATAATGATGATGATGATGATGATAATAATGATGATGAAGGACATTGTCTTTGATCCGACGGATGAGCCGCCTCACCTGATGTGGGTCTTAACCCTTTTGACTTCCGCATTGTATCCACCAGCTGCAAAAACTTAACCCTTTGACTTCATCACCCTATCCATCAGTTTCCTGTAGGAAACTGGTGGATAGGGTGAGGAAGTCAAAGGGTTTTAAGTTTTTGCTTTGTGTGCGTGGTTGCCAATGCAGGATGCTGGTGGACAGGGTGCGGGAGTCAAAGGGTTAATATGTGATACAAGACTTATCCAGGCAGTACATGTTCTTCCATAGGCACTGCATGGTAAAAGAGTGCTGCGGCCTGGGGTCTGCTTCCCTAGGTCCTTGTTCTGCTGAACAGCGACAGTTCTGTGCTTTTCAAATGTGAATCTGCTGTCGCCAGCTCAATCTGTTGCTGGCATTGTCTTCTCAGTTGGTGGTGTTGATGCCACAGCTGATGATGTTGGCCTTCGGAGTATCCCTGTATCGCTCTAGTGGTTTTCCCTAGTATCTCAGTTACCATTGGGAGCAAGGTATGAAACCATAGTTTCCCCAAAAGCCAGCATTAGGAGAGTGGTGCCCTTCTGCTCTTTCTGTCCGCTTTACCTTCCACAACATTGAACAGGTTCAGTTATCCATTCACAGTGGGGTTGTGTCTCAGTTACTAAGCATTGGGGTTGTGTCTCAGTTACCAAGCATTGGGGTTGTGTCTCAGTTACCAAGCATTGGGGTTGTGTCTCAGTTACCAAGCATTGGGGTTGTCTCAGTTACCAAGCATTGGGGTTGTGTCTCAGTTACTAAGCATTGGGGTTGTGTCTCAGTTACCAAGCATTGGGGTTGTGTCTCAGTTACCAAGCATTGGGGTTGTCTCAGTTACCAAGCATTGGGGTTGTGTCTCAGTTACTAAGCATTGGGGTTGTGTCTCAGTTACCAAGCATTGGGGTTGTGTCTCAGTTACCAAGCATTGGGGTTGTCTCAGTTACCAAGCATTGGGGTTGTGTCTCAATTACCAAGCATTGGGGTTGTGTCTCAGTTACTAAGCATTGGGGTTGTGTCTCAGTTACCAAGCATTGGGGTTGTGTCTCAGTTACCAAGCATTGGGGTTGTCTGAGTTACCAAGCATTGGGGTTGTGTCTCAGTTACTAAGCATTGGGGTTGTGTCTCAGTTACCAAGCATTGGGGTTGTGTCTCAGTTACCAAGCATTGGGGTTGTGTCTCAGTTACCAAGCATTGGGGTTGTGTCTCAATTACCAAGCATTGGGGTTGTGTCTCAGTTACTAAGCATTGGGGTTGTGTCTCAGTTACCAAGCATTGGGGTTGTGTCTCAGTTACCAAGCATTGGGGTTGTCTCAGTTACCAAGCATTGGGGTTGTGTCTCAGTTACCAAGCATTGGGGTTGTGTCTCAGTTACCAAGCATTGGGGTTGTCTCAGTTACCAAGCATTGGGGTTGTGTCTCAGTTACTAAGCATTGGGGTTGTGTCTCAGTTACCAAGCATTGGGGTTGTGTCTCAGTTACCAAGCATTGGGGTTGTCTCAGTTACCAAGCATTGGGGTTGTGTCTCAGTTACTAAGCATTGGGGTTGTGTCTCAGTTACCAAGCATTGGGGTTGTGTCTCAGTTACCAAGCATTGGGGTTGTCTCAGTTACCAAGCATTGGGGTTGTGTCTCAATTACCAAGCATTGGGGTTGTGTCTCAGTTACTAAGCATTGGGTTGTGTCTCAGTTACCAAGCATTGGGGTTGTGTCTCAGTTACCAAGCATTGGGGTTGTCTCAGTTACCAAGCATTGGGGTTGTGTCTCAGTTACTAAGCATTGGGGTTGTGTCTCAGTTACCAAGCATTGGGGTTGTGTCTCAGTTACCAAGCATTGGGGTTGTCTCAGTTACCAAGCATTGGGGTTGTCTCAGTTACCAAGCATTGTTCTGATTAACAACAGGTCTGGACGTGAGCGCCACAATTGCTGACAGTGAGCCACTTGCAGTCATGAAACTTTCATGGTGTTGTTATTTTCATGCCTGTGATCATTGCCTTCATCATTCATAATCATCATGTGCCCTGCTGCATGGCGTTGGCGATCATGGCCCTCCATATGTGTCTATCCCTTGCTTGTTGCCGCGAGCACATCTTCCACCCTCTCTGTCCTCAGCCACCCTGCAAGTCTGTCCAATATTTTCTCCCTGGTTCTACCTGGTGCTCTCTTTCCCTCCAGCTTTCCTGTTGTGACCAGGTGCTCTAATTCTCCTTTCCTCATAAAATGGCCTGTAAATGTTGCCTGTCTTTTCATAATCTTCCGTATGAATTGCTTCGTGTGTCTGTCTCCATCAAGACTGTCTCGTTTGTTTTCTTTCCTGTCCATGGAACTCTCAACATTCATCTTAGAAACCGCATCTCGGCTGCCTCAATCTTTGTTCTGGTTTTGCGTGTTGACTGTCCACGCCTCACAACTGTATAACATTATCGGTTCTATACAACATTCAAGAACTCTCTTCCTAATGTTAATTGATAGGCATTTGTTGGTAGGAATGCTTTTCATCTTCTTAAATGCTGTTTTGGCTTGGCCGATTCCGCTGGCTCTTCATCACTGCCTTCATGTATTTCTTACAGATCACGAGAACGGCGGGGCTTCCAAAGACGCGAAAGACGGTGAACACAAACAGGAGCCGCAGATGTTTGAAGACGAGCTGGGAGAGATGTTAGACGACATCCTTAATGAAGATGATCTGAACGACGACGGTTACGTGGACTACGTGGAGTTCATGAAGGCTCAGAAAAGGCGTGGGGAATTCGGCGATGGGGAAAAGCCATACACGCCAGACAAATTTTAAAACCACAGTTGTAGCGTCCTGGCGGCAGCTGCAGCATCAGAGAGAATGAGTGATGTAATGATAGCGTCTGAAATAATTAATCTTCTTTTTTTTTTTCTTCCTGGTTTTAATTGCTGATCTAGTTTTCGCTTGTTTTTCTTTTTCTACGTTCTTTTCATTTTCTTTTTTTGTTTTGTTTTGTATTTCAATCAACGTGGTTGCCAAAATTCATGCAAACAGAAAACAGGAACACATTAAGATAAAACCAAAAAAGAAAAAAACAACAACACACACACAAAAATGTGATGAGAACGCTTCTTAACCTTTTGACTATCAGCGTCCTGCATTGTCAACCATGCTAGCATAGCAAAAACTTAACCCTTTGACTCCCTCACCCTATCCTGCAGGAAACTGTGGATAGGGTGAGGGAGTCAATGGGTTAAGATTTTGCAGTTGGTGGATATTGCGTGGGAGTCAAAGGGCTCAGTACACGTTTTCGTTCTGTTTTCATGTGTTTCTGTTTCTTTTCCTTTTTTTTTTTCTTCTAAATCCTTCATTTCTTTATCTTTGTGCTGTGTTTAGTCTCTGTTTTACTCTTTGTCCTTGTTCTTTTCTTCTAAAAATGAAGTGATATTTATGTGTTTTGCATTTTCTTTGTTGTGTTTTTAATTTCTTCCATCACCTCCTCCTCTTCTTTTTATTCTTCTTCTTTTCTTCTTCATCCTCCTCCTCCTCCTCCTTCTCTTCGTTGTCCTTCTCTTCCTCTTCTTCATTTCTTTTTTTTTCTTCCTCCCCTTTTTTAAATTTTTAAAAAAATTTCTCTTCTTTTTAAAAATTTAAGATTATTTTTCTGATCTTTCTTCTATTTCTTCTTCTTTTTTTTCTTCGTGTTCTTCTTTCTCTCTTTTTTTTTACATCTATTTTTCTTTGTTCTGTCTTTTCTTTCTTCTTTTCTTCTTCTTGTCTTCATTTTTCTTCTTCTGCTTCTTCTTCTTCTTAGATTGCAACGAATTATGAATACTCGCTTGCTGTTTGTGTTTTTGTTTGATTGATAGAAGAAACTGTATACTTCGTACTGTTGGTAATTTTTTGTTGTTGTCTTTTTATTGAGTTGTTCGGTTGGCCAAACCCTTTGTATTGTATTGTTGATGTTTGTTTCTGTTGGTTGGTTGATTATGTCTTCCATTTTGGACACAGACTGAACGAAATGGTGCAACAACATTGCCCAGTGTTTTCAACGAGCCTGCATCCATGACACTGTACAGCGTATCTTGTTTCCTTTGTGTGTTTTTTTAATCTGTTTTTGTTCGTTTTTTTGTGTTGTTTTTTTTTTCCTTTTCAGTTTCCTCCTCCTCCTCCTCCTCCTTCTTCTTGTTTTTCTTCTTGTTCTTGTTTTGTTCTTCTTCTTCTACTTCTTGTTCTTGTTCTTCTTGTTCTTCTTCTTCTTGTTCTTCATCATCTTCTTCTTCTCCTTTCTTCTTCTTCTTTTTCTCCTCCTCCTCCTCCTCCTTCTTCTTCTTCTTCTTCTCTTCTTCTCTTCTTCTTCTTCTTCTTCTTCTTCTTCTTCTTCTTCTTCTTCTTCTTCTTCTTCTTCTTCTTCTTCTTCTTCTTCTTCTCTCTTCTTCTTCTTCTCCTTCTTCTTCTTCTTCTTCTTCTTCTCTTTTTCTTTCTTTTCTTCTTCTTCTCCTCCTCCTTCTTCTTCATCTTTCTTCTTCTTCTTCTTCTTCTTCTTTCTTCTTCTTCTTCTTCTCCTCCTCCTCCTCTTCCTCCTCCTCCTTCTCCTTATCCTTCTCCTCTTCTTCTTCTCCTCCTCCTCCTCCTTCTTCTTCTTCTCCTCCTCCTTCTTCTTCATCTTTCTTCTTTTTCTTCTTCTTCTTCTTCTTTCTTCTTCTTCTTCTTCTGCTCCTACTCCTCTTCCTCCTCCTCCTTCTCCTTATCCTTCTCCTCCTTCTTCTCTTCTTCTTCTTCTTTTAGTTTCTCTCTTACTTTGTTCTTTCTTTCTTTTTGCTTTTTCTTGTTTAAACCCCTCTCAGTTCCTCTAATGTGTATCAGCCCACAAACTGTCTTCCAGCAGTAGATCAAACACACTGAGATATTTCATACTTTATTGGATTAGATTGCTTTGATATTGGATTACATTTCGCCTTTCTTTTATGTGTGAGTGAGTGAGAAAGTGAGGGAATGAGTGAGAGAAAGAGAGAGAGTGTATGTGGGTGTGTATGTGTGTGTGTATGTGTGTGTGCGTGTGCCTGCCTGTCTGCCTGCCTATCTGCATGCGTGTGTGTGTATGTGTGCGTGCGTGCGTGTGTGTGTGTGTGTGTGTGTATGAGGTGAGCAGGGAGATAGGAGGGGGAGGGGCAGTTGATCGAAAGAAGATTAGAACAGTCTTTGGGATCGAAATCTAGAGCTGAAAAGATGGAACACAGAGAGAGGGAGAGAGAGAGAGAGAGAGAGAGAGAGAGAGAGAGAGAGAGAGAGAGAGAGAGATGGATACTCAATAGGTCTAGCGTAGACAACACAGAAAAAGCATGATAATAAGCATAAAGAGACAGAGGGGAAGAGAGTGAGAGAGAGAGAGAGAGAGAGAGAGAGAGAGAGAGAGAGAGAGAGAGAGAAAGAGAGATACTCAATAGGTCTAGCGTAGACAACAGAAAAAGCATGATAATAAGCATAAAGAGACAGAGGGGGAGAGAGAGAAAGAGAGATACTCAATAGGTCTAGCGTAGACAACAGAAAAAGCATGATAATAAGCATAAAGAGACAGAGGGGAGAGAGAGAGAGAGAGAAAGAGAGAGAGAGAGAGAGAAGAGAGAGAGAAAGAGAGATACTCAATAGGTCTAGCGTAGACAACAGAAAAAGCATGATAATAAGCATAAAGAGACAGAGGGGGAGAGAGAAAGAGAGAGAGAGAGAAATACTCAATAGGTCTAGCGTAGACAACAGAAAAAGCATGATAATAAGCATAAAGAGACAGAGGGGAGAGAGAGAAAGAGAGAGAGAGAGAGAGAGAGAGAGAGAGAGAGAGAAATACTCAATAGGTCTAGCGTAGACAACAGAAAAAGCATGATAATAAGCATAAAGAGACAGAGGAGAGAGAGAAAGGAGAGAGAGAGAGGAGAGAGAGAGAGAGAGAGAGAGAGAAATACTCAATAGGTCTAGCGTCAGACTTAACAGAAAAAGCATGATAATAAGCATAAAGAGACAGAGGGGAGAGAGAGAGAGAGAGAGAGAGAGAGAGAGAGAGAGAGAGAGAGAGAGAGATACTCAATAGGTCTAGCGTCAGACGTAACAGAAAAAGCATGATAATAAGCATAAAGATAGATAGATAGATAGATAGATAGAGAGAGAGAGAGAGAGAGAGAGAGAGAGAGAGAGAGAGAGAGAGAGAGAGAGAGAGAGAGAGACTCAATAGGTCTAGCGTCAGACGATACAGAGAAAGCATGATAAGAAGCATGATAATTCTATTCTTTTATCACATCATATACTATTATCTTCTCCACGCAAAAAAAGTCTCAATACTGCAAAATTGATGAAAAAGGAAGTTGTAAGTTACCAAAATGATCAAGCTGCACGCGCGTGCAACAGTGCATAATAACTATGTTTTACTTTGATCATACCTTCCATTTTGAATATTGTGATCAATTTCTTTTTGAATATTTTGATAAATTTCGTTTTGAACATTTTGACCATTTTCTTTTTTTTTTGGAATAAAATCACAATACTGCGAATTTGAAACGATTACAACGAGAAAGGAGATCTACATCTGTCTTTTCTTGTTTCTTGTTTTTGTTTTGTTTTTGTTTTTTGTTTTTTTGTGCTCTCTTTGATTGTGATTGTGTGATTGAAGTATTGATTGATATTTTCCTTGGTGATTTGGTAGATGCTTACTTGTCTTGTTCGCTGTTGTTGGTAGTCTTGTTGATGATTTAGTTAGTAGACTGTTGTTGTTGTGTTGTTGTTGTGGTGGTGGTGGTGGTGGTGGTGGTTGTGGTGGTAATGGTAGGATTGATGTTGATGTTAGTTATTTGTGTTTTATATGTTTTATTTGCTCTTATTCCTGCTGTGGCATCATTTGTCAAAACAATTTGTCCTCCAAAATATCTACCGGAAGTGGGATGTTGTAATCAGTAATTCGTATTATTTGGTCATCATATTAGTGCGTTTGAGAAAAATTATTATCTCAGACTCCTCTAGCCGTATAATACATCTTTTTTAATCAGTATAACTGATTTTGTCTTATCGGTCCTTGAATTCCGACGGAGAAATAATGGAAGATAATTTATTCAGGGAAAGACACAAGAAATCCACCAGGTTTACTTTTGAACTTATTCACAGTGTCTTGAACTTGATACCATGTTGTATAGAATAGTTTCTTTAACCCTTTGACTTCGGCACCCTATCACTAACAACAAAAAAGTAACTCTTTGATTCTCTCCCCCTACCCACGAACTTCCTGTAGGAAGCTGGTGGATAGTGTGAGGGAATCAAAGGGTTAAGTTTTTGCTTTGATAGTATGGTTAACAAGGCGATATGCTAGTGGACAGGGTGTGGGAGTGAAAGGAATAATTAAACTGCACAACACACGTTGAGATGGTATTATTTTGCTATGAATTCGTAATAATTTAGATGATACTATTTACTCGACATGTCTTAATAGACAGATAAGTGGCCTTGGAAATCCAGAAAGCGTTGTCTCTCAAGTGCCTATGAAAAGTGCCTATGTCTGGTTGTGTTTGTACATGTAATCGTTGAATATGATTATGTTTGCATTGAATATATTTATGTGTAGGTAATGTGACTGATAATGTATACTGTCCTCTGAGGACCTTCTGCTGTCTGGCTCTCTCAAGAGTTTTCTACTACTACGGTCAGTAACTTTGTGCTTGTGTTGGCACAGTGTGTTCTAGTCTACAGCAGTGTCTGTCTGCGTGATAAGTTGTGATGGCACCGTCTGTCTGATGGGAGAACAGTGGCAGGATGGTTCAGACGTTCGCCTAACAATAACTAAACTGGAGGTTCCAGAGTTCGATCCCTGTAGAAGCCTCGACTTTTTTCCTCAGTTTGACCGGAAAATCGAACTGGACTTATAGTCCTTCGGAAAGGGACGAAAAACGAGTCGGACCCGTGTGCCTTCTGGCTGAGCACGCTAAAGATCTCATGGCAGTTGAAAATCGCGAAGAGCAGTGCATTACCCAG
>CM060308.1:15442829-15447829 GCA_030674185.1 Monoplex corrugatus | reverse complement strand
CTAGCAGCCTCTATGTCTATGCAACACAGATTCTACAAACGCCCTTTATGTCTATGCACCACAAATAATTTCCACAAGGTAAACTACTTTTCTATAGTAATTCATCACCTGTTGTTATTTATATTACTTTGTCCATAATTATAATTTCAATATTTCCTCAACTGTTGCTATCGGAACTGCTTTGTTTGTATAACACCTTTGAAAGAGTTGTGTTTGAAATCACACATCCATAATCATGTGTCGATGATATGCCCATAATTGTTTTGACAAGGAATTTCAAGACCGAACCATGACGTACCTGTCTATGTATACTTTGTTTTCTTGGCGAGCGTTTATGAAATATATTGTGCATAAAGTTATTTTTGCTACTTTTTTTTTTTAGATTGATATTATAAATCTCCGATTATTTTTAAATGAGACTTACAAAGGACATGGTGATTTTTTTTAATGCTTTTATCTTGCTTATACGTGCATTTCTTGAAAGTGTATTGCGTGTATGTGTTTATTTTTTTATGACATTTTATGTCATGGATATTATATTTTTGAGTATTTTTCCTCGGGTCCTGTATACGCGTACATGGTGGTATATGGTGTATTTATGGTATGCACACACACTGTTATTTATTCAGGGAAGTGGATACTTTTGTGGTATGTTTGTGTGTGTTATAACTTAGTTCAGTTGCAGTGTTCACAGACTTTATCACTGATATTATCTGTGTCTTTTTTGAATGAATCTTAGATTTTGGTGTATGGTTTATCTTCTACTTCTTCTTGTTCTTGTTCTTCTTGTTCTTGTTCTTCTTGTTCTTGTTCTTCTTTTTCTTTTTCTTCTTCTCCTTTTTCTTCTTCTTCTCCTTCTTGTTCTTTTTCTTCTTGTTCTTCTTGTTCTTCTTGTTCTTGTTCTTGTTCTTCTTGTTCTTCTTCTTTCTTCTTTCTTCCTTCTTCCTTCTTCCTTCGTCTTCTTCTTCTTCTTTCTTCTTTCTTTTTCTTTCTTCTTTCTTCTTTCTTTTTCTTCTTCTTCTTCTTCTTCTTCTTCTTCTTCTTCTTCTTCTTTCTTCTTCTCTTCTTCTTCTTCTTCTTCTTCTTCTTCTTCTTCTTCTTCTTCTTCTTCTTCTTTCTTCTTTTTCTTTATCGTCGTCTTCTTTTTCATCTCCTATTCTTCTTCCGTGTTCTCTTCGGCCTTATAAAATTTAAAAAAATATGTGTCTGTCGGTATATAAGTTGACTGAATGTGAAGAAACGTATAAAACAATTCCAGTGTGTTTTGTGTCAATGTTGCTAGTCATACATGTGTGTTGAGTTTCAAATAAACACGGAAAGAACAGAAATGTTATTTCTTGTGTTTCTTTGTTTGTGAATAGGGAAGGATTGTTTAGAATTGCAGAGAGGGAGAGAGAGAAGAGAGAGAGAGAGAGAGAGAGAGAGAGAGAGAGAGAGAGAGAGAGAGAGAGAGAGAGAGAGCGCACACACACACACACACACTCTCTTTCTCTCAAACATATACACACACACACAGAGACACACAGACGCACACACACGCACGCACGCACATACACATGAACACACACACATGAACACATAACACAAACACACCACACGCACACATACACACACACGCACACACATACACACACACACGCTCTCTCTCTCTCTCACACACATACACATACAGACACACACACGCACACACACACACACACTCACACACACACACACACATGAACTTACACACACATAAACACAAACACACCACACGCACACACACACATAAACACACACACACACATCTAAAAGCACACGTATGAATAGACGTTAAAAGAAATAACGAACGAACACACACACACACACTAACGAACACACACACACACACTAACGAACACACACACACACACTTACACACACACACACACAACACACTACACACACACACACACACACACACACACACACACACACACACACACACACACACACACACACACACACACACACACACACACACCAAATAGTTATTCTGCACGTTCCACTGTGGTTTATTTTTTCTCTACAAGTAGGAACAGTCAATGCACGTTACATATCCAAAGACATCAGAATGAAACGATGAATGTAGACGATTATCCAGGAACACAACATCTATTCTTGTTCCCGACATTATGTTGCAAATGAAAATAAAATCCCCACACACGCATACACAACACACACACACACACACACACACACACACACTCCCCAAAGACGAACAAACTACTAAGATTGTCAGGTAACTCATATTGACTTCAAAAGTAATTCCCCGTTTCCCTCAAAGACAAAGAAGATTGTCAAATCACTCATACTACTTTGAAGAGTACATGCTCTTATCCCTTCAAAGACAAATAGGATTGTCAAGTCGCTCATATTCACTTTTAGAGTAAATCCCCATTTCTCCTTAACGATAAACAAATAAGATTGTCAAGCGTCTTATGTTAGTTTTAAGAGTAAATCACCCTTTCCCATCAAAGACAAAGCAAATGAGATTGTCAAATCATTCGTATTAGCTTCAAGAAAAATTCCCATTTCCCATCAAACACGAACAAGTAAGATTGTCAAGCCTCACACGTTAGCTTCAAGAGCAAATCCCATTTCCCCTCAAAGACAGATAAGATCATCAAGCCTCTCGTAATAGCTTCAAGAGGAAATCCCCATTTCCCCTCAAAGACGGATAAGATTGTCAAACCAGTTATGTTAATTTCAGGAGTAAATCCCTATTTTCCCCTCAAAGACAGATAAGATTGTCAAACCAGTTATGTTAATTTCAGGAGTAAATCCCCATTTCCCCCCAAAGACAGATAAGATTGTCAAACCAGTTATGTTAATTTCAGGAGCAAATCCCCATTTTCCCCTCAAAGACAGATAAGATTGTCAAACCAGTTCTGTTAATTTCAGGAGTAAATCCCCATTTCACCTCAAAGACAGATAAGATTGTCAAACCAGTTCTGTTAATTTCAGGAGTAAATCCCCATTTCACCTCAAAGACAGATAAGATTGTCAAACCAGTTATGTAATTTCAGGAGCAAATCCCATTTTCCCCTCAAAGACAGATAAGATTGTCAAACCAGTTATGTTAATTTCAGGAGTAAATCCCTATTTCCCCTCAAAGACAGATAAGATTGTCAAACCAGTTATGTTAATTTCAGGAGCAAATCCCCATTTTCCCTCAAAACAGATAAGATTGTCAAACCAGTTATGTTAATTTCAGGAGCAAATCCCCATTTTCCCCTCAAAGACAGATAAGATTGTCAAACCAGTTATGTTAATTTCAGGAGTAAATCCCTATTTCACCTCAAAGACAGATAAGATTGTTAAGCCTTACATTTCGGCTTCAAGAATTAATCCCTATTTCCCCTCTAAGACAAACAAATGAGATTGTCAAATTATTCATATTAGTTTTAAGACTAATCCATTTTCCCCATCAAAGACAAACAAATAAGATTGTTAAGCCTTTATGCTAGTTTCAAGAGTAAATCCCCATTTCCTATCAAAGACTTTATAACATTGTCGAGCCTCTCATGTTAGCTTCAAAAGTAAAAACCTCTTGCTTTTCAAATACAAACACAGCTGTCACGTGAAATCCAAAACAAGTGTGACTGCCCGCGTTCAAGCAAACAGGAACCAGAAAAAAAAAAACACATTAAAGAAGAATAAGAACGCGTATTTAATACAACAAAACAAGACAGGCGCAAATTTTCGGCCAGCTGGCCTTTGTCAAGCGTAAGATTACAAACAAACAGCTGAAGACAGCAGCAGGGAAGTTTCAGTCTTTTTCTCAAATTTTTTGTATCTAGTGTTTGTTTGTTTGTAATCTTACGCTTGACAAAGGCCAATTAGCCGAAAATTTGCGCCTGTCTTGTTTTGTTGTATTAAATACGCGTTTATATTCTTCTTTCGTGTTTTTTTCCTGGTTACAGCTGTCACGTTATACCAAAAATTTGTATATTCCGTTTTCGGTAATGTTCCTACATACCTAGCTCTCAGAACAGGAGACCCGTTTTCTGACGAATTTTACGTAATAAGAACAGTGAATGTTAACAGCTATTCAAAAAATCTGCTGGGCTATTCTGTGGAAACATTTCTCTCGGATCACTAGCGTTTTTAGACTGATTCGATTACCAGTGAACATGACGAAGTGGTTAACGCAACGGACTACTGACTGGGAGGTCGTGGGTTCGAATTCCTGTTTGTAAAATGAATAAATCAATGAATGAATGAATGAATGAATGAATAAATAAATAAATAAATAAATAAATTAATTAATAAATGAATAAATAAATAGATAAATAAATAAATGAATGAAAGAACGAATGAATGAATGAATGAATGAATGAATGAATGAATGAATGAATGAATGAATGAATAACTAACTAACTAACTAACTAACTAACTAACTAAATAAAGGCGGGATTTATCGGCTCCGACCGGCTCCTACTCAAGAGTTGAGCGTGTTATGAGCTCGTCGGGAAGACTAGAACCACATCGTCAAAGTCTCATCATCCACTCATCATGTTTTCTAACCAGGACCGCAAGTGTCTGTATTTCTCGGACCTGGCTGACGCCACGATCTATTATGAAAGTATACATTGAATGTAGTCCTGTCATGCTGTATTATTCAGAAAGGGGAACTCTTATTTTCATCATCATCACAGCATTGTGGAACCTGTCCCATATTCTGTGGCTCTTCACGCTCTGCTCTCATGTAGACCTCCATCTCTCGGTGGGTTTGGAGGTGTGTGGAGAGCTGGGGTGAGCGCGGCGCGATGGTCATCATCATCATCATCATCATCATCGTCACGTCTCCTCCATATATCATCTATCGTCGTCGTCGTCGTCGTCGTCCGTCATCATCATCATCATCATCATCATCATCATTCCCTTCCCACATGGCGTTGGCGATCATGGCCCGCCAGACGAATCTGTCCCTTGTCTCTGCAAGTACATCTCCCACCCTCTCCATCCTTATCCACCTG
>CM060308.1:15397829-15432829 GCA_030674185.1 Monoplex corrugatus | reverse complement strand
TCTCGTACACATGTGTACACATATAGTGCGCAATGCGCTCTCTCTCTCTCTCTCTCTCTCTCTCTCGCTCTCTCTCTCTCTCTCTCTTTCTGTCTCTCTCTCTCTCTCTCCCACCTGCATTTCAAACTAACTAAACAAGCGAACGAAAGAAAAATCCACATGGTGCTCAGTTATTTTTTTTTTTTACTTTTCTCTATCCAAACATAGACCTCTGGAATAGAAAGAAAACTCATTATTTTCAGCACCCCCCCCCCCCCCCCCACATGATAACATTATTGTTAATCGTTTTTCTACAGGCGATATTCTCCATACTCCATTGGATTCACTGTGCAATACACATGATCAGACTTTATATGGATCTCAGAGAAGTCAAGCTGTTAGGCGAGCTGACCACAGTCCACTATGTTGTTGCACAGTCTGCATCTTTGGTGGGCGTGCATGATGGTGTTTTCATGTTTCCTTGAGCCAGTGGGCTAGTTGGTAGAGCCATGGTCTCAAGATCTGATATCTAGAGTTCAATCCCAGCCCGCACCATAAAACCTGCCCTATTCGCTTGCCCATCTTAATGTTTCCATTATTCTGGTGGTGTCAGCTTAGTGTTTGATAGGTCCCTATCTCCCCTTTCCCCGTTTCAAGACTTTGCCAGCGCGTAGGGTTTTGTGCAGCTCAGGAAGTCTGTCAGATAATTGCTGGTGGACTTTGGTGGAGCGCATATGGAGATTTCCGAGCGCGCTGAATCCCTCTTGAAATAACTCCAATAACTCCATAAGCCAGCAAATGACATGACTTGAAAAATCTTTAACGTGCATATCTGATATTCTGCATGCGTATACAGACGAAGGGAGTTCAGGTACTGGCAGGTCTGCACACATGTTGACCTGGGAGATGGGAAAAATCTTCACCCTTTACTCACCAGACGGATTGAACCTAGGACCTTCTGATTAGAACTTCGACGTTTACCAATTTAACCACTACGCCCGTCATAATGATGATAACAATACTAATCGCAATACTGAACATGATGACGATGACGTAATATTAATGATAATGACGACGACGACGACGACGACGACGACGATCTTAATGGTGTTGTGGACTACGATGAATGATGATGATACAGCTGAATGTGTTGATGGTGATCTTGACGATGATGATGACGACGATGTTGATGGCGACGATAATCATTTAAAGGAACAAAAAGAAACAGAGAAGCACAGAAACATTCAAAATCCCAGTCAGCACGTCAAACTGAACATACGATAATACTGTTCTCCATTTTGTAAATCCGGAAAGACATATTTACAAGAGATCAAACAAAAGAGATCATTCGGTACAAAACTTGAATAACAAACCGTTGGGAATGCGCACAAAATACTGAAGGTAAGTACAAGTACAATACAACAGGAAAATACAGAACCATTTGAAAACTTACTGGCGTACATTCCGTAAAAAGTAGCAAATACGAGAACTTTCTTTCGATAAATTCATAGCAAAGATGCATGAGTCAAAATAAATGCAAGTTACATTTTTGTACACAAATGCAATCACGCGATCGAGCAATACAAGTAATATGTGAACAAAACTGAACCAGGACTTTATATTAGGATAACAGTTCACTTTAGGTCTCTCAAGGTTTTCCTTCTCTCTTCGTCAAAGCTTCGCCCCCGTTGCATTTTTTTTAGGAAGTGTACATGAAGCTTCGAAGGAGACAGACGGAATTCCGTGAAAGGCCTCAAGAAAACCGTAATGTGGACTTCATTCGTACTTCAATGGGGAACACATTTTTAGGAAGTGATGTTGTGTGGAAAACTTGAGGATGTGTGAAGATTTTTACTTTTACAATGAGTAAGTTTTCGGGGTCATCTCGTCGGTCCAGATCTGCCTTAAGCTCATATGAGATCAATCTCTCTCTCTCTCTCTCTCTCTGTGTATGTGTGTGTATGTTTTTGCACACACACGCCAATCACACACACACACACACACACACACACACACACACACACACACACAACCACGCTCACTCACCACACACACACACACACACACACACACACACACACACACACAAAACACACACACACACACACACACACACACACACACACACACACACACACACACACCACACACACACACACGTTCAAACGTGACTTCTCGATATAAGTATGACACAAAAATTGTGACAATGAATTAATTAGGGACTCCAGACATGGAATGGAAATATGTATGTCACCATCACAAACAAAAACACACTAATAGATATTCAAACAAACGAACCAGCAAAGCCGCAAGATAAAAACCATCTAAAACATATTTTTCAGTTGGAAATTGGCACAAGATGTCCCCACTACCGCGTGTCATTTAGCTGGCGGTGAAGGTGGACTCGTAATACATGAAACATGTTAGTAGCCAATAATCAGGAACGAACAAACAAAAAAAAAAAACAACACACACACAACACACACACACACACACACACACACACACACACACACACACACACACACACACCGCGCGTGCGCGCACAAACCGAACTAAAATAAATGAAAAACACACACACACACACACACACACACAACACACACACACACACACACACACACACACACACACACACACACACACCACACACACACACACAAAATAAATGAAGAGCGCACACACATACACATAACACACACACACACACACAATAAATGAAGAGCACACACACATACATACATACACACACACAGAAAATAAAAGAAGAGCACACACATACATACATGCATGCATACATACACACACGTACACACAGACGTACACACAGACATACACACACACACACACACACACACACACACACACACACACACACACACACACACACACACACACACACATTTTAAGCAGATGATAATCCTTAAAAGTCAGTCGTCTTCCAATTTCGACTTTTTCCATCACAAACTTGCATGGGTTTTGATGCAGGATATTTCAAGCACAAACCGATTTGTTTTTCTGGAGTTTTTTCCTCGTGAAACTTAACAAAGAAAACGTTGTTCGTCTACCCTCTATCCACCCCCCCCCCCCCACCCATAAAACGATCACCTTCGCATGGGTTTTAAAATGTCATTTTTCTTCAATTTCTCTTTATATGCAAGGTTAACCATTAAAAACAAAAGGAGGGGGAGTGTGATTGGTAAAATGTCTCTCCACAATGCCAAACCATCACCGCTTTCACATACTGTAGCTGGTATGATCACACTCATTCGGTCCCACCATGACACAGTCCTGTTGGCCATACTGCGAATGAAAAGGGACGACCCTGTTCCGGAGTCAGTGATTGGTAGAGAGTTGTGTTTGTAGTCCTTATGTCCGATTTTCTCATTGGTCGGATTGTGTCCGATTTTCTCATTGGTCGGATAGTCAAACCTGAGTCTGGTACGGTAAAATCTGATTGGTCAGCGGTCCGGGGTGAGTGTTGTTCATTCGCAGTGCTGTCAAACTCTTGTTGTACCAGTCTTCTTCCGGGCTCTCCTGTAACAGAATATCGTATGAATATATGAGAATAATTAATAACAAGAACAAAATCAATGGTAGGATTTGTCCCATAACCCTGAAGTCACTGGGGAGTGAGGTGGTCATCATCATTATCATCATGTGCCCAGCCACAGGGCGTTCGCGATCATGGCCCTCCATATGCATCTATCCCTTGTCGCCGTACGCACATCTTCCACCCTTTCTGTCCTCAGCCACCCTGCAAGTCCGCCCAATAGTTTCTCCCTGGGTCTACCTGATGTTCTCTTTCCCTCCAGCTTTCCTGTTGTGACTAAGTGCTCTAATTCCCTTTCCTCATACAATGGCCTATAAATGTTGCTTGTCTTTTCCTAATCTTCCTTATCAATGATCGTCTTGTGTCTGCCTCCATTAGGACTGTCTCGTTTGTTTTCTCGGCTGCCTCAATCTTGTTCTGGCTTTGCTTGTTGACTGTCCACGCCTCACATCCGTACAACAGTATTGGTTCTATATAACATTCAGGAACTCTCTTCGTGATGTTAATTGATAGGCATTTGCTGGTAAGAATGCTTTTCATCTTCTTGAATGCTGCTTTGGTTTGGCTGATTCTGCTGGCTATTTCTGATGTGCATCTGCCGTCTGGTGAGATGACCGTTCCCGGATATTTAATGGCCAGTGAGCTGGTGGAGGGAGGAAATGAGGTGGAAGAGGTCTGGCTTTTCTAAGAGCCAGCGTGGATAATGGCGATAACCATCTTTTCTCTCTTGTTGCTTTACATGTACTCCTCCTAACCCTGAACAGTGTCAGGCTTCTGTCCACAGCTTGGCGGACAGCAGGTTGTACAAAGCTTTGTTGGGGCGTCGCAGGCAGACTGGAGGGCGGCAGTTATGCTGAAGATGATGATGAAAATGACGATGATGAGGAGGATTACGACGACGACGACGACGACGATGATGATAATGATAATGATGAGAAGAAGAAGAAGAACTTCTTCTTCTTCTCATCATTATCATTAAAGAAGAAGAAGACGAAGACGAAGAAGAAGAAGAAGAAGAAGAAGAAGAAGAAGAAGAAGAAGAAGAAGAAGAAGAAGAAGAAGCAGAAGATGATGAAGAAGATGATGATGATGACAGATGATGATGAAAGATGCTGCTGCTGCTGCTGCTGGCTATGACGCGATATGAAAAAGGGACGACCCTGTGGATGAAAGTGATGGTAGAGAGTTGTGTTTTGTATGATCTATGATCGATTTGTATCATTGGTGGATGTGTGTATTTTCTCATTGGTCGGATAGTCAAACTGACTGGTACGGTAAAATAGATTGGTAGACGGTCGGGTAGATGTTGATTATTCGCAGTGCTGTCAAACTCTTGTTGAAGTTCTTGGGTTCTGTAACAGAATATCGTATGAATAATAGAATAATAATAACAGAAAAATAATGTAGGATTGTCATAATGATAGACTGGAGTATGGTCATATAATTACATCATGTAGAGGCGTTCGGATATGGCTATATGATCTATTTGATCGCTAGACATCTTCACTTCTGTCTAGCTGAAGATAGTCTAGGTATGTGATTTTCTAGTTTTTTGGATAAGTGCTTAATTCCTTCTATAAAATGCATAGATAGTTGATCTTTCTAATCTTCCTATCAATGATAGTACTTGGTCTGCTCATAGACTGTTGTTGTATTTCGGCTGCTAATTGTATGGCTTTGCTGTGACTGTAGCTACATCGATAAATAGTATTGGGATTATATAAATTAGATATATAATGTGATAGATAATTAGATAGGCATATGATGTAAAATGATTATTTCGTGAATGTGTTAGTTTAGATAGATAGCTGGGCTATATGATGTGATAGCGTCTGTAGATACGTTAGGATATAATGAGTGAGTGTAGAGAAATAGTGATAGGTCGTGATTAATCTAACAGAGCCAGCGTGATAGCGATAACCATTTTTTTTTGTAGCTTTAATGACAGCACAACAGAACAGTTAGTTATGTAATTGGACGATAGATAAAAGCTTAGACGACGAGCAGATAGGGCAGATTATAGTGAAGATAATAGATGATGATGAGATGATGATAGATTAAACGACGACGACGAGACGAGATAGATATAGATAATAGATAATGATAGAAAATAGATAGATAAATATTCTAGATAGTATCGATAACATTAATAGAAAAGATAGAAGAAGATAGATAGATAGATAGAAAAGAAGATAGAAAAGAAGAAGATAAAGATAGAAGATAGATGATGAAATAGATAGATGATGATAGATGATAATGATGATATGATGAGAAGAAAAGAAGAAGAAGATAAAGAAGATAGAAGAGAAGAAAATAGAGAGATAGAAGAAGAAGAAGATAGATGATAATAGAATGTAGATGCTGTGATAATAAAAGATAATGATAGATAGATAGAATAGATAGTAGATAAATAGATAAATGATAGATGATAAAGATAAATGATAGATAAATGAGTGCTAGACTAGTGATGAATGAGATGAAAAGATAGATAGATAAATAGATGATAGATAAATAGATAATGATAGATCGTAGATAGATGCTAATGCTGTGATGATGAGATGAAGATGATGAAGATGATGATGACAATATGTTAAGATGAATAATAGATAGATGAGGGAATAAAATGATATGATGTATTAATAATGATGATGATATATGATGACGATGATCGATGATGATAGTGGTAGATATAGTCATATGAATAGAAGATAGACAGAAGAAGACAGATAGAAGACAGATAGACAGATAGATAATAGATAGATCAGATAGATAGATAATAGATAGATAGATGTATGATAGATAAACAGACAGACAGATAGACATATAGATAGCGATAGACGCACAGATAGACAGACAGTCAGATAGACAGATAGATAGATAGATACAAGAGAGAAGACAGACATAATATATAAATAGAAGATAGATAGATAGATAGTAGATAGATAGATAGATAGATAGATAGATAGATAGATAGAGAGACAGAAGACAGACAAAACAGACAGACAGACAGATATGAATAGATAGCTGGATAGATAGACAGACAGATAGACAGACAGACAGACTGAGACATATAGATAGATAGAAAGATAACTAGAGAGAGAGAGAAAGAGAGAGAGAGGGGGGTGTATGTGTGTGTGTGTGCGCACGCGCGCGAGCATTGGTGCGTGTGTGTGCGTGCATGCGTGTGTGTGTGTATGTGTGTGCGTGCGTGCGTGCGTGCTGTGCGTGCGTGTGTGTGTGTGTTGTGGTGGTGGTCTTTGATTTAATGTCTATTCACTAAAGTGATTTTTGACCCCCAAAAAAAAAATATTGAAAATTGTCAATTTTGAACTTGAGAAAAAGATGATCCAGAAAACAACTGTTTTGAAGAGGGGAAGGTAAAACTAACAAATAATGTTACCATAATTAACGATTTAAACAAACAAACTAACAAACAAAATTAATAAATATCTGGAAGAAATGAATAAAAATAAAACTAATAATTGACTAACCATAACAGTGAACAAGTGAAATAACATTTTAAAGGTAATTCGCTATAGGACTTTTTGACAGGCTAACAAAAAATTCATACAGTAATGATGATGAGGCAAATATATCAGAAACTGTATTCATAGATAGTGTTGGAATATGTCGTTTTACCTTAAGGCAAGAAAGAATATGACATGTGTTATCTTCTTTCCACACAGAACACTACTTATGTTCTTGGTGTGTTTTGTTTTGAATGCATCAAGTTTCCATCTGTACATAAGGGATTGTATAATTCTGCTGGCATGAAGCTGCTTAAGTATTTTGCTAACTTCAAAGTTCATGTGACATTTATCATACTTTTTCTGTTTTAATTGGAACTGCTTCCAGACGTAGTTGTCACTAAAGTGTAATTCTCGTGCAACGAGAGAGAAAGCTGGATATTGTTTGAATCTGGTGAGTTATTAGCTCCCCGTTTGGCAGCCCTGTCAACTTTATCATTATAACGAAAAGAACTATGAGAAGTATCCAGCAGAAAGTAATATCAGTGCCTCTTAAAAATAAATTATGAATCAAGTGACTAATTTCCAGAATCATTTCTGATCTTGTTTGTAATTTTGATAATTCAAGAGCCTGAAGTACTGATTTTGAATCAACGCAAAAAAGTATTTGAAAAATTGTCCTAGGAAGACTTATCATAAAGTTTAAAGCCATTAATATTGCAAAGAGTTCAGCTGTAAAGACAGATTTATCAAGTCCTATGTAGAAAGATTTTTCAATTTTGAGAGCAGGTATTAAAAACGCTGAGCCTGCTTTTCTTTCAATTACTGATCCATCAGTGTAAATTTTCAAATGATCGGAATATAAGTCGTCTATATGACATTTAACCTGACTTGCCAGTAAGTTTATATTGTCTCCTTTTTTTAAATTAGTGTGGTGTACGTCAAATTGTGCTCTTTGGAGTTCCCAACTGGGTACTGGCGAAAAGGAAGGTCTTATAGATACAGGATCTTACGTGTAGATCAATTCCTGAGCCTTTCATAACGTCAGATGTGTATGTTTCAAGAATGACCTGTGAAGATATCAATTTAGTTCTTTTTGGAAAGTCGGTATCTGATCTCAGTTTAATTTCGTGTGTGTGTGTGTGTGTGTGTGTGTGTGTGTGTGTGTGTGTGTGTGTGTGTGTGTGTGTGTGTGTGTGTGTGTGTGTGTGTGTGTGTGTGTGTGTGTGTGTATGTATGTATGTGTGTGTTGTGTGTGTGTGTGGTGTGTGTGTGTGTGTGTGTTGTGTGTGTGTGTTTGTGATTGTGCGCTTGCTTGCTTGTGATTTCGATTTTACACGTGAAATGTAGCGGCATTTATGAAATTGTATCTGTGGCATTATCCTCATTTTTTTAAGACTGTTGCATATTTCTCAATCGTGTTTCTTAAGAAATATTGAACATTTCTTCTTGACAAGTACTCATAAATGAATGATACTTCTTTGTATACTGGAATAGAGCATGAAGTAGAAATATCCTTGAGGAGGACATTGCTGACGGAAGTACCAGATAAAAATATTTGCCTGTTGTGTTTTTCGTTTTTCGCTATTTTTCGACTGTGATAAGATAGAAAGATAGAAAATAAGAAAGACAGACAGAAAGAAATAAATGATGGGTAATATGAATATCGTTGAGGAGGACATTGCTGGCTGAAATACTAGATAAAAGTATTTACCTGTTGCGTTTTTGTTTTCGTTATTTTCTCAGTTTGATAAGACAGAAAATAAGACAGACAGAAAGAAAAGAAACGAAAGATGGGTAGATAGCTAGAAAGAATAAACAAAAAGAAAGCAAGCAAGAAAGAAAGCAAGCAAGAAAGAAAGAACGAAAGAAGGAAAGAAAGAAAGAAAGAAAGACAGAAAGGAAGAAAGAAAGAAAGGAAGAAAGAAAGAAAGAAAGAAGGAAAGAAAGGAAGAAAGAAAGAAAGAAAGACAGAAAGGAAGAAAGAAAGAAAGAAAGAAAGGAAGAAAGAAAGAAAGGAAGGAAGCAAGAAAGAACGAAAGAAAGAAGGAAAGAAAGAAAGAAAGAAAGGAAGAAAGAAAGGAAGAAAGAAAGAAAGAAAGAAGGAAAGAAAGAAAGAAAGAAAGGAAGAAAGAAAGAAAGAAAGGAAGAGAGGGAAGAAAGAAAGAAAGAAAGAAAGGAAGAAAGAAAGAAAGAAAGAAAGACAGACAGAAAGGAAGAAAGGAAGATAGAAAATAAGAAAGACAGACAGAAAGAAATGAAAGGAAGAAAGCAAGCAAGCAACAAAAAGTGCCATGTCAAATGTCAGAGATTTTTCCACATTTCCTGTAGTATCCATGGGTACCAAGGACAGTTCAGGAAATCAAACAAGTACTTCCTGCATGGCAGACTGTGTGGTTCGTTCCTGGTACAGTTCCTTGAAAATGTTTTGTCTATCTCTCTGTCTGTCTACCTCTCTGTCTGTCTACCTCTCTGTCTGTCTGTCCGTCTTTCTGTCTGTCTCTCTGTGTCACTCTCTGTGTTTGTCTGTCTCTCTGTGTCTGTCCGTCCGTCTGTCCGTCTGTCTGTCTGTCTCTCTGTATGTCCGTCCGTCTGTCTGTCCGTCCGTCCGTCCTTCTGTCTGTCTGTCTCTCTGTGTCTCTCTCTGTGTCTGTCTGTCTGAATTTCTGTGTCTGTCCGTCCGTCCGTCTGTCCGTCTGTCTGTCTGTCTGTTAATCTGTCTGTCTGTCTTTCTGTCCGTCTGTCTGTCTGTCTGTCTGTTAGTCTGTCTGTCTCTCTGTCTGTCCGTCCGTCTGTCTGTCCGTCCGTCCGTCTGTCTGTCTCTCTCTGTCGTCCGTCCGTCCGTCCGTCTGTCTGTCTGTCTATCCGTCTTTCTGTGTCTGTCTGTCTGTCTGTTTTTCTGTCTATCTGTCTGTCTATCTGTCTCTGTCTCTCTCTGTCTCTCTGTCTCTGTCTCTCTCTGCCTCTCTGTCTTTGTTTCTGTCTCTCTGTCTTTGTTTCTGTCTCTCTGTCTCTGTCTGTCTGTCTGTCTCTCTGCCTCTCTGTCTCTTCTCTGTCTGTCTGTCAGTCTGTCTCTCTACCTCTCTATCTGTAAATTCTGTCTTGACGATATGACAACGAGGTCTGCAAACTGCGATACAATCATCAACTTTGCTATAGTCTGGAGTCGGGAACTTGGGGGTGGTGGGGGTGAATATCTGGAGAGTGGTGAGACACTGGTGCTCCTCCGGGTCCCATACACCACGTCTCGAGTGTTTCTTATTAACATTGACTTGTGGCCTGGCCGCTGACTTCAGGGAATCAGGCCTGATGACTGCAGGGACAGACCTGAAGACGGCTTGGAAAGACGGCAAACTTGGGATCCCTACCAGGGTGGGGGTGGGGGTGGGGATGTCAGACCTTGCTGAACACCAAGTAGGCCGTGTCTAGAGCATCATGCTTGGCTACTTTCACGGCCGTTCAGACACCACCCCCTGTGGTTGTGGTAAAGCAACGTTGGGGGCTTCCGACTGTCCACGCCTCATAGTGTATCTTGATAGAAAACACGATTGCTGTACAAATTGACGTAATAGAGAGAAGGAGGTGTGCGGCGGTCATTCTGTAAAGTCCAAGATAACGAGAACTGACAAAGCTCGTGTGATGGGGGGGGGGGGGGGGGGCATCGTCAGCCCACTCTCAAGGATATTTCTGTGACCCTTGAACTCCCGCATCCTGTCCACCAGCAATTCTATATTGTCAAGCATGCTAGCAGAGCAAAAACTTAACCCTTTGGCTCCCGCACCCTGTCCACCAGCGTCCTACATTGTCAGCCATGTTAGCAGAGCAAAAACTTAACCCTTTGGCTCCCTCACCCTATCCACCAGCTTCTTGCAGGAAGCTGGTGGATACGGTGAGGGAGTTAAAAGGTTAAGTTTTTGCAGATGGTGGATGGGGTGCGGGAGTCAAAGGGTTAAGTCGTGGTGGACTTTGGGCTGAAAAGGGATCAAAGAAAACCCTCTGTGAAATAGTTCATCGCTCATACTTATCCACGCTCGTTCCAGAGCGACTGGCGACGACCATTGCTTTGGCTCTGCCATCTTTCGATTAAGTTTATTGCTTTCCATCTAAACCCTTGCATCATTAACATACTGACCTGCCTGTCTGGTGGGTGAGATTATACCTTTGCAGGGGAATCTGATTTGAACAGCTGCGGGTGGTCAGAAAACGTACGTGTCTGTGCAACAGCGACTGCCTAAGTCATTGAATGTCCACTGACTGTACTGGTTTCTGAACACACCAATTATCCTGTATTGGATACAGAGTCATAACCCACTGTGGGCAAAGAAGACGTTGGCAGACCAAAGGAAGTGCCCGAGAGAGACGAATGGTGGTAAAGAGGGGGGGTGGGGGTGGGGGCGGGGGGGGTGGTGGAGAGGAATGGTTCGTGAGATGATCATATATGAGTGATAGATGCTGGGGTGAGAAGTAGTTGACAATATCTGGTATGCCACGAAGCGAGCAGAGAACATTGAGGAACAGGAAACCAACAAGTCGAGAACTGCTAATTCAACACATTTCCAGGCTAGAATGAGTTACGTATCTCCAAGGTAGAGTCAGCTACATATCCCCAACTTACACCGTGACGTCACAATTCCACACTCCCCATGACAGCTGCCCTCCTGTCCTCCATCCCCACCCCCACCCCCACCTCATTTCAAATTTGCGTGTGTTTCGAGCTCTGGAGTTTTTGTCGTTGTTGGGTGATTATTTTGGTGAATGACGAGATCGCATGTTTTGGTTTGATTCTTTTATCAAGATCTGTCCCTTACAAACGTCACTATTATAAGTGGAACATGTCCTTAGCTCGTGCAAGGTCGCGCTCACCCAAGGAAGGTACACATGGAGACACAATCAAGTGCTTCAGGGGATCGCGCAAGCAATCAGCACTGCGACCAGCACTACCAGAGGAAAATAAAAACTTGCCACCAGAAGCTCCAACAACCTTCTACACGGCAGGAGGCAGGAAAACGTGGCCTGAAAATGATGTAACACCCAGACCATGGAAGCGGGGTCTGCTGAGTGAAGCAGACGACCGGGAGTGTACAGCAGATCTTCCACAATGGAAGAAACACCATAAATCATCAGCAAGAGTAGCATCAGACCGGACATAGTTCTCCAGTCCATAAAGTGATTCTAATCGAGATAACTATACCATGTGAAAGTAGATTGGAGGATGCCCATATCTACAAGACTGAAAAGTATGCCAGCCTAGCCAGCAACTTGAGGACATCTGGTTTTCAAGCCAAAGTCCTCGCCATAGAGGTTGGAGTAAGGGGGTTGGCAGGCACATCAGCCTATAATCTTATAAAACAGCTCTCGATTTCGGGGAGAGAGAGGACCAAGCCTAAAGGCAATGGCAGAAGCAGCGGTAAAAAGTTCAGCTGGATCTGGACCAGAAGGAACAAAAGTGAACTTCATAAGGCTTAAAATTCCCCCATGTGTTGCTGACGACCGATAGCCATATGGTTAAGACATCCGTCACAAGGATGGCCATGTCATGAGAAACCTGACCACTAGGTTCGATTCCATGTGGAGGACAAATTTCTATTTCAAAAAAACCGGTGACAGCAGAGAGGCATCCAGGAGTCATGACCTGGATGTGGCCGGCCCCCATAGAGTGTCAGGAGTTAATCTGATGACTTTCTGTTGTCCGGCTCTCCCAGAGTTTCTTACAACTACCACTACTTCTTTTTATTATTGTTATCATTATTGTTATTATTATCATATAATTAGAGAATGTTAAGTAGTCTGTACACACTAATCAGAATGCAACGATTTGTTATGACTTTGAGTGTTGATGTCCACGCTCACATCCATACAACAATACCGGTCTATATAACGATCAGAATGTCTTCCTGATGTTAATTACAGCATGTGATGGTTGCAGAATGATTTTCATCTTCTTGAATGCTGTTTTGGCTTGGCCGGTTCTGCTGGCTATTTCTGATGTGCATCTCCGTCTGGTAAGATGATTGTTCCCAGATATTTAACCTTATCAACCTGTCTCAAGGTTGTGCCATCTGCTGTTATTTTGCATGAGGGGATTTCTTGTTTTTTACTGATTACCATGACTTCAGTGTTCTTGCTGTTTAGCAACAGCCCTTTACTTTGTTTTCAATTTATGTTATGTTCACAAGGTTTTGTAGGTCTTTTCCATTTTCTGCGATCAGCACGGTGTCATCGGCATAATGAATGTTGTGTATCATTTTTCCTCCAACCTTTATCCCAGGGCATTCTTCTGGGTTTCGTATAGTGATCTTACAGCTCAGAAAAGCACTGTCTGTCCAGTTGCAGAGAAGAGTGGCAGAATGATTCAGACGTTCGCCTGCCAATAACTAAACTCGAGGTTCCAGGGTTCGCTTCCCGTAGAGGCTTCGACTTTTCTCCTCAGTTTGATCGGAAAATACAACTGAACGTCTAATCCTTTGGAAGGGGACGATAAACGAGTCGAACCCGTGTGCCTTCTGTCTGTGCACACTTAAGATCCCACGGCAGTTGAAAATCGTGAAGAGCAGGGTATTGCCGACTGCCTTGTATAAAACATTAGAGATAGGCTGATTTCCCAGGTCCCACCCCTTGAAGACCAATTAGCCTTCTTGCCTTTCTGAAGTCTTGGTTAAAAAAAAAAGTGAATATAAATACAAATTTGAAGCGAAGGAGAGGGGATGGGCGCCGCCCTCGTGGTTCTGACCCCGGGAAAAGTTGAGGTCTCTGTCACCTCACTCCCCGACGACCCCAGGGTCATGGGACTGCCTAGGTAGGACCTCAGGACCTGGCAAGTTCATGGGTTTATGTGCAGGCTTCTGGCTTGTGCCGTGATCATTCTGGATCTTCTCCATCACATGGCACCTGTGACGTGAGTGCATATGGAATTCATTCCCGAGTGTGGAGACGTCATCTTGAGCAACTGAAACTGAAACTGAAACAGAGCCAGGAGTTCAGAGCTTTTTCCTACCTTGGTTTACATTTCACAAAGGCGCTATAAAATAGCATTGTAAAGACGATCACCTACGCTGTTAAAGTGAACGCGTGTCGGCACTGGCATAAAATCACAGCCAGCTATTTGCCAGGTGACTGTCATTCTCAATGTGACAGCTACAGTCAACGACAGACGATGATTTGCAAACTGCCCGCTATCAGTAGAGGATAGAAACTAGGAATTTGATTTCTTTCAAGTGAGATTCAAGGCATTAGGAAAACTCCATTGTGCTCCATCCAATCCGCTTGCAATTTTCTAGCAAAGTCTTTGACCTGTGTAAAACCATACATAATGGAGGGGGGGGGGGGGATGATCACACTAAGATGACGCCACGAGAATTGTTGTACATTAAACCTTGACTCCCGCACCCTGTCCACCAGCATCCTGTATTGCCAACCATGCTGGCAAAGCAAAAACTTATCCCTTTGACTCCCTCACCCTATCTACCATTTCCTGCAGGAAGCTGGTGGTATAGGGTGAGGAGTCAAAGAGTTAAGTGTTTGCAGTTGGTGGGTAGGGTGCAGGAAGCTTTTTTTTTTTTTTTTTTTTGCAGTTGGAGAGTAGGGTGCAGGAGTCAAAGGGTTAAGTGTTTGCAGTTGGAGAGTAGGGTGCAGGAGTCAAAGGGTTAAGTGTTTGCAGTTGGAGAGTAGGGTGCAGGAGTCAAAGGGTTAAGTGTTTGCAGTTGGAGAGTAGGGTGCAGGAGTCAAAGGGTTAAGTGTTTGCAGTTGGAGAGTAGGGTGCAGGAGTCAAAGGGTTAAGAGGACAGTTAACAGACTGATGCTTATGCCGCAGGCTGGAATCGAACTCAAGGCATCACATCCAGTCCATGGTTCTATCAACAGAGTCAGCCCGCCAGCTAAGGCCAGGGAAAAGATCAGACAATGTGCAGAGAGACAAAGAAGAAGACATGAGGTGAAAAGCAGACGATGTGCAGACAGACAAACGTCCAGGGCCGAGTGAATCATTAACTACAAAATGTCGTTTCTGGTAGATAAATCAACAAATTTCAAGTACCTGGCATCCAAATGTTTCATAATTTCATCATCGTTTCATGCGGCTTTCGACATTTTTCTGAGGACGAGGAAAGTCAAAAGATAAGCAAATGACAGTCCACCTTTAAACCTACTAAATGAATACCAAAGGAAATAAGAGGGAAGCAGGGATAATCTTAAATATCAACTAAGTAACATAACTCTTGAGAGTCACGGAGTTATCTCCCATGTAGAATTTCTCAAACCCAAAACAGTTTGCGCTACCCATTCAGCTAGCATAGACGCAGCCACAAAGCATAAAGTGGTAAGCTCAGAACATTCCTTGAATTCCGTGCCTCTCAAGAGTTATGTTACTTAGTTGCTACCAAATGGATGTCATTCACTTATGTTTCCACATTCATACGATCATAACAGCCACTGTGGACAACTGCAAGCGACCGACCATTCAGACTTCATGTTTCTGGCTAGGCAAAGAAAAAGGTAAAGACCCAAGCGTGTGAGGCATCATTCAGGTACTTTGTGTAATGTGGTGGCTTCAGGAGAAAAGCATGTCACTTCTAGCTGTTTATAGCCCAACCGACTATGGAGACTGTCCTCATCTTCACATTATTATTTTTTCATTACTATATAATGACACGCAGAGGTATGTTAAGTAGTCTATACGCACTAACGCTGTATGGCGTTGGCAATCATAGCCCTCCATATGAAATATCCCTTGTGGCTGCAGATACATCTCCCACCCTTTTGTCTTCATCCACTCCGCAGATCCGTCCAGTATTTTCTCCCTGGGCCTACCTGGTGCTTTTTTCCCTCCAGCTTTCCTGTTGTGACTAGGAGCTCTAATGCCACAAAGAGACTGTATCAGGGCTGAATGATGTTAATGTGTCAGTGTCTTTCCAGTACTTACCAGACTGTAGTCAGAGGCCATGGGGAACTGTTGCACTTGTCGGGTCATTCCCATGCTGGCTGCCATGTTGGAAGCTGCTGCCCCAGACATCCCTGACATGTGGGAGAACTGAGACATGCTTCCTACCCCCACCCCCACCTGAAACACGATACAGTACAATATGAGGCAGTACACTACATACACTTCATTACAATACACTACGCTATGCTACCCACACAACACTACATCCACTCCACCACAGCACAGCACATCACACACACCACACCACACACACACCGCACCGCACCGCACCGCACCGCACCGCACCGCACCGCACACGCACCGCACCACAGCACAGAACAGAAACAGCACAGCACAGGCACAGCACAGCACATCAACAGCACAGCACAGCACAGCTCAGCACAGCACAGCACAGCTCAGCTCAGCACAGCACAGCACAGCACAGCTCAGCACAGAACAGCACAGCACAGCACAGCACAGCACAAACTCAGCAACAGCACAGCACAGCACAGCACAGCACAGCTCAGCTCAGCTCAGCACAACACACACACACACAACAACACACACACATACACTGACAGTACGACAGCAGCACAAACACAGCAACAACACAACACAACACACACACAGCACAGCACCAGCACAGCATAACACAACAACACAACACAACACAGCACAGCACAGCACAGACAGCACAGCACAGCAACACACACACACAACACACAACAGCACAACACAGCACAGACACACAACACAACACAGCACAACACCAGCACAACACAACACAGCACAGCACAGCACAGCACACAGCACAGCACAACACAACACAACACAACACAACACAGCACAACACAGCACAACACAACACAATACAAAACATACAATATGTTACGATATAACACAAATCATCAACAAAACCCAAGGGTGCTGGATGGGACCCGCAGCAACAATGCCTCACCGCCAGCCAAATAACCACCTCCCAGCTCAAAACACCAAACGATAGCCACCTCGCCAGGCACAACGCTGTTGAGTGGGGGCTGTACATGCACCGCAGGACCCATTTCAACCCAGTCACCAAATACCTTCTTCATAGGCCGAAAGGCAAAGTGGGGAAGAGGAAGATATGATACAATAAACTAAACATAGATTACCATGGCACAACACAAAAGAACATACCAAAGAAATAAGAGGGAAGCAGGGAGAATTTTTATTATAATATAATCAAAGGACAAACTCTTGAGAATTATCTCCCATGTTGTATAGAACTTCTCAAATCTAACACAGTTTTCGCTACCCATTCAGCTAGCATAGAAGCAGATACAAAGTACAAAAAACAGTAAGCTCATAACACTCCTCTACTACAACATGGGAGATAAATTCTCAAGAGTTATGTCCTTTGGTTTTATTACAAAAGAACATATTATACTGTGCTACAACATGGCAGAACACAGCACAGCATAACGTAACTGGTAGGCAATGTAATGGGATCAGTTGAAACACAATATGCTATGATGTGATGCGGTACGATGCAAAGCAGTATTTTTCTTCTTCGTGTAAGGCAGACCTGAACTCTTGTGAGCACTCCCCTTGTCTATGACATGAATTGATAAAACCCTCTACCTAGCATAAGGAGCTGATTTTTGCCTGTATGACTGTTCTTTATCCCACCTTAAAGGCAGTCATACGCTGTCTTTGGGGAGATAGGGAGAGAATCTGGAAGAAATATAGGTGACTGACCAGGAAGGCAGAAACACATTCTTACATACACACACGCGCACAGCAACGCACACACACACGTACACACTACAAACCACCACACACAACACACACACACACCACACACACACACACACACACGTACGCATGCACACACACGCAGCAATATATAAACACAGTATGCCTCTTTATTCATATGAAAAATCTGTTAATCTTTGTTCATTCATAAGTCAGTGTTTAAAATTTTAATATTCTGTGGTTTCTTATATGTCTTCTTACTTGTTAGCTTTAATGTTTGTTGTTATCTTATTGTGTATGTAATTGTGAACATTTTTTATCACCATTTGCCTTTTTGCGAAATGTAAAGCGCTGGTGAGTATGTTTTTATATGGAATACGCGCTATACAAATAAACATTATTATTATTATAAATAAAGTAGAGCCTAGTAAGGTAATGAAAGCATGGCGGGAAAGATGAACCGCTTAATACCTAAAAGCAAACCAAGTTCCAAAAAAGGAGGGAACTTAAATTTTTGCGTCCACGTACACCACTGCGGGAACACGGCAGTATAACATTTCACATTATGATATACGATGCGATATATTGTATGATACATTGCAATATAACACAGTGCGAAATGGCACGATACAATAGTATCTAAAGTGATATGCTTAGTCATCATCATCATCATGGCGTTGGCGATCATGGCCCTCCATACAAAAATATCTTTTATTATTGCAATTACATCTCTTACCTCTCTGTCTTAATCCATTCCGCAAATCCGTCCAATGTTTTCTTCCGGGTCTTCCTGGTGCTCTTTCTCCCTCTAGCTTTCCTGTTGTGACCAGGTGCTCTAATTTCTCTTGCATCATAAACTGTCCTATAAACGTTGCTTGTCTTTTCCTAATTTTCGTCATTGATGCTCTTCTTGTGTTTGCCTCTTTCAAGACTGCCTTGTTTGTTTTCATTGCTGTTCATGGAACTCTTAACATTCTTCTTAGAAACCACATTTCAGCTGACTCAAGCTTGTTTTGATTTTGCGTATGGACTGTCACTCTTCACATCCGAACAACAGTATCTGTTCTATATAACACCAAAGAACTCTTTCGTTGATGTTAATTGATAGCATATGTTGGTAAGAACACTTTTCATATTCTTGAATGCTGTTTTAGCTAGGCTGATTCTTCTGGCTATTTCTAATGTGCATCTGCCGTCTGGTGAGATGACTGTTCCCAGATATTTAAACTTATCAATCTGTAAACCAGAAGAACAAGAAAACCAATGTAAGCGCGTCTCCAACAAGACAAACACAAACAAGCGCAAATTTTCGGCCAACTAGCCTTTGTCAAGCGCGAACGCACGGTCACAGACAAATCACAGACACCAAACAATGGATAATAAAACGGGACTAAAAACTTCCCTGCCGCCTCGTCCAGTGGGTAAGAATGGAATGCCACTGGACGAGGCGGTAGGAAGTTTTTAGTCCGTTTTTATTATCCATTGTTGGTGTCTGTGATTTGTCTGTGACCGTGCGTTCGCGCTTGACAAGGCTAGTTGGCCGAAATTTGCGCTTGTTTTGTTTTGTCTTGTTGGAGACGCGCTTACATTGGTTTTCTTGTTCTTCTGGTTTGTGTTTGCTTGGGCGCGGGCAGTCAATCTTGTTTTGGATCTTATCAATCTGTCTTGAGTTTGTGCCATTTGCTGTCATTTTGCATGAGGGCATTTCATGGTTTTTTGTTTTTTGTTTTTTTACTGATTACCATGACTTCAGTCTTCTTGCCATTTAGCTCCAGCCCTTTGTTTCTGTTTTCCATTTCTCTTATATTTTCACAAGATTTTATAGGTCTTTTTCATTTTCTGCAATTAAAACGGTGTCACCTGCATAACGAAGATTGTTTAACATTTTTTTCCTCCTACATTTATCCCAGGGCATTCTTCTGGTTTCTCATGGTGGTTTCACAACACCAACAACACAATGCAATACAAATACAGCACAAAGAAGGCCAACATCGCATTAAATTTGAAACCTGAGTAAAAAGAACCCCCCCCCCCCCAAAAAAAAAAAAATCACTGCAGTACTCAAGGATAGTACCCATGCTATTTTTGTATCCCACTGGATCTTTGTATAGTCAGTGGCAAAAATCAATTAATTCAGTTACAAACAAACAAACAAAACAAACAAGCAAGCAAACAAAACAAACAAACAAACAAACAAACAAAAACAAAATGATCAAGCCGTACTAACACTCTCTCTTTTTATATAAAATCATTCCAGAAAATCCAGATTTCGTACTTCTCAAGGTCACTGTGTCCTCATAGAAACATCAGATAAAGACAACAATAAACTGTTGCAACAGTGGAAAAAAGTCATAAGTATTGCCAGAACATCCAAAAAATGTGCTGCTCATGCAGCGTCCTTGAAAAAAAAAAGGGTGCCGATTTCAAACATTTATTTTTGGCTTGTGTGACCTTTACCTTGATACTTTTCCCTCCAAACGTAGGCCTACATATATTCCGGATTTTTCTACGCATGACAGTCTGAAGCCAAAGTTGGTACAGATCCTTCTATTAGCAGCTGAGGAAATATTGTTTACACATTTCTGTCTCTCACACGCACACACACATACACACACGGACCCACACACACACCATACACACACACACAACCACACCACACCAACACACACACACACACACACACACACACACACACACCCACATCACACAAATAACTACACATGCTCACACACACACGTTCACACACACATTCACACACACACTCACACATTCTCTATCTCTCATCTATCTCTCTCTCTCTCTCCACACACACACATACAACACACACACACACACACACAACACACACAACACACCACACACACACACACAACACAAACACACAACACACACTACACACACAACACACACAACACACAAAAACATACCACCACAACACACACACACACACACACACACAACACAACGCACCACATCACCCACACACCACATACACACAGATAGACAATAGGCACACTTACACACACACACACACACCACACACACACACACATACACACACCACACACACACATAACACACACATACACACACACACTCACACACATACAACATTTCACACACACTACACACAACCACAACACATACATAAACACACTTACTACTCACACAACAACACACACAACACACACAACACAACACAACATACATCACATACACAACACATACACACATACAACTACAACAACACAAATACATAATCAACACACTTACACATACAACAAAACACGCTACACACACATCACATCTACATACATACATTCATACATACATATACATACATACATACATACATACATACATACATACACACATACATACATACATACATACACACATACATACATACATACATACATACAAACATTCATACATACATACACATATACACACAACATACATACATACATACATACATACATACATACATACATCATACATACATACACACATACATACATACATAATACATACAACATCATACATACATAAACATACATACATACATACACACAAACATACACACATATACATACATACATACATACATACATACATACATACTACATACATACATACATACACACTACATACTACATACATGAAACATTCTTCTGAAAGAGATGAGGAAGAGAGACAGGAACAGACGACGAAAAGACAGACTTACCCCATACCGCCCATAGCCCCAGGATACGAGGCGTTCATCTGTGGGTAGCGAGGCATGTTGTTGACCCCCATGTTGGGTGGGGCAGGGTAGGCCGGGTAGGCGCGTGAGGTAGCCGGGTAGATATTACGCATCATGCTGTTGCACGACGGGATCACTGGCGACAGGGACTTGGCCAGCTGTTTCTCCTGCTTCCTGTACTTGCGCGACGGTTTTGAAACCACACCTGCAGACACAGAGATAAGTTTGCTTACGTTTAACCCTTGACGCCCTCACTCTCTCTCTATCCGCTAGCATCCTGACCACACCTGCAGGCAATGATGATTTTCTGCAATTAATCCTAATGGTAATTTGCTGCAATCAACCCCTAAGACTCCCTCAGCCTATCCGCCAGTATCCTGACCACACCTGCAGACACAGAGATAAATTTGCTTCTGTTAACCCTTTGACCCCCTCACTCTATCCGCTAGCATCCTGACCACACTTGCGGACACAGAGATAAATTTGCTTCCGTTAACCCTTTGACGCCCTCACTCTATCTGCTAGCATCCTGACCACACCTGCAGACACAGAGATAATTTGCTTACGTTAACCCTTTGACGCCCTCACTCTATCTGCTAGCATCCTGACCACACCTGCAGACACAGAGATAAATTTGCTTCCGTTAACCCTTTGACTCTCTCACTCTCTCCGCTTGCATCCTGACCACTCCTGCAGGCAATGATAATTCACTGCGATTAATCCTCATGGTAATTTGCTGCAGTCAACCCTAAGACTCCCTCAGCCTATCCGCTGCATCTTGACCTCACTGCAGACACAGATCATTTGCTGCAATTAACCCTTTGACATCCTCACTCTATCCGCTAGTATCCTGACCACATGCACACACAGCATCCTGACCACACCTGCACACACATAATTTGCCGCAATTAACCCTTTGACTCCCTCAGCCTAACCGCTAGCATCCTGATCACACCCGCAAACACAAAGATAAATTTGCTTCAATTAACGCTTTGGATCTCCCAGTCTATCCACTAGCATCCTGACCACACTTGCACACAGAGATAAATTTGTTCAATAACCCTTTGACTCCTCATCCTATCCGCTAGCATCTGTTTTGTCAACCATGACAGCAAAGCAAAAATGTAACCCTTTGATTCCCTCATCCTATCAAACCCGTTTCCTGTAAGAAGCTGGTGGATAGGGTGAACGAGTCAGAGAGACAGACAGACAGACAGAGAGAGAGAGAGAGAAAGAGAGAGAGAGAGAGACAGACAGACAAACAGACAGACAGAAACAGAGAAACAGAGAAAGACAGAGACAGAGAGACAGACAGACAAACAGACAGACAGAAACAGAGAGAAACAGAGAGAAAGACAGAGACAGAGAGACAGACAGAAAGAGAGAGAGAGAGACAAAGCGAAAGAGAGAGATAAGAGAGAGAGGGAGAGAGAGAGAGAGAGAGAGAGAGAGAGAGGAGAGAGAGAGAGAGAGAGAGAGAGAGAGAGAGAGAGAGAGAGAAGACTCAATATAAAGTCGATGATGTTATCATTACCATACAGAAAATGATTGACTGACGAATCTTTTTTTGTAATGATATAACAGATATTAGCTCACAGGACGACGTAAATATCTGCGTTGCTAATCGCATGTGTTAAAACAAAAGAAACCAGGACACTGCATGGAAACATGGGGAAAAAATCGATCGCGAATACATAAAAAGTGAACACATATTCAAATGCATATGTGCGTGGTTTTGTGTGTGTGTGTGTGTGTGTGTGTGTGTGTGTGTGTGTGTGTGTGTGTGTGTGTGTGTGTGTGTGTGTGTGTGGTGTGGTGTGTGTGTGTGTGTGTGTATGTGGTGTGTGTGTGTGTGTATGTGTGTGTGTGTGTGTGTTAGTGTGTGTGTGTGTGCGTGTGTGTGTGTGTGTATGTAAATGTGTGTGTGTGTGTTAGTGTGTTAGTGTGTGTGTGTGTGTGTGTGAGTGTGTGTGTGTGTGAGTGTGTGTATGTGTCTCTCTCCAAAAAAAAAAAAAAAAAAAAAAAAGAAAAATAGTAATACGTAAATAAGAAGTGAGTAAAATAGTTAAATGAGGAACTAATTACTGAGACAGCTGTAATAAACCGACAGACGGAGTTCCACAAGAATTTATACCAGTACAGGCTCCAACAAGACATCAGCAACTTCACAAATGAGACAGGCTGGTGAATCCCCTCTACTTCGAAAACATACCGAGAAGACAAAACAAAGCCTGAAATAGGGGACATCACCCGGTGTGAACAGCATTCCCTCCCACATATTCAAACACGGCTGAAAAAAAAATCAAAAACGAACAAAACAAAACAAAACAAAACAACAAAACAAAAAACCCCAAAAACAAAAACCGACAAAATTCCTGAAAGAACTTGTCAGAAGACATGGTAGTCTAAAGATCTTTGATACCACTATCAAAGTGAAAAATTTCAATTTCGGTCTCAGTTTCTTTTAAGATGCATCTCCGTATTTGAAATGAATTCCATAATATGCACTGACGCTTCAGATGCCAAGTGATGGATAAGATTCAAAAATGATCATGGCATAAGGCTTACTATATCTACTCATTAACACTGGCAAATTTCGGATTTAGTGTATCTGTTTCTACAAATCTCTATCTTTGTATGCGGATCAGATCTGATACTGAAAACTTGTGGTCACAAGAAAATGGTAACGAACCCCCTCCCTACCCCTCACCCCAAAAACAACAACAAACAAACAAACCAAAAAAAACCCACCAAAATATCCAAGCCAAACCGAACCCCCCAAAGAAAAACAACAACAAAACCAAAAACCAAAAACAACAACAAAACAACAACAAAACAACAACAAAACAAAACAAAAAACAAACAAACAAACAAACAAACAAACAAACAAACAAACAAACAAACAAACAAACACAGGGCAGATCTGAAGGAGGGTACACATTCAGTGGGCGCGTATTAACAACACCACAAAACTTATCTTACGAATACAATAAATGCCAGGGGCAAGTAAGCTGCACACCGATACTGGAAGCGTGAGGTGCCAGACAAGACAACGCCAACGGACCTGGCCTTGCCGTCTCTGTAAAATCATCATCATTATCATGTGCCCTTCCGCATGGCGTTGGCGATCATGGCCCTCCCCACGAATCTTTTCCCTGTCGCTGCAAGCACATTTCCCACCCTCTCTGTCCTCAACCATCCTGCAAACCGCCTAACATTTTTTCCCTGGGTTGACTAGGTGTTCTCTTTCCCTGCAGCTTTCCTCTTGTGACCAGGTGTTCTAATTCCCCTTTCCTCGTGAAATGTTCTATAAATGTTGCTTTTCTTTTCCTAATCCAAAACAAGTGTGACTGCCCGCGTTCAAGCAAACAGGAACCAGAAAAAACAAGTTCGTATTCTTCTTTCGTGTTTTTTCTGATTTCTTTTCCTAATCTTCTTTATTAACGATCATCTTGTGTCTGCCTCCATCAAGACTGTCTCGTTTGTCTTCTTTACTGTCCATGGAAGTCTCAACATTTTTCTTAGAAACCACATTTCAGTTGCCTCAAATTTGTTCTGACTTCGCGTGTTGACTGTCCACACCTCACAACCGTATAACGTTATCGGTTCTATGTAACACTCAAGAACTCTCTTCCTGATGTTAACTGATAGGCAGTTGTTGTTAAGAACGCTTTTCATCTTCTTGAATGCTGTTTTGGCTTGGCCGATTCTGCTGGCTATTTCTGATGTGCATCTTCCGTCTGGTGAGATGACCGTTCCCAGATGTATAAACTTATCAACCTGTCTCAAAGTTGTGCCGTTTGCTGTTATTTTGCATGTGGGGATTTCATGTTTTTTACTGATTACCGTGACTTGAGTCTTCTTGCTATTTAGCACCAACCCTTTATGCTTCACCTAGTTGATAGATGGCTGAGCATTTGGGCATTGGCTCTGTCATGTGAGACGAGTTTATACAGAAAAGCTAGTTGTGTTGTGAGTCAGACCTTTAATTATTTAGTTATTTACTTTACACATATGTTCCTTGTTTTGAAGGTAAGATACACACATACACATGTCATTTACATGTAACCAAGATTATTCCAGTGGCAGGCTGATAAAATACCAGTATGAAATATAGACTAGGTAAAACACAGTCTAGGTAGGACCTCAGGACCAGGCCAGCTCATGGGTTTATGTGCAGGTTTAAGGCTTGTGCCATGATCATCATACACGTGGCACCTGTGACGTTAGTGCATAGGGAATTCGTTCCGAGCGCGGAGACATCATCTTGAGAAATTGAAACTGAAACGTGCACCTGTGACGTTAGTGCATAGGGAATTGGTTCCCAGCGCGGAGACATCATCTTGAGAAACTGAAACTGAAACTGAAACTGAAACTTTATTTTGGCTTTCTATTTCTATTATATTCACTAGGTTTTGTAGATCCCTCTAGCCTTGCTGTCGCTGTAAAATACCCTGGGCATATCTCAGGGAAGATATACACTGAAAGCGTGTAGGGAGGGACAAGACAAACGCTAACGGACATTGCCTGGCCATCAGCATCGTGTCACCAACCCACTCCCATCCCTACCCCATCCCCCACCCCCACCCCCAACCCCAAAGTCTTTGGACACGAGGACGGAGATGGCGCAGAACAAATTGGCAGCAATCACCAGCATTGATTTCACCAATCAGTGCCATCCTTCGTGAACCCCTACCCCCTCCTCCCACCATCTCTCTCTCTCTCTCTTACTCACTCACACACATACACACACACACACACACACACACACACACACACACACACACACACACACACACGCACGCACGCACACACACGCACACACCTCCCTCACGACCATTCCCTCAACTTTTTCTTCATTCCTGTTCTTCATTCTCTCACCACGTCTGTCCCAATACTGTGTCCTGTGTAGTGTCTCTGTCCTTGTGTCCACCACGTCTGTCTCAATACTGTGTCCTGTGTAGTGTCTGTGTCCTTGTGTCCACCACGTCTGTCCCAATACTGTGTCCTGTGTAGTGTCTGTGTCCTTGTGTCCACCACGTCTGTCTCAATACTGTGTCCTTTGTAGTGTCTGTGTCCTTGTGTCCACCACGTCTGTCCCAATACTGTGTCCTGTGTAGTGTCTGTGTCCTTGTGTCCACCACGTCTGTCTCAATACTGTGTCCTTTGTAGTGTCTGTGTCCTTGTGTCCACCACGTCTGTCCCAATACTGTGTCCTGTGTAGTGTCTGTGTCCTTGTGTCCACCACGTCTGTCCCAATACTGTGTCCTGTGTAGTGTCTGTGTCCTGTGTCCACCACGTCTGTCCATACTGTGTCTTGTAGTGTCTGTGTCCTTGTGTCCACCACGTCTGTCCCAATACTGTGTCTGTGTAGTGTCTGTGTCCTTGTGTCCACCACGTCTGTCCAATACTGTGTCCTTGTAGTGTCTGTGTCCTTGTGTCCACCACGTCTGTCCCAATACTGTGTCCTCTGTAGTGTCTTCTGTCCTTGTGTCCACCTCGTCTGTCCCAATACTGTGTCCTCTGTAGTGTCTGTGTCCTTGTGTCCAGCACGTCTTTGTTATTCATTCACTGCTTCACTCCGCTTTCTAAGTCTTGAGAGTGGATACTGTTCTGCGAATTCGTCATCAATTTGTCCACTGGGAGACTCTGTGTGTGTGTGTGTGTGTGTGTGTGTGTGTGTGTGTGTGTGGTGTGTGTTGTGTGGTGTGTGTGTGGTGTGTGTGTGTGTGTGTGTTTTGGAGAGAGGGAGTATGTGTGTGTCGTGTGTCTGTGAGGAGAGAGTGGTGGTGTCATTTGTGTGTGGTAGAGAGAAAATAAGAGAGAGAGTGATGAGATGTGTGATGATCGTGAGAGAAAGAAAGGAAAAAAATCAGAATAAGAAAAATGATTTAAAAAATGAGCGTACAGTTAGAAATCTGCAACATACTCCATAAAGCTTTTCAGAGAAGCGAGTTTGCCTTATATATAGTTAAATTCTCGTGATGTGTGTCTGCTAAATCTATTGATATGTTCCTATTGTATTATTGAAGTTTGACTGTTGGTCCTATATTGTATTTATTTCAAAGTATTTGAAGTATGCATTATCCAAGAACGAGTATGCATTATGTTTTGTGTTTGTATAATGTTTATAATGTGTTCATACCCCTTCAAACGGGGTTTCTGCCTTTCTGAATAAATTTCTGATTCTGCGTGTATGTGTGTGTGTGTGTGTGTGTGTGTGTGTGTGTGTGTGTGTGCGTGTGCGTGTGTGTGTGTGTGTGTGTGTGTGTGTGTGTGTGCACGCCCGCACATGTATGTATGTGTGTGTGTGATAGATAGATCGATAGATAGATAGACAGACAGATAGATAGGTACATAGAGATAGATAGATATAAGAGAGAGTATGTGCGTGTGTCTGAGAGAGAGAGAGATAGACTGAGAGATATGTAGACAGACAGACAGACACAAACAGATAGCTAGCTAACTAACTAGCTAGATAGCTAGTAGAGAGAGAGAGAGTATGTGCGTGTGTCTGAGAGAGAGAGAGAGATAGACTGAGAGATATGTAGACAGACAGCAGACACAAACAGATAGCTAGTTAACTACTCTAGCTAGATAGAAAAGAGAGAGAGGAGAGAGAGAGAGAGAGAGAGAGATATGTGCCCGATAGCTGTCTACTGAGAGAAGAGAGAGAAGAGAGAGATATGTTAGTAGACAGACAGACAGACACAAACAGATAGCTAGCTAACTAGCTAGCTAGATAGATAGATAGAGAGAGAGAGTATGTGCGTGTGTCTGAGAGAGAGAGAGATAGACTGAGAGATATGTAGACAGACAGACAGACACAAACAGATAGCTAGCTAACTAGCTAGCTAGATAGATAGATAGAGAGAGAGAGTATGTGCGTGTGTCTGAGAGAGAGAGAAGACGAGAGATATGTAGAAAGAGACAGACAGACAGACACAAACAGATAGCTAGTAACTAGCTAGCTAGATAGATAGTAGAGAGAGAGAGTATGTGCGTGTGTCTGAGAGAGAGAGAGAGATAGACTGAGAGATATGTAGACAGACAGACAGACACAAACAGATAGCTAGCTAAATAGCTAGCTAGATAGATAGATAAAGAGAGAGAGTGCGTGCGTGTGTGTTTATGTTTGTGTGTATGTGTGTGTGTGTGTTGTGTGTGTATGTGTTTGTGTGTGTGTGCGAGTTTCTTCCTCCTGCTCTTCCTTCATCTCGTCCTCCTTCAACCTCCTTTGTCTCCTCCTTTCCTGTTCTTTCACTTTCTTTTTAGCTTTCGGTTGTATGATTGTATTTTTTTTTCCTGTGTAGTTGTCATCAATTTTGTCCTTTTGCGCTAATCCAAGTTAATGGAACAGAACTATCTACAACTGAAGAGTCCACGTCTTAAGCAGCATTGTCAGACATCACGGAAGAACAGCCAGTGATACAAAGAGTCGTCTTAGCAAAGCCAGAAACACCTTCAGAATGCTGAACAATGCTTTTTGTTTGTTTATTTATTTATTTATTTATTTATTTATTTATTTATTTATTTATTATTATTTATTTATTTTTGATAGGGCCGTAGACTCAAGATCTGATATCTCGAGTTCAGTCCTAGCAAGCAACATTAATTTAACCCTTTGACACCCTATCCACCAACTGCAAAAAGTTAACTCTTCGACTCCCTTATCCTATTCACTAGCTTCCTGCGGTATGGTTGACAATGCAGAATAATGGTGAACAGGGAGCGGGAGTCAAAGGGTTAAACATTGGCCCGTTTGCTGCCAATCTGAATGTTTCCATCATTGTGGAGATGTCAGCTGAATGTGTCATAGGTCTCTCTATACAACTGTACTCCTTCCCATTTTAAGATTCTACCAGCACGATCGGTCCACTGGGAGAAGGTGGCAGAATGGTTCAGACGTTCACCTGCCAATAACTAAGCTCGAGGTTCCAGGGTTCACTCCCCGTAGAGGCAACTTTTTTTTTCCTCAGTTTGTCCGGAAAATCGAACTGAACGTCTAGTCCTTCGGAAGGGGAGGAAATACGAGTCGGACCCGTGTGCCTTCTGGCTGCGCACGTTAAAGATCCCACGGCAGTTGAAAACAATGAAGAGCAGATGCATTGCCCGCTGCTGCCTTGATATAAAACATCGGAGAGATAGTTGTTTCCCAGGTCCCACCCTTGAACACCAATTAAGCCTTCTTGCCTTTTGAAGTCTTGGTTAAAAAAAAAGTGAATATGAATGTGAATTTGAAGCGAGAGAGAAGGGATGGGCGCCGCCCTCATAATGCTGGCCCCGGGAAAAGTTGAGGTCTCTGTCATCTCGCTCCCCTACGACCTCAGGCTTATGGACACTATTAGGTAGGACCTCAGGACCTGGCCAGCTCATGGGTTTATGTGCAGGCTTAAGGCTTGTGCCGTGATCATTCTGGATTTTCTCATGACTTGACACCTGTGACGATAGTGCTATGGAATTCATTCCAATGTGGGACATCATCTTAAGAAATGAAAGAACTGAACTTGGTCCAGCATTATAAGACAATACCTGTATCATTCTCACTGCTCTGCAACTTGAACATCGTTAGGTACTCATTCACATCTGGGTGGACTGTAGGTACGACACGCAACAGTTTTTCTCAAGCATGATTCACACCTGGAGGGAAAGAGAACACCAGGTAGACCCAGGGAGAAAATATTGGACGGACTGCAGGGTGGCTGGAAGACAGAGAGGATGGAATATGTACTTGCGGCGAAAAGGGACAGATGCATCGGAGGGCCATGACGCCAACGCCATGCGGCAGGGCACATGATGATGATGATGATGATGATGATGATGATGATGATGATATGATGAATTCACACTCAAGGCAATCCGCGCGGTCAGTTTGGAAGGCAGGAGTATCTACCTGCCTGAAAAGGGTTGAGCTGGAATTTGGAGTCTGGAGCCTTGAGTTTGTCCAAGACGGGTCCATCGCACTCAGACAATTCCATATGCGTTCTACTCGGATCTACCAGTGACTGTCTGGAAGTTTGTTCAAGATGGATCCATCGCACTCGGACAATTCCATGTGCGCTCCACCAGGACGTGCCAGTGATTGTCTAGCATACTCCCTGAGCCTGCGCAAACCCCTATGCGCTGACAAGGTCTTGAAATAGGGAGGGGGTGGTGATGGGGGAAACAGGACCTGTGAAACACGAAGCTGACACCATCAGAATGACCGGAAGCATTAAGGTTTTGTTGCTGGACTGTGCGACTGATCTCAATACATCAGGTTTTTTAAGTCCTTGGCTCTATTGTAGAGCCAGCCGACTTCCTGAAAAGAAGAACAAGAATCTGAGTATAAAGAAGAAAAAGAAGAAGAAGAAGAAGAAGAAGAAGAAGAAGAAGAAGAAGAAAGAAGAAGAAGAAGAAGAAGAAGAAGAAGAAGATGAATGATGATGATGATGATGATGATGATGGCGATGATGACAAAAAAAAGAAATAAAAGGAGGAAAGGAGAGAGGAGAAGAAGGAGGAGGAGGATGAGGAAGAAGAAGAAGGAGGAGGGGGAAGAAGAAGGAGGAGAGAGGAAGGAGAAGGAGGAGGAGGAAGAAGAAGAAGGAGGAAGAAGAAGAAGGAAGAGGAAGAAGAAGGAGGGAGGAGGAAGAAGAGAAGGAGAGGAAGAAGAGGAGGAGAAGAGGAAGAAGAAGGAAGAAGAAGGAGGAGGGAAGAGGAAGGAGGAGGAGAAGAGAAGAAGGAGGAGGAGGAAGAGGAAGAAGAAGAAGAAGAGAGATGGATAGAGAGAAGAGAGGAGGAGAAGAAGAAGAAGAAGAAGAAGATGTAGAGGAAGAAAAGGAGAAGAACAAGAACAAGAACAAGAAGAACAAGAAGAAGTAGAAAAAGAAAGAAAAAAAGAAGGAAGAAGAAGAAGAAGAAAAGAAGAAGAAGAAAGAAGAGAAGAAAGAAGAAGGAAGAAAGAAGAAAGAAGAACAAAAAAAAAGAAAGAAGAAAGATGACGTGGACCATACGAGAATTGAACCCACGATGACTGCGTTATCAGCGCGGCGCTCTAACCAACTGAACCAAAAAAAAGGGAGTTCAGTTGTTGTGTAAACACAAACCAGTTGGCCGAAAATTTGCGTCTGTGTTGTCGTTGTTATATCAAATACGCGTTCTGATTCTATTTCTGATATTTCTTCTCGTTCCTATTTGCTTAAACGCGGGCGGTCACGTTTGCCTTGGATTTGATAGATATTTATATTCAAACATTGACGATCTGAAGCCTAATCCATAACAAGTGCGACCTCCCGCGTTCAAGCAAACAGAAACCAGAAAAAACATGAAAACAGAATCAGAACCGTATTCAATACAACCAGACAAGACAGGCGCAAATTTTCGGCCAACTGGCCTTTGTCAAGCGTAAACGTAAGATCACAAACGAACAAACACCAGATACAAAACATAAGAGGAAAAGACTGAAACTTCCCTGGGCTTCTCCAGTGGGAAAAAAGGACTCTAAAGCCTAATTTCACAATTTGTCCTAGGTGCATTAACCCTTTGACTCTATCACCCAATCCCACCAGCATCCTGCATTGTCAACCATGCTAGCAAAGCAATAACAACCTTTTGACTCCGTCACCCTATCCACCAGCTTCCTTACCATTAGGGTAAAAGAGGCAAAAGGTTAAGTTTTTTGCAGTTGGTGGATAGGATGCGGGAGTCGAAGGGTTAAATGCCAATCTGTCTAAGACAAAACTGCGATCACACCTTACCGGGGTCTCTGTGTTCCGACAATCTGATCTTTAACCCTTTCACTCGTGCACACTATCCACCAGCATCCTGCATTGTCAACCATGCTAGCAAACCAAAAAACTTAATCCTTTGTCTCTCTCACCCTTTCCACCACTTCCTGTAGGAAGCTGGTGGATAGGGTGTGGGAGTCAAATGGTTAAGTTTTTGTAGTTGGTGGATAGGGTGCAGGAGGCGAGGGGTTAACTGCTAATCTGTATAAGACAAAACTGCGATCACACCTTACCGGGAGCTTCTGTGTTCCGACAATCTGATCTTTAAACAGTTAAAATGTTCTATCTATGCATTGTTCTCTGTGTTGTCTTGTTTGTTACTCTCAGTCTCAAGTTTTGACCGGCTATAAGCGTATTTTGCTCTAAATGTCACATACGTAGACATTTGGCAATGGCAGACAAACACAAACTGATCAAACCACAGTGTTTTTGTGTCATTATCTTTCCCCGCGTCGACCCTGATGTTACAGACAGACAGATTAAAAAGAAAATGTACACACATAAAACGAAAATGTCAATTGTCTTTACCGTTAGGAAAATAAAGAAAATTTGTTCGTCTATTGAATTATTCTGTTTTTTTTTTTTTTTTTTTTTTTTTTTCGTTCGTTCTGTTTTGTCTCTCCCCCTCACGTCTCCTTCTTTCTCTTCCGCCCGCTCTCTGTCTCTCTGTCTCTGTCTTTCTCTCTTTCTCTTCTCTCTCTCTCTCTCTCTCTCTCTGTCTGTCAAAGACAGGAGGATTGGTCCCCATGAGCAGAGGAGAGAGTCAAGTTTTGCGTGCCAGGAGGCATCGGCAGCGGGCATAAAAAAAAAAGAAAAAAAGGCCAGGATCGTGCAGCCCGCGCGCTAATGGCGCTTGCATGCCAAAAATGGCCTCCCTGGCCTCTTCGGGCCTCCTCGGCCGAGGCCTCCCTTCGCCCCGTCTTTCAGGCAGCCAAGGAAATCTTGAAACGTGGAGGTAATTGAGTTAGGTGCGAAATTGATGTTTCCCCGTCATTTGGGGGTCTATTCAGGGCCTCAATTAGGCCTCTTTGTAAATAGCTCTCTTACCGTTCCGGACTCTCTCCCGTCTCTCTCTCTCCCTCTCCCTCTCCCCCCCCCCCCGCACCCCCAGCTCACCCTCTCTCTCTGTCTCTGTGCACCTGCCCCCCCCACTTCTCCCCTTTACCCTTACCCATCCCCCTCTCTGTTCTTTCTCTCTCCTTCTCTCTCTCCCCGTCTCTCTTTCTTTCTTTCTCTTTTCTTTCACTCTGTCCTTCATTCCCAACGTGCTTGTGACATCATCTGTACTTTTTTTTTTCATTTTGCTTTTTTCAAAAAAATTTTGGATATGCTAATAATTTTGTTTTATTACATGTGTAAAGTGGCAAGGACAAGCTGTAAGACTTACAAGGGATCTTAATACTACTATCTTTGAGTAATAAAGTAGTTGAGGTTTTGAAATTTGTTTTTATGTCTCTATCTGTTTCTTCCGTCATCTCTTTCTTCATCACCCTCTCTATCTATCTCTCATTTATTTAATTTTTCTGTTACCGTTAGTGTTATCAATTTGATATTTGTTACCCCTTTCCCTCTGTTTTCTGCTGATCTTGATGTTACCGATATTTTACATTTTGCTTTATTTTGCAGTATTTAAACTGCTTTAATTTTATTTCCCCGGAGACTGTCTAGATGTTGTGTGCGTGTGTGTGTGGGGGGGTGGGGTGTGGGGTTAGATGTTATAAATATTTGTTTTCCTTAAATGACAACCCTCGTAAAGAAAATGGTTCGTATTCTTCTCTTTCCTCTATCCAGAAATAAACAATTTTGTCTTGTCATGTCTTGTCCCTTTTTTTTTTTTCAACTCGCCTCTCTTTTCGTACACTTTTTATAGGACAAAACTCCTTTTCGAAATTTTGGTCTATCCTGTTAAAGACTGCCTTAAAACCCCCATAAAAAAAAACAAAAACAAACAAGCAAAAATCCTCAACCAACTAAAAAATCAGCCAACCAACCAAAACAAACAGCAAACCAAAACAAACAAAACAAACAAACAAACGAACGAACGAACGAACGAACGAATGAACGAACGAACGAACGACCGACCGACCGACCAACGAACCAACCAACCAACCAACCAACCAAACCAACCAATCAACCAACCAACCAACCAAACAACCAACCACGAAAATCTGATAGTATTTAAAGTATGTAAAGTTAAATATATAAAATAAACATTTCCTTTAACTGAGTAATTCCTCTCTCTGTCTCTGTCTCTGTCTCTCTCTTTCTCGCTCTCTCTCTTTCTTTGTCTCTGTCTCTGTTTTTCTCGTTTCACCCCCCCCCCCACTCTCTTTCTTTGATATTTCCAATTGGAATTTCGAAGGTCCAGGGCTCAATCCGTCCCAGTTACCTCCTTCTGGTGGTTAAGGATGGAGATTTTCCCGATCTCCCAGAGTCAGCATACCACTTTGTGTTTTTCCAGAAGCTGGGGATACTAAATACCACCACTAAGCACCACCATAAATAAATAAATAAATAAATAGATAGATAAATAAAAAACAAATGAATAAACAAATGAAATAACGATAATAAATAAACAAATAAATAAACAAATGAATAAATAAAAATAAATAAATGAATAAACAAACAAATAAACAAACAAATAATTAAATAAATGAATAAGAGAATTAATGAATGAATGAAATAATGAATGAATGAATGAATATGAATGAATGAACAAATAAACAAATAGATAAATAAACAAGCAAATAAATAAATAACAAAATAAATAATAAACAAATGATAAATGAATAAAAATAATAAATAAATAAATAAATAAATAAATAAATAAATAAAC
>CM060308.1:15387829-15392829 GCA_030674185.1 Monoplex corrugatus | reverse complement strand
CATGATGATGATGATGATGATGATGATGATGATGATGATGATGATGATGATGATGATTTGGGAATATACGCCTTGTCTTCAGTTAAACGTGGTTGTAGTAAAGCAACGTTAGAAGCTTCCGACTGCTAACTGTCGAGTCTATCATCATCATCATCATCATCATCATCAGGTGCCCTGCCGCATGGCGTTGGCGACCATGGACTTCCAACCATCTCTATCTCTCGTTGCCCCCAGCATCTCCCCCACCCTCCTCATCCCCAACCACTCTGCAAGTCCGTCCAGCATTCTCTCCCTGGGTCTACCTGGTGCTCTCTTTCCCTTCAGCTTCTATAGTCGAGTCCATAATAAGGGGAAAAGACCTGGCAGCTGGTGACAGGGTGGGCTGCCCAATAGAGAGATGAAGACCCAGAACAGAACAAGAGAGGGCTCTTCACTGAGCTGGACCTGGTTGGTGCGCGTTGTGTGGCTATGTCCCGGGGTTTGTCACCTCCCCACCTTGCCATTAAATTTTGGTTAATAAACAAAGTAACTGACGAATGGGTCATGCAACGCATGGATTCCCCCCCTTTGCTGGATGAAATGGCTGACGAGTGGCCTCGAGAGCTTGGAAGGTGATTGTTCGGAGAGTGGTGAGGCATTGGTGCTCTGGGTCCCATCCAGTATCCTCGGGTGTTTCTTGTTAACTTTATTAACTATTCCTTGTCTACAATTCATGCACACACACACACACACACACACACACACACACACACACACACACACACACACACACACACACACACACACACACACACACACAACGTCTATGATATCCTTGGGGAGCAAAAACGACATCAAAAATGCAATGTTGAATTATATCGTAAAGAACTAGATCTATTTATTTTTCCTGTTTTATTTCTGAAGTTGATTATTTTTTCTGTTAATGTCATTTTTGAAATTTTGACCGTAGTATCTTGATGACGATCGGGTGTCACTTGCGCAGTATGACATCTCCTATCGGACGAAGGTGCTCCACTGCAGCCCATATTTACGTCGTTCAGGTATCTTTGATCTTTGTATTTGGCTGGCCATAATTTTCTACTGATGATACGATAGTGGTTTCCCGTTGCCGTCCATCGGTTGATAAGTTTAAATATCTGGGAGCACTTATCTCACTGGACGGTAGATCATCATCATCATCAGGTGCCCTGCCGCATGGCGTTGGAGATCATGGACTTCCATCTGCCTCTATCTCTCGTTGCCCCTAGCATCTCCCCCACCCTCCTCGTTCCCAGCCACTCTGCAAGTCCGTCCAGCATTTTCTCTCTGGGTCTACCCGGTGCTCTCTTTCCCTCCAGCTTTCCCGTTGTGACCAGGTGCTCCAAATCCCCCTTCCTCATAAAATGGCCTATAAATGTTGCCTGTCTTTTCCTAATCTTCCTTATGAGTGATCTACTTGTGTCTGCCTCCATCAAGACTGTCTCGTTCGTTTTCTTTGTTGTCCATGGAACCCTCAACATTCTTCTTAGAAACCACATCTCGGCTGCCTCAATCTTGTTCTGGCTTTGTTTGTTGACTGTCCACGCCTCGCATCCGTGCAACGGTATTGGTTCTATGTAACATTCAAGAACTCTCTTCCTGATGTTAATTGATAGGCATTTGTTGGTAAGAATCCTTGTCATCTTCTTGAATGCTGTTTTGGCTTGGCCGATTCTGCCGGCTATTTCTGATGTGCATCTGTCGTCTGATGAAATGATCGTTCCCAGGTATTTGAATTTATCAACCTGTGTCAAGGTTGTGCCATTTGCTACTGCACGGTAGATACACATTAGAAATAGCCAGCACAATCGGCCAAGCTAAAACAGCATTCAAGAATATGAAAAGCGTTCTTGCCAACAAAATGCCTACAAATTAACATCAGGAAAAGAGTTCTTTAGTGTTATATAGAACCGGTACTGTTGTATGGTCGTGAGGCGTGGAGAGTCAACACGCACAGTCAGAACAAGATTGAGGCAGCTGAAATGTGGTTTCTAAGAAAAAATGTTGAGTTCCATGGACAGCAAAGGAAACAAACGAGACAGTCTTGAAGGAGGCAGACACAAAAAGAACATTAATGAAGAAAATTAGGAAAGGACAAGCAACATTTATAGGACATTTTATGAAGCAAGAGAAATTTGAGCACCTAGTCACAACAGGAAAGCCGGAGGGAAAAAGAGCGCCTGGTAAACCCAGGAAGAAACTATTGGACGGATTTACGGAGTAGATAAAGACACAAAGGATGGAAGATGTACTTGCAGCGACAAGGGATAGATGCATATGGAGGCTCATGATCGCCATCACCATGCGGCAGGGTACGTGATAATGATCATCATTGTCATTCTTCATTTCCAAGCATTTAATAAGGAAGGAGAACAGTTAAACAATATAAGCGAAACCGGTAAACAAGGAAAGGTCCTATAAAAATATGCAAGGGCTTTGATATACAGAAGAATTAAGAACTCGTAAGAACTCGTAAGCCTGTAGGGTTTATCCTCATGTTGATGTCACAGATCTTTATTTTCCTCCCCATTTATATGTCAGATACGGAGTAGCGCATATGGAATCAAACTGCACGTCGATGCTTTCTGGAGAAAACTGAGACACAAAAGAACACCGAAACAAAAATGACACATAACAAAACAAAACAAAACAAAACAACACGACACGACACGACACGACACGACACGACACGACACGACACGACACGACAAAACAAAACAAAACAAAACGACACGACACGACACGACACGACACGACACGACACGACACAACACAACACAACACAACACAACACACAACACAACACAACACAACACAACACAACACAACACAACAAAACAAAACAAAACAAGAAGACAAAAACAACAACAAACAACAACAACAACAACAACAACAACAACAACAACAACAACAACAACAACAACAACAACAACAATTTTTTTGAAGTGGTAAATGACAAATACGCTGTAACTGGCATTTTGCCTTTTTTTAAAACTTCATCGTTATAAGCAATCGCTTTGATTGTTGTTGTTGTTGTTGCTGTTGTTGTTGTTGTTGTTGTTACTGCTGCTGTTGTTGTTGTTGTTTGGGTGTGTGTGTGTAGTTATATGTTTTTAAAAAAAATATTTTCTGTATTTCATTTTAATTTCTCTTGTGGATTACCGTGTCATTGTATATAGGAACGTAGTAATGTTTATAATAATCCCATTTGTCTAGCCCAAGCAGACCGTCTCAAAGCATGCTCATTGTACCTGACATAGCAACAAACAACAAGAAAAAGGAAACAAAACACAAGCAAGAACATTGGAATTGGGCGGGGATGCCATGTCAATGTACTGTGGCGGTAGTTGATGAAAAAGACATGTAGTGTCGTCGTCATCATCATCATCAGGTGCCCTGCCGCATGGCGTTGGCGACCATGGACTTCCAACCATCTCTATCTCTCGTTGCCTCTAGCATCTCCCCCACCCTCCTCATCCCCAGCCACCCTGCAAGTCCGTCCAGCATTCTCTCCCTGGGTCTACCTGGTGCTCTCTTTCCCTCCAGCTTTCCCGTTGTGACCAGGTGCTCCAAATCCCCCTTTCCTCATAAAATGGCCTATAAATGTTGCCTGTCTTTTCCTAATCTTCCTTATGAGTGATCTACTTGTATTTGCCTCCATCAAGACTGTCTCGTTTGTTTTCTTTGCTGTACATGTAGCGTACTCAGTTTAAAACAGGAACATAGTTCACACAAACGCATAAACGAATTAAACGCCTGCCGATTTCCACCTTTGCGTTTTTTATAGGGTACATTTATACAAACAGAAAAGTGGGGAAAAAAAAAAGAAGAAGGAAATGTAAAGACATGTCATGACACACACACACATGTATGTGTGTGTGTATGTGTATGTGTAAGTGTGTATGTACTTTGTTTGTGTGTGTGCGTGTGTGTGTGTGTGTTGTGTGTGTGTGTGTGTGTGTGTGTGTGTGTGTGTGTGTGTGTGTGTGTGTGTGTGTGTGTGTGTGTGTGTGTGTGTTTTAGAAAGAAGGTTGTATCTTTGTAATGATCAGAGCACCTATACCTACATACTATTTCATATATGAGACAGCGTCGAGATGTTATATATGAGCAAGAGTTGAAATTGTTCAACGTTGTTCCAAAGGGTAAAAATCAAACAAAACAAAACAAAACAAGAAACGCGTAGAGACCAATAACCAGTCAACTTGAGACATTTTAACCCTTTGACTCCTGCACCCTGTGCACCAGCATCCTGCTCTGTCAACAGTGCTACCAAAGCAAAAACTTAATCCTTTGACTCTCTCGCCCTATCCACCGACTTCCTGCAGGAAGCTGGTGGATAGGATGAGGGCGTCAAAGGGTTAAGCTTTTGCAGCTGGTGGATAGGGTGCGGGAGTCAAAGGGTTAACAAGCAACTGCTATAAATGTTAGCATTATGATATTCAGTTCTGTGTATTTTTCATCTTTTTTCCCCAAAAGTTACACATATGCAAAAGGCGTATAGTCCAATAACCAATCTGCTTGATGTCCTAGCTAAACCGCTATAAATGTTAGCACTTTGATCTTCACTTCGGTCTCTTTTTCATCATTTTTTTAAGTTGCATTCAATTAATTTCCGTCATTCTATCGATAGTATCTTATAATAATATTGAAACATTCAACTGATATTTCTGAATGGACCCTAATTATTTAAATCGGTAAAAACGGGGGAAAATTATCTATCGATTTATTAACGTACCGCTAAAAAGAGTCGAGAATATTTTTTCATTTACTTATTTATTTGTTTATTCATTTTATTCATCTGTTTATTCATTTATTTATTAATTAATTTGTTTGTTTGTTTATTTTCTTTCTTTTAAGTAAATTAATTCAGGGAAACGCAGGGACGAATATGTTTTATTCCTTCCTCCTCCTACTCCATCCCTCTGTCCCTTTTCTCGCTTTTCCATTCTCTCTCTCTCTCTCTTCCCTCTCTCTCTTTC
>CM060308.1:15380329-15382829 GCA_030674185.1 Monoplex corrugatus | reverse complement strand
TGACAGACAGACAGAGACAGACAGAGACAGAGGCAGAGAGACAGAAGAAGAGGAGGAGGAGGAGAAGAAAAAGAAGAAAAAAAAAAGAAGAAGAAGAAATTATAATTGTCTTTATTTACGCGGGTTTAAATAGATTAGCACTTGTGTACATTTTATCATTTTGTTTATCTACCCCTCGTCCAAAATGGGACTAGAAACGAAAAAACAAACAAAACAAAACAAAACAAAAAAACAACAACAGAAAAACAACGTCAAATCATCGTACAAATAAATGTTAACTGATATAATATCTTAACCTCAAAAACCGTAAAGAATACATCATTATGAAAAAAGAAGAGAAAAGAAGAGAAAGAAGAGAAAAGAAGAGCTCAAAACATAGGCTCATACACAAAACGAGAGAAGATCATTGAGTCAGGGCTTGACCGTATCAAGGCGAACATTAGTTGATATTAATTAATCTAAGCACGTGTTTATGGGTGTCGCCCTGCGTTCCGATGCGCGCCGACGACCGTGCGCGGAGAATGCCGAATGCCTTTAGCGCGCGCCCCAGTTTGCTCCTCCGAGGATCACTATTATCGACTTGCTAAAGGCGTTCGACATTTTTAGCCTTTTTTTTTCTGTCTTTCTCCCACTCTCCGTTTTTTTCGTTGTTGTTGTTGTTGAGGGTGTGGGAAGGAATGTGTGTGTGTGGAGTGGGGAGATGGGGGGTGGGGGTGGGGATGTTAGTGTGTGTGTGTGTGTGTGTGCGTGTGTGTGTGTGTGTGTGTATGTGTGTGTGTGTGTGTGTGTGTGTGTGTGTGTGTGTGTGTGTGTGATTTAGGTGTATGTTGTGGTGTGTGTGTTTGGTGTGTGTGTGTGTGTGTGTGTGTGTGTGTGATTTAGATGTGAGAGTGTGTGTGTGTGTGCGCGCGCGCGCGCGTGATTTAGGTGTGTGTGTGTGTGTGTGTGTGTGTGTGTGTGTGTGTGTGTGTGTGTGTGTGTGTGTGTGTGATTTAGGTGTGAGTGTGTGTGTACATGTATGTGTCTGCGTGTGTGTGCGCGCGTGTGTGATATAGGTGTGTGTGTGTGTGTGTGTGTGTGCATGCATGTGCGTATATACATGTGTGTGTATGTGTTTGTGTGTGCATGTGTGTGTATCTGCTTGTGTGTGCATGTGTGTATGTGTTTGTGCTTGTGAGTGTGTGTGTGTGCATGTGTGTGTATGTGTGTGTGTGCACACGCGCGCGCGCGAGTCCCCCCTCTCTTCTTTGTCCCCCACTACTCATGTTTTTCTTTTACTTGTTTGTGCCCCCTTCTGGCTCCCCTCCCCTCCCCCCCATCATTCCCTTCTTTCTATTTCTCTCCCTCTAGTGCCACCTTCTCCCTCCTCTCCACCCAGGTATTTTGTTTTGTTTTGGGTTTTTTGTTTTTTTCGCTTTTCTAAACTCCATCCACCCCCTCCATTTCTTTTATTAAAAAAGGGAGACTGATATGGACTGATATTTGTGTGTGTGTGTTGTTTGTGTGTGTTGTTTTGTGTGTGTTGTGTATGATGTGTGTGTGTTAGTGCGTGGTGTGTGTGTGTGTATGATGTGTGTGTGTGTGTGTGTGGGTGTGTGTATGTGTATGTGTGAGTGTGTGTGTGTAGTGTGTGTGTGTGTGGTGTGTGTGTGTGCGCGCGCACGTGTGTTTTGAGTGTGTGCTGCGTGCTGTGGTGTGTGTGTGTGTGCGTGTGTGTGCGTGCGCGCGCGCGTGTGTGTCATGACAAAATGGGGTGAACAAACTTTTAAGATCGTTTTTTCAGTGGGGTAGTCCATTGCGGGCTAACCATACAACACGGGAACTTGCTTTTTGTGAACAAACTCTCCTCAGCACGATATGAATGTGTATCTTTATTTACCAAACTAAGTCAAATCTGTGTACTGTTAACGAATCGCGAAAATACAAGTTCGGGAGGTAAAACTCCAAGGTCACGGTCATCCGGCAAAAGAAAAAAAAGAAAAAAAAAAAAGAGAAGAAATTTCTTTAAAATTAGCACTTCTTGAGGAAGGTGTCGGAATAGCAAATTTCCTCAGGAATCTCTGATAATACGTAAAATATGTTTTCACTGTTGTGACAGTCTAATAATTGTCCTTGACGCACGGTAAGTATAAACTTCAAAAAAAACGCTTTTTCAAGATCTTTTCCTCTCTTCATTCCACAAAGAGTCATTGCTAAAAAAAACAACAACAACAACAACAAAAAACTACTAAAAAAAAGCCCTTGACGAGATTCTTACAGCTCTGTCGGTTGTGTGCCAAAGCCAGGGTCTCTGCAGATGGTTTCCTGTCCATGCCGGAAGTGCATCGTTTTTGTTGTTGTTGTTGCTGTTGTTTTCTGTCTTCACCCTATCTTGTTGTTGTTGCTGTTGTTTTCTGTCTTCACCCTATCTCCCTCCTTCAACAGTTCCCTGTAAGACTAATCTAGCAAGGCCATTGAATCTTACTACGTGGCCGCATCAACGTAATTTTCTTTTCTTTAC
>CM060308.1:15360329-15375329 GCA_030674185.1 Monoplex corrugatus | reverse complement strand
AGGACATAAGGGAAAATACACACACACTAACAAACACACACACAACAACAACAACGAAGACAATGCAGTGTTTAAAAAGAGAATTATCGCTACAAAACAGCGGCAACATTTAAAACATATACAAAGCAAAATATGCTGCTGAAGCTCTCTGGAGATCAAATCCATTTATTCCTCATTTTCAAAAAGTACAATAGAAGACTGGCTGCTGGCGTGTGTTGTGTTGTGTGGTGTGTGTGTTGTGGTGTGTTGTGTTGTTAGTGTGTGTAGTGTGTTGTGTTGTGTGTGTGTGTGTGTGTGTGTGTGTGTGTGTGTGTGGCGTGTGTGGTGCGTGCGAGCGTGGTTCTTATGTGTGGAGGGCGGTAGTGTTTGAAGGCGTGAGACTAGGGAGATTACTGGTATGGCTTGACACTTTTCATCCTCCACCCCCTCTCTCTCCCTTCTTCACTATGTTGATAATGACACTGACAAAGACTTTCGGGACAAATATGAGCTGGAAAAGAAAAGAAAAAAAGAAAAAAGAAAAAAAAAACAAGAAAGAAAGAAAAAAGAAAAACGGAAAAGGTGCTCCACGGGAAAGCAGCCAGATCAGATTTTCACACGGAAACATGGAAATCCTACTGCGACAATACAATACAATACAAACAACAATACAATGCAATACAATACAAACAATACAATACAGTACAATACAATACAAACACAGTACAGTACAGTACAATACAATACAGTACAATACAATACAGTACAGTACAGTACAATACAATGCAATACAACACAATACAATGCAATACAACACAATACAATACGATACGATACAACACAACACAACACAACACAACACATAACACCATGCCATGCTATGCCACACCACACCACACACCACACACACACACCACCACACACCACCACACCACACCACACCACACCACAACACAAACACAACACAACACAACACAACACAACACAACACAACACAACACAACACAACACAACACAACACAAACACAACACAACACAACACAAGACAACACAACACAACACAACACAACACAACACAACACAACACAACACAAACACAACACAACAGAACCATCCACATTTCAGAATCATCCACATTTAAACGTGAAATCCTTAATGATTTCTTTATTTATTCAATTTCTGGTCTATTCAAATTGTGTAGCCTCTGCAACCCCAAACTTGGGGCAAGGTATATTTAAAAAAAAAAACAACCCCACATGTGCACAGCTCCTTTTGTGTTCTGATCTAAAATCAAATTTTGTATGCTTACATAAAGAAATACATGATATACAAATACAAGAAGAACAAATGAATCCCCCTGCCACAAAAACAAAACAAAACAAAAAACAAAACAAAACAAAACAAAAAATAAACAAAAAAACAACAAAAAACAATGACAGAACAATTTAAGATCTAATTGTACATGTTTCTTTTTCAGTTGTTTACCATTGTAGTCATAGGTTTCTGTTTTTGTGATCAGTGCCAGACATGGACACTTAACAAACAAACAAACAAACAAACAAACAAACAAACAAACAAACAAACAAACAAACAAAAACAAAAAAAAAAGCAAACTAACTAACGGCTTGCGAGATGAGGTGTCTCAGAAAGACAATGAATGTCACACATCAAGACAAGCTCAGAATCATTGGAGATACCATGGGGACTGTGCCATGTCTAGAACATATAGAAAAACAGGCCGAAATGGTTCGGTCACCTCCTGAGGCTTCCAAGCGAACAGCCAGCACACAAAGCTTATAACATAAAAAGGCATAGATCCAAAGGAAGGGGGCGTCCTAGGAAAAGATGGACAGAAGGTGTGAAAGAAACAACAGAAAGAATCAACATAACTATGGCAGACGCTACCAATCTGGTCCACATCCGAAAACTGCATCTCCCCTCGACGCTTGACTGTATAAGAGGATAGAAAAAGTAAACGTAAGTACCATTGTCGATGCATGAGCAATTGACGTGTGGAAGAAAATATCTAATTTACTTCTTCTACACGTCAACTGCACATGCATCGACAATGGTACTTACTTTACTTTTTCTGTTTGTTCTTGAGTATGACGCTCAGTTGTACAGTCCCAGTTCTCCCAGTCCAGGGCAAAATCCCTAACTGTGAATGACAACCAGTGAAGGCCACACACTCTCACAATGCTGACATTACGATTGATGGCCGGCTGTTAAAACCAACGACTGTTCCTTTTCCCTTTACAGTCCCTAATCGTTATCACGCTGGGACGTTAATACCACTGAAGAAGAACTTTTTCCTTTGAATTAAAAAAATTCTGGTTTCAGTTCCCATTTACCACAGAGACATGAGTGACTTACGTTCAGTCAAGACAATAACGAAAACCATCAACAAATTTTGAATGAATTTCAAAAAGTTTCAGTTTCAGTTTCAGTTTTTCAAGAAGGCGTTTCCGCGATCTGAAAAATTCCATATGCGCTGACGCCACAGATGCCGTGTGATGAAGGAGATCAAAACTGATCATGACTGGCGTAAGCCATAAGCCTGTGCTGGCAAAGTCTTGAGGTCCTGTCCAGCGAATGGGTTTTGTCTTATCTTTGTATCGATCTGTTATTGATACAATCTAGGCCACAATGAAGTGAAAGGTATATCTGGGAAAAACAAAACAAAACAAAACAAAACAAAACAAAGACAAAATAAAAACAAAGACAAACAAACAAATAAGCACAGCTCATCCAAAACAGTGTGAACGCCTGCGTTTAACCCTTTGACTCGCGTACCCTGTTCACCAGTATCCTGCATTGTCAACCATGCTAGCAAGGCAAAAATTTAACCCTTTGACTCCCTCACCCTATCCACCTTCCTTCCTACAGGAAGCTATAGGATAGAGTAAGGGAGTCGAAGGGTTAAGTTTTCGCAGTTGGTGGATAGGGTACGGGAGTCAAAGGGTTAAGCAAACAGGAACCATAAAAGCATGAAAATAGAATCAGAACACGTATTTAATACAACCAAACAAGAAGACGCAAATTTTCGGCCAAGTGGCCTTTGTCAAGAGTAAACGTAAGATCACAAAAGAACAAACAACAAATACAAAAAACTTGGAGAAAAAGACTAAAACTTCTCTGCTGCTTCGTCCAGTAGGACAAAGACTGCCACAGTTCAGTTGAATAAGTGATTCTAGCAATGATGAAAAAAGTAAGCATTAGTTTGGGGTTAATGTGCTGAACTACATGATTAAATCATATGATAATCATGATCGGATCGCAATGAATCGGTTCTATTCAAGGCTATGCTTCACTGTACTGTCATTGATCGGTTCTATTCAAGGCTATGCTTCACTGTACTGTCATTGATCGGTTCTATTCAAGGCTATGCTTCACTGTACTGTCATTGATCGGTTCTATTCAAGGCTATGCTTCACTGTACTGTCATTGATCGGTTCTATTCAAGGCTATGCTTCACTGTACTGTCATTGATCGGTTCTATTCAAGGCTATGCTTCACTGTACTGTCATTGATCGGTTCTATTCAAGGCTATGCTTCACTGTACTGTCATTGATCGGTTCTATTCAAGGCTATGCTTCACTGTACTGTCATTGATCGGTTCTATTCAAGGCTATGCTTCACTGTACTGTCATTCATTCATTCATGTGAATCAACAAGATGACGTCCTCTTTTTCAATTTATTTTCTTTATTTTTCGTGTGATTTGACTCATGTTATGAGAGTCGATGGCATGACAGTATTCTAGATGGCTGATCCAGTTTGAATCCAACATGGAAGAATATCGAACTGTGTCAAAAGCAACCAACTAGAAAGACTGAATATTGATGGAAAAGATCTACGAATAATCAGAAATATGTATTGGGAACAAACAGCTGCAATGAGAATAAAAAACGATATAAGCTCTTTCCAAAACATCAAAAGAGGAGTCAGACAGGGTTGTGTTTTGTCACCAGATCTGTTTTCACTTTACAGCGAAAACATCATGAGAAACCTAGAGAAAGACCCTGGATTAAAGGTTGGAGGAAAAATGATAAACAACATTCGATACGCAGATGACACCATGCTAATTGCAGAAAGTGAAAGGGACCTACAAAAACTTGTGAATATACTAGAAATAGAAAGCAAAGGTAAGGGGTTGGAACTAAACAGCAGGAAGACTGAAGTCATGGTGATCAGTAAAAAACATGAAACCCCCTCATGCAAAATAACAGCAAACGGCACAACCTTGAGACAGGTTGAGAAGTTTAAATACCAGGGAACGATCATTTCACCAGACGGCAGATGCACATCAGAAATAGCCAGCAGAATCGGCCAAGCCAAAACAGCATTCAAGAAGACGAAAAGCATTCTTACCAACACATGCCTATCAATTAACATCAGGAAGAGAGTCCTTGAATGTTACATAGAACCAATACTGTTGTACGGTTGCGAGGCGTGGACAGTCAACAAGCAAAGCCAGAACAGGATTGAGGCAGCCGAGATGTGGTTTCTAAGAAGAGTGTTGGGAGTTCCATGGACAGCAAAGAAAACAAACGAGACAGTCTTGATGGAGGCAGACACAAGTAAATCATTCAAAGGAAGATTAGGAAAAGACAAGCAACATTTATAGGCCATTTCATGAGGAAAGGGGAATTGGAGCACCTGGTCACAACGGGAAAGCTGGAGGGAAAGACAGCACTGGGTAGACCCAGGCAGAAGATACTAGACGGACTTGCAGAGAGTGGCTATGGACAAGGAGGGTGGAAGAGATGCTTGAGGCAACAAGAGATAGAGACAGATGGAAGTCCATAATTGCCAACGCCATGCGGCAAGGCACCTGATGATGATGATGATGTCAAAAGCATCATGCCTTCCCACTTTCGCGGCCGTTCGAACAAACCCTGTGGAAGCTTCCGATTGCAAAATGTCGTCAAGACTATAGTAAGGGGAACAGAGCTGGCAGCTATGCGAGCTGGCGGCTGGGCGAGCTGCCCAATAGAGACACGAAGACCCAGACTAAGGCAAGAGAAGGCTCTTCCATTCTGTCTAGGTCCAGTGGTTGGACTGGACCTGGTTGGTGCGCGTTGTGTGGCTATGTCCCCGGGGTTTGTCACCTCCCCACCTTACCATTCGGTTTGTAAACCAGGTAACTGATGATTGACTCCGAATAGGTCAGCCCCCCTTTGCCTTGATGAAATGATGTCGTGTGGCGCCCGGAGCTTGGGAAGTGATTGTCCGGAGAGTGGTGAGGTACTGGTGCTCTGGGTCCCATCCAGCACCCTCGGGTGTTTTTTTGTTAACTTTGATAACTTAAATTAAAAGCCGATCAGAATGCTATCTGTCTTTTTCTATCCCACACGAAAGGACCCAGTGCTAAAACTGAGAAACGTTTTTCTGTACAGGAAGCAGGGAGAATTTTAAATATCAACTAAGTAACATAACTCTTGAGAGTCACGGAGTTATCTCCCATGTAGAATTTCTCAAACCCAACAGTTAGCGCTACCCATTCAGCTAGCATAGACGCAGCCACAAAGCATAAAGTGGTAAGCTCAGAACATTCCTTAAAAAGGGAATGCCCAAGTTACTCATATACCCTGCAACTATGCTACACACAACCACAATAATTTAATTGTATGCTATGAATTTCTCTCCACCATCGTGGTTGTGTGCAGCGTAGTTGCAGGGTATAATTATGGGTAACCTGGGCATCCCTTTTTTAAGGAATGTTCTGAGCTTACCACTTTATGCTTTGTGGCTGCGTCTATGCTAGCTGAATGGGTAGCGCAAACTGTGTTGGGTTTGAGATATTCTACATGGGAGATAACTCCGTGACTCTCAAGAGTTATGTTACTTAGTTTGTCTGTACAGTCTGGAAACAGAAACTGTAGTCTTCACTATGAGCTAGATCTCACTGTGGCTGCCACGTATGTTGGCCCATGGCCCACACGGTGGAGTTGTATAGTATGGCAGGCACTGTATGCTGCACTCACTGCCCACTGAGCAGCACTGACAAATTCAGATAGATCAGGTCATATGACCGAGTCATGGAGTAGAGCATAAGCCCTCCGCCCGCTGGCAATGAGTGTCGCATGCCATGCCATCATCATCATCATTATCATTATCACCTTATCATCACCATCACCATCACCATCACCATCACCATTACCATCATCATCATCATCATCATCATCATCATCATCATCTTCATCATCATCATCACCATCATCATCACCATCATCATCACCATCATCATCATCATCACCATCACCATCACCATCATCATCATCATCATGTGCCCTGCCGTATGGCGTTGGCGACCATGGCCCTCCACACGAGTCTATCCCCTGTCGCTGCAAGTACATCTCCCACCCTCTCTGTCCTCAGCTACCCAGCAAGTCCGTCCAATATTTTTCCCTGGGTCTACCTGGTGTTCTCTTTCCCTCCAGCTTTCCTATTGTGACTAGGTGCTCTAATTCCCCTTTCCTTATAATAAGTTCGATAAAAGTTGCTTTCCGATAAATGTTGCTTGTCTTTTCCTAATCTTCTATGTTAATGATCTTCTTGTGTCTGCTTCCTTCAAGACTGTCTCGTTTGTTTTCTTTGCTGTCCATGGAACTCTCAACATTCTTCTTAGAACACACACACACACACAACACACACACACACACACACACACACACACACACACACACACACACACACACACATTCACACACACACATTTACAACACACTTAACACACAACATTCACACACACACACTTTACACACACACACACACATATTACACACCACACACACACACACACACACACACACACATACACACACACACACACACATTCACACACACACACACACATTCACACACACACACACACACATTCACACACCACACACACACACACACACACACACACACACCACACACACACACAACACACAAATCAGCCACTGTCTTGAGAGGATTTGTTTTGTTGTTCTTTCAATTTTCTCCGTTTTTTTTTTCTGTTTATTTAATTATTATTATTATTTTTGTCTTCTTGTTTTTCCTCATGTTAAACTGTTAACTCAGTTGACAAAACCGTGCACACAAAATCTCATATTTCAAGTTTAACCCCAGCCCGCAGTATTACATTAGTTCACGCCCATCTTAACCCTTTGACTCCTGCTTCCTGTCCACCAGCATCCTGCTTTATCAACCATGCTAGCAAAGCAAAAATTTAACACTTTGATTCCCTCACATCCCTATCCACCAGCTGCCCGCAGGAAGCCGGTGGATAGGGTTAGGGAGTCAAAGGGTTTAGTTTTTGCAGTTGGTGGACAGGGTGCAGGAAGCAAAGGGTTAATCATTCCAAAAATCGGATGGCGTAACCATAATATTTCACAGGTCCTTCTTCCCCTCTACTCACCCAATTTCAAGACCTTGCCAGCGTGTAAGGTTCTTGCGCTAGATTAACCTTTTGATTCCTGCACCCTATCTACCAACTGCAAGAACTTAACCGTTTGACTCCCTCACACTATCCACCAGCTTCCTGCAAGAAGCTGGTGGATAGGGTGAGGGAATCGAAGGGTTAAGTTTTGCTTTGCCAGCATGGTTGACAGTGCAGGATGCTGGTGGACAGGGTGTGGGAGTCAAAGGGTTAAAGAGTCTGCTAGCTCATTGCTGGCAGATTTGGGTGGAACTGTCAAAGCGCAAGCACTCCTTCTTGAACAAATTCCAGTTTTAATTCAATTCTCCCTCTTCTTCAGCAATTCCAGCCTGTTCTCTGACAAAGTCTGCTTAGTTTTCCAGTCCTCTGTGGGTCCTTTCAACTTCAGAATCCCTGGAGTTCTGCCACCACTGCCAAGATTTGACGTCTGATGTCTTGGTAAGCTGGACAATCCCCAAAGATTTACTGCAGTGTTTGGACACGAGTACCACACGAACATTAACACGCGATCATTGATAAAGGAGATTAGGAAAAGACAAGCAACATTATAGGACAATTTAAGGGAAAGAGAAATTAGAGGACCTGAGAAAAACTGGAAGGAAAGAGAACACCAGGTAGACCCAGGGAGAAAATTTGGACGGACTTGCAGGTGGCTGAGGACAGAGAGGGGGGAGATGTACTTGCAGCGACAAGGGATAGATTCGTACGGAGGGCCATGATCTCCAACGCCATGCGGCAGGGCACACGATGAATGGTGATGACTACACGAACGCTCAGAGGCGTGACATACTAATCCTATAGAGATGTGACAGAGTGTGCAAGGGCTTGTCCCAAATTAAGAATAAGAAGAAACACGGCTAAGCTCAAACAATATCAAGAGAACCGACAAAAGCATCGGTATTATCTCACAATGCAACTTAAAAATTTTAAGGCTTCTTTAAGCAATTTTTATAGCTAGTCCTCGTATACTTTGAGAATGGTAGGACTTTTATAATCAACAGAACAGAACAAACGGCTAAGCTCACGGCTGGACAGAACTACTATCGCGATTAAAGCATCGTTTGGACACATGCACTTGTTTCGCTCTAGAAAGCCTCGCCTGATTTTAAGAAATCATATCGTAAAATAGTTGCACGCAGTCCTAAGACGCATAACCAGAATGTTGGATATCAAATATGATGTGAAAGAGGAGTTAAGCTTTTCCATCCTTAACCATTTTGAAGGAGGGGGGGGGGGAGCTGGGGTTGGGGGTGGAGGGGAGACAAGGACGAAAAGATGAGTTTGGCACGGACGCTGGGAGGTGAAGCCATCCCCCGTGAATGAGAAAGTGGACACCATTCAAAGGCAAGGCAAAAACAGCAGGGCAGGACACGGCAGAGGAAAGCATGGCGCTGGCCAACTAGCTCTGAAAGACAAGAGGACAAGGCAGAAGGACAGAAGGAGGAGGAGGAGGAGGAGGAGAAAGGGCGACAAAGGGGGAGAGGAGAAGGAAAAGGTCGGGAAGTGAGTGAAGGAAGCAAGAGAGAGAGAGAGAGAGACAAAAGAAGACAGACAAACAGACAGAGAGGGAGAAGACAGACAGACAGGGAGAGAGAGCAGAGAGAAGACAGAGCGACAGAAGACAGAGAGGGGCAAGAGAGGAGACAGAGAGAGACAGAGAGAGGAGAGAGAGACAGAGAGGGGAGACAGAAGAGAGAGAGAAGAGACAGAGACAGAGACAGAAGAGAAACAGAGACAGAGACAAGAGAGAGCGACAGAGACAGAGAAGAGAGACAGAGACAGAGACAGAGAGAGCATGGGAATGAATATGGTGGCCACTGGTGGTGATGGTGGTGTGCTACACTTGTGTGTGGATGCGTGTGTGCGCGCGCACGCGCACGCACGCGTGCATGCGTGCGTATATGTGTGAGAACCTGAGAGAGAAGAGAGAAGAGAGAAGAGAAGAAGAGACACAGAGAGAAAGAGAGACAGAGATGGGAGGTGAAGGTTTGCGGGGGGGGGGGGGGGGGGTGGGAGGTTGTGGAAGAGAGGGGCTGTGGTGGTGACTGGCGGCAACAAATTTGCAAGTGTTATGAGGCGCGAGACGGGTCGGGAATGGGCAAGTAGGAGGGCGGGCGCTGCGGGCAGACCCAACACGGCGACCTCGCTCCATCACCTATTCCTCTCCACTCCCTCTCCCCGCTGCCCGCTCAGTCTCTCGAGGACTCGCGGCCTAATGAAAATTGACAAAGTTGCTAATGGAACCGTCTTTGAAGACACGGAAGCCTCTTCGAGGTCTGGCCCGGGCAAATTGTGACGGCAAGCTCTTCCTTCGATGTCTAAGCCCCCTACCCCCCTTTCTCCCTATCTCCCCCTTCTCTTCCCCCCCCCCCCCCCCCATTCTCCTCTCCCTCTTCTCTCCCCTCCCCGCGACTCTCCCCTTCCCCGACAAATCCAATTTCGGCATCCGTGGCCTGGAGGTAGACTCCAGAGAGGACCTGGCCGATCGTTGTAGATCGGTAGGCGAAACAGGGGCGCGGCTGGGAGAGATGAGCTAGCTAGCTAGCTACTTGCCACAGCGACCAGACTCACACGACGAGCCAAGCGACGTCCGTCGGCGTCTTGGCGACCGACTTGCAAAACGTTCACCCAAACTCGTTTAAACATTTCGCAATTGGCTGCATCCAAGAACGGGTTTGTTATAGAATTAATTCCGGGGGAATTGTGCCGGGGTCGAGCTTCGATGGTAAATTGTTTTAGTGAGGCGGGGAGGCTGTACCGGGGCAAGCGGCAGGAAAATAAGATCAGGCGAGATACCTTGATGACTGACTCCCAACTAGCTTGCTCACCCAAATCGCATTGGCCATGATACCTTGATTACTGCTGCTGCTGCTGCTGATGCTTCTGCTGCTGCTGTTCCGGCAGCTGCAGCCAGCTCCAAGTTTTCTCCCCCCCCACACACACATCACTGTCATAGCAGTTGTCGCTTCCCCCACACCCCCCACTCCCCCGTTGTTGTGTACTAATTGGGTGCAACTTGCAAGACTGAAAGAAAATCGAGTAGGATTATTTTTCCAGAGGTCCAGTTCAAAAGTACATTAACCCTTTGACTCCTGCACCCTATCTAGGCTACCATTTGCAAAAACTTAACCCTTTGATTCCCTCACCCTGTCCACCAGCTTCTGCAGGAAGCTGGTGGATAGGGTGAAGGTATCAAAGGATTAAAGTTTTACTTTGCTAGCATGGCTGGCAGTGCGGAATGCTGCTGGAAAGGGTGCCGGAGTCAAAGGGTTAAACCATACCCATAAGGGCCAGTTACCAGTTGAACTCAGCACACAACTGATTACAAAAAACACAGTAAATGTATAGGAACCAGAAAAAAACACGTTAAAAAGAATAAGAACGCGTACTTAATACAACAAGACAAAACAGGGGCAAATTTTCGGCCAACTGGCCTTTGTCAAGCGTAAGATCACAAACAAACAAACATCAGATACAAAAATTAGGAGAGAAAGACTGAAACTTCCCTGCTGCTCTTTCCAGTGTGAGAAAAGAAAAAAAAATATGTATGAATTACAGACAGTGTACGTTGTTCGTTATTAGATAAAAAATAATGTTCATTTTTTTGGTTCCTTTAAAACAACATCTTGTTTCGTGCAAAAAGTCATACGTATTTAACTTTGTTGTAGCCTACTGTGAGTGATAGTTTCTTCAGTGGCCACAGTTTGCAAGTCTGAGTTGGTGGTGTTTTGTCTGATTACAGAAAATTAAGGGGAAAGGGATAATGAGACAGAAACACCTGGTCACGTTTAATGAATTCATCTATTTTTCTTTAACGACCCAAGCGGCCCAGTGGCGCATGCTCCAGAGAGAAAGAGAAAGAGAGAGAGAGAGAGAGAGAGACAGAGATAGACAGAGAGACAGAGAGACAGAGAGACAGAGAGACAGAGACAGACATACAGACATAGAGAGAGAGAGACAGAGAGAGAGAGAGACAGAGAGAGAAAGAGAAAAGAAAAGAGAGAGAGAGAGAGACAAAGAGAGAGAGAGAGACAGACAGAAAGACAGACAGACAGACACAGACAGACAGAGAGAAAGAAAGAGAAAGAAAGAGAGAGAGAGAGAGAGAGAGGCAGGCAGGTAGACAGACAGACAGACAGAGGGAGAGAGAGAGAGAGAGAAAGAAAGAAAGAGAAAGAGAGAGAGAGAGAGACAGGCAGGTGGACAAACAGACAGAGACAGAGAGAGAGAGAGAAAGAAAGAGAAACGGAGAGAACAGACAGACAAACAGACAGGCAGACAGGCAGGCAGACAGACAGACAAGACAGACAGACAGACAGACAGACAGACAAGACAGACAAGACAGACAAGACAGACAGACAGACAGACAGAAATTCTCAGACAAAACGTGTCCACAATGGAATCTGTCATTGTGTGTTTCTAAATGAGTGGTATTCATGTTGATACAGTTGGAACTCGACAGTTGATGTTTTCTGTTCAATTTTTAATACAAAAACTGACCTGTTAGCTGCCATTTTTTCTGCTCTTATCATTCCGGTAGTGTATGCTTTGTGTTTCATGAGTATAATTCTCACACCCACGTCTTTCTCTCTCTCTCTCTCTCTCTCTCTTTCTTTCTCTGTGTCTGTCTCTGTCTGTCTGTCTCTGTCTCTGTCTGTCTGTCTCTGTCTCTGCCTCTCTCTCTCTCTCTCTCTCTCTCTCTCTCTGTATAGATTAGCAAAGGCAAGTTTCAAAAATGGCTTCTAGTCAATAACTTTTACCGTTGGAAAATAAAGCATTATTGTCATTGTCATTGTCATTTGTCTCATTCTCTTTGCTCTCTCTCTCTCTCTCTCCCCTCCGCACACACACACACACACACACACCACACACACACACACACACACACACACACACACACACACACACACACACACACACACACACATTCCCCATTTCAGGACCTAGCCAGCGCATAGGGGTTTGCGGAGGTTAGAGAACAATTTTCGTGTGTCTGGCCATGATTGTACGGATGCGAAACGTGGACAATCAGCAGGCAATGTCAGAACCAGATTTAGGCAGCTGAAACGTGGTTTCTAAGAAGAATGTTAAGAGTTCCATGGACGGTAAAGAAAACAAACGAGATAGTCTTGAAAGAGGCAAACACAAAAAGAACATTAATGACGAAGATTAGGAAAAGACAAGAAACATTTAGAGGACACTATGTGAGGCAAGAGAATTCCCAGCACTTAGTCACATCAGGAAAGCTGAAGGGAAAAAGAGCACCAGGTAGACTTAGGGAGAAAATATTCGATGTTTTTGCGGAGTGGTTGAGGACAGAAAGGGTAGGAGATCAACTTGCAGCGACAAAAAATAAAATGCCTGAGGAGGGCCATGATCGCCGACGCCATGCGGCATGGCACATGATGATGATGATGATGATGATGATGACGACGACGACGACGACGACGATGATGATGATGATGATGAGAGCAATTGTCTGAGTGCAATGATTCCCTCTCTAACAAACTGCAAACAAACTCATGGATCAACCAGTTCATCGTTTATATTACGTCTACAGGCCAGCTGACCACAATCAAACTTCAAACTTCACTTCGTTACTGAAGGATAGTAGCATCAGGTCCCACTGGACTTGTCTTACGGCTAGTCCTTGCCACTCTACACAAATAACATAAGCACACTGAAAACCAGTTTGTATTGCTTATAGCCCAGCCGACTCCTACAGCCAGGGAAGTGAGATATGCGGAAGCAGTTTTAGGTAATTTACGCCTGTTTATATTTTGGTGTCCTTATGGATACTTATATTTATATTCAGGTGTTTTTTTAAAATCTCCCCTGTGCGATAAATTGGACGGAGTGGTCAACGCCGGGGGCGTGTCCTTAGATTATGTGCGGGAATGCATTGATACGTGTACTTAATTTTCTTTTCTTCTTTATTTTTTTCCTGTTGAAGTTTTTATGTTTTGAAACGGTTATAGCCCGGATATGGCTCTGCGCAGTCGGCTGGGCTTTAAACAACAATAACAACGACAAAAATAATAACGACTACTACAGCCACATCACGTCTTATAGTGAAAACAGATGAACCGTAACACATACAATGTCAGAGAATTTATATAAAAAGAAATTAAGCTCCAGTTAACAAGAAACACCACGAGGGTCCTGGACGAGACCCAGAGCACCAATGCCCCGCCACTCCCCAGATAACCACAAACCAAGCTCTCGACGCCATCCGACAGTCATCCCATCAAGCAAAAAAAAAAAAAAAAAGGGGGGGGGGGGGGCTGTCCATGCATCGCATGACCCATTTCGGACCCAGTCATCAGTTACCTTGTTTACAAACCGGATGGCAAAGTGGGGGAGATGACAAACCCCGGGACATAGCCACATAACGTGCACCAACCAGATCCAGCCCAGCCTCCGGACCAAGAGAGAATGGAAGACCCCTCTCTCACCCCACTCTGGTCTTCATCTCTCTTTCAACCAGCCCGCCCTGCCACCAGCTCGCATATCTGCCAGCTCCTTCCCTCTTTACTATGGTCTCGTAAAATACAAGCTAAACTCCAGTTTGTATCTCTCAGTTGCTCCGTGCCTATTCTCCTTCCTATACTCTTCACTCTTCTGATATTCCCGATATTCGGCGATCAAAAATCACACGTTACAGACGTACGACTCATGTTTTCTGATCTTTTGATGACCATTTTCGATCTTTTCTGTGTGGAATAATCTGCCCTTTGATCTGAGAAATTTGCCTAACTTTTCCAGTTTCGAAGACCCAGTTTAAAGCCCATTTTCCCGTAAATCCTTTTGTTAACATCAACTTTGTTATATTGGTCCTGTCCCCATCCTGTTTAAGTACGTTGTTGTAGTGTGGTTTATATGGATGTTATTGAGATTGTGTGCATGTTGTTTATGGGTCAAAATTAGTGACTGTGTATTACATGTATATTTCATTTATTTTTGTATTGTGGAACTGTAAGAGACCAGAGTACGGTTAGGCGCAATGTGAATGAACATTATCAGTATTATAAAATATTGACTTCTATATGTCATTTGGTCAAGCGCTTTACAAAAGATTAGAGGTAAAGGCAGATACGCTTAAAGCAACTACATGTCAAACCCCATTAAGAACAAGAACAAGAACAAGACAACAACAAAAACAACAACACCAAAAACATAACAATGATAATAATAATAATATTAATAATAATGATAATAATAATGATAATAATAATGATAATAACAATACAATAATATAACAACAACAACAACAATAATAATAATAATAATAATGATAACAATACTAATGATAGTAATAACAACAACAACAATAATAATAACAAGAACAAAAGAAGAAGAAGGAGGAGAAGAAGAAGAAGAAGAAGAAGAAGAACAACAACAACAACAATAATAATAATAATAATAATAATAATGATAATAATAATAATAATAATAATAATAATGATGATGATGGTGATGATGATGATGATCACTGGAACAACAACAACAACAACAATAATGATAATAATAATAATAACAAAGCAATCATAACAATGGGCCTACTTTCAATAATCTATATTTTTGTGTAAAAAC
>CM060308.1:15340329-15352829 GCA_030674185.1 Monoplex corrugatus | reverse complement strand
AGCATCTTTACAGAGGTATAAACAAGTCTTTTCAGAGATCTACAAAAGAGAATAGCATCTTTACAGAGGCAATAATCAAGATAATAGCATCTGTACAGATATATAAATCAGAGAAAAACATTTTACAGAGGTATCAACAAGTATTTACAGAGAGACAAACAAGAAAATAGCATTTTTACAGTGGCATAAACAAGAGTATCATTTTACAGTGGTATAGAAAAAAATTTTTTACAAAGGAATAAACATGAGAATAGCAAAGGTATAAACAAGAGAATGGCTTCTTTACAGAAATATAAAAAAGTCTTTACTGTGGTATAAACAAATAAATAACAACTTTACAGACGGACAAACATGAAAATACCACTCTACAGTGGTATACACAAGAGAATAGCATATTTACAGAGCTATACACAAAAGAACAGAGTCGTTACAGAGGTAGTAAGTCTCTACAGAAGTATAAACAAGAGAATACTATATTTACAGAGGTCTAAGCAAGAGAATAGCACCTTTACAGAGGTATAAAAAGAGAATAGCATCTTTACAGAGTAAACAATAAGACTATTGCATCTTCACTGAGGTACAAACAAAATAATAGCTCCTTTATAGAGGTATAAACAAGTCTTTACAGATGTATAAACAAAAGAATAACATCTTTACAGACGTATAAACAAGTCTTTACAGATGTATAAACAAACAAAAAATAACAGCTTTACACAAGCATAAACAAAAGAACAACATCTTTACAGAGGTATAATCAAGTCTTTACTGCGATACAAACAAGAGAATAACAGTTTTACAGAGGTATATAGCAAGACAATAGCATTTCTACAGAGGTATAAACAACAAAATAGCATCCTTGACAAAAGTATAAACAAGTCATTATAGAAATCGATAACAAGTGTGACTGCCCGCGTTCAAGCAAACAGGAACCAGAATAAACGCGACAAAAGAATAAGAATGTGTATTCAATACAAGAAGACAAGACAGGCGCAAATTTTCGGCCAACTGGCCTTTGTTGAGCGTAAGATCACAAACAAACAAACACCAGATACAAAAATTAGGAGAGAAAGACTGTAGCTTCTTTGCTGCTCTGTCCAGTATGAGAAAAGTCATTACAGAGTGCATGAATATGAAAGTAACGTCTTTACGAAAGTATACACAAAAGGATAACATCTTTACAGGGGTAAAAGTATTCGCTCCGACCCCCTCAGATGTCGAACCGAATGTCTTGAAAGCCAGTAAACGGTCAAGGGCCAGGGCAAACTGACACTGCCAGTTCAAGTACCCCTGTCCACGGCTGTCGGCTTTTCAAGGGTTCGAGTGGCAGAGACCTCCATTTCTTCAAACTGACTCCCAGCCCCGGCTAGCGGTACCGTCCACAATGGCGAGAGGCTTTTAATCGACAAATCACCGAGCTCTCTGCTCAAATGACGCTCGACATCTCCCAGGCAGGCGAGGTGGACATCTCCAGGCTTTGGGCTCTAACGGTCTGCGAACACGAGCAGTCGTCTTTTTGCCCTGCCCCCGAGACACGAGGCGAAAGAGATGGATCCCAACGATGACTAAAAGGACAGGATGGGGACCGGTGTAAGGTCAGATGTGTTTCCCAGTATATCTGCCCCCAGCGCTTTCCGTCACATCTCTGCCTATTGCTTTCAGTTAGACAGATACAGTTTGTTGACATTCGCCGAAAAGGTGAGCAACGGTTTACGTTAGAAATGCTGGATCTTTGAAAAAAACTCCTTTGTCTCATTCCTCGTACAGCAGCAGCAATATGGTCAAAAGTGGAATCCTACAAACTGTTACTATGGCTCTTACATTTTCCTTTCATATTATGTCAACCATTTCAAGTTTTGATAATCCATGTTATTGTCAAGTGCAACGGGCATGTTTTTGACATGGACTGTTCGAGCTCTATCAATGGAATTATCATTATTAATCATCTCTGCTTTATGAAAAGCTTCCTTACTTTCGTTTTCTTTCATCTGTCCGCTTGCATCTTTGGGTGTCTGGGGGAATATAAAACTGAAGGTCAGCAGCGAAGTACTAGAAATTCCAGCCTGAAGAGGACAAATGCCGTGTAACGTCAAAGTGTCCTTAACGTCTTCGATCCAGGTTTTCCTTTGTCTGCCTCTCTCTTTAGATCCCAACAACTTTTTATTTGATCTATACGCTTGTTGAACCAACAGATGGGTTTGCATTCTGCACAGATGGGTTTACATTCTGCACAGGTGGGTTTACATTCTGCACAGATGGTTTGCATTCTGCACAGATGGTTTGCATTCTGCACAGATGGTTTGCATTCTGCACAGATGGTTTGCATTCTGCACAGATGGTTTGCATTCTGCACAGGTGGGTTTACATTCTGCACAGATGGTTTTGCATTCTGCACAGATGGTTTGCATTCTGCACAGATGGGTTTACATTCTGCACAGGTGGGTTTACATTCTGCACAGATGGTTTGCATTCTGCACAGATGGTTTGCATTCTGCACAGATGGCTTGCATTCTGCACAGATGGCTTGCATTCTGCACAGGTGGGTTTACATTCTGCATTGGTTTCTCATCTTCTGCATCATTGGTTTGAATTCTGCACAGAGCGAGTTGTTCACTGCAAAAAAGAAGGTTTGCATTCGCATCCAGGTTTGCCATGTCTGCACAGTTTTTGATCCCAAAAATTTTGCATTTGCACAGATGGTTTGCATTCCACAGATGGGTTTGCATTCTGCACAGATGGGTTTGCATTCTGCACAGATGGATTTGCATTCTGCACAGATGGTTTGCATTCTGCACAGATGGCTTTGCATTCTGCACAGTGGGTTTACATTCTGCACAGGTGGATTTGCATTCTGCACAGATGGTTTGCATTCTGACAGATGGGTTTGCATTCTGCACAGATGGGTTTGCATTCTGCACAGATGGATTTACATTCTGACAGATGGTTTGCATTCTGTACAGATGGGTTTGCATTCTGTACAGATGGGTTTGCATTCTGCACAGATGATTTGCATTCCTGACAGATGGTTTGCATTCTGTACAGATGGTTTGCATTCTGTACAGATGGGTTTGCATTCTGCACAGATGGGTTTGCATTCTGCACAGATGGGTTTGCATTCTGCACAGATGGGTTTGCATTCTGCACAAATAATCAAATCAATAAACAAATTCCTAATTATGAATGTGATGGTGGACTGTATAGTTCCACCATTTCTCTGATCCTGGTGTTTTGGATCCTGTCAGATTTGGTTTGGTTGACAGCCCTGCTCAAACAACGCATCTCCCAAGTGGTGATTTTCTGCCACAAGGATTTCACCAGGATCCAGGTCGTCTGGCACTGGTATGTCAGAGTTGGAATGAAAATGGGATTGAGGGGCCTAGCTTTTGTCTTATCAGGGATGTTGGCGTTGTTCATGAATGGAGTTGAACAATTTGTATGCTCTCTGGATTCTGGGTTTGATCTTCTGTTTAATCTTCCGTCTTCTGTAAAGGTGCTGTTGAGGTAACTGAATTTATTATTTGTGTGTTTAGTGTCACAGATGTTGATTACCATTTCTTCAAGTAAGAGGGAAGGGTCTGTCCATGTGCTGGATGACCCAATTGGACCCAGTGATCTTTCACTTGTGTTAACACACACACACACAACACACACACACACACACACACACACACACACACACACACACACACACACACACACACATAAAATAAAACACGCACACACACACACACACACACACACACACACACACACACACACACACACACACACACACTCTCTCTCTCTCTCTCTCTCTTCTATTCTTATCCGATACATAAAACTGTTTTCATGAGTTTTCTTTTGTTGTTCTTGTGATTATCAATGTGGCACAGTGAAAAACTATTCTTGCAAACATTTTGTGTTCACTAACAGGATGGCCAAGCGAAATGTTCCCACTTTGAAAATTACACTGAAATGTTTATTATGCCTTGTTAATCATTTCATCGTCTACTTGTTACGCACACACAAGGGCATAACTGGATCATTCGTTTGCTAGAAAGTCCTTTTGAGCAAACTGAAAAATGAACGCTAATCTCAATGTCAACAATTTCAGTTCAACGATCACAGCTTAGTGTCCACACTACAGTGTTTACTAACGTATTTACTGCCAATCATGCCATGGCATGTCAGGCAGTGACAGAGTGGAGAATCTTCGTTGCTGTCTTACATGCCAATGATATAAAGGACAGTCAGTCAGTCAGTATATATGATAATAATAACAATAACAACAACAACAATAAAATAATGGTAACAATAATAATAATAACAACAACAATGTTAATAACAATAATACTGATACTAATAATAATAACAACCGCAAAACATCAACAACAAGAACAAGAAAAAGAACAACAATAATGATATAATAATAATAATAATAATAATAATAATAATAATAATAATAATAATAATAATATAATAATAATAATGCTGATGGTGATGACATCATAAAGCGCCAAATCTTCATAGGCAAGTTAAATCAAAGCGCATACTCTCGTCATTCATTAAAGCATTCACTCACAATGCAAAACTCAAGGGCACACAGCACACACACACACACACACACACACACACACACACACACACACACACACACACACACACCACACAGACACACAACACACACACACACACACACATACAGACACACACACACACACACACACACACACACACACACACACACACACACACACACACAACACACACACACACACACCAGGAAGGGAAGGACAGGAGAGGAGTGGGTCGGACGAAAGGGCAGACACGTAAAGGGGGAAATCACTTCTGAACAAAAAGACAAGTCTTCAAGTTAGACTTGCAGGAAGAGACTAGATCTATGTAACTGTCGAATAGACAGGGAGAGCTCATTGAGTGGAACAGACACAGAAAAAGAGCAGCTACCGACTGTAAAGAACATCTGAATGGAAGTAGTAAGAAAGTTAGTAAACAATCTAATGTGACCAGTAAATTGCGTCCTATGAAGTAACAGTTTTGATGCTGGCATAAGCTTTCACATTTCAGTTTGTTTACGAAGGCTTGTCAATTTCAATTTCAGTTTCAATTTCTCAAGATGACGTCTCCGCGCTCGGAATGAACTCTATATGCACTAACGTCACAGATGCCATGTGATGAAGAAGATCCAGAATGATTACGGCACAAGACTTAAGCCTGCACATAAACCCACGAGCTGGCCAAGCCCTGAGGTCCTACCTAGACAGTGCCATAACCCTGGGGTCGTAAGGGAGTGAGGTGGCAGAGACCTCAATTTTCCTGGGGCCAGCACCACGAGGGCAGCGCCCATCCCCTTCTCCCTCGCCTCTAATTCATACTCATATTCACATTTTTTTTTACCAAGACTTCAGAAAGGCAAGAAGGCTAATTGGTCGTCAAGGGATGGGACCTGGAAAATCAACCTATCTCTCCCACGTTTTATATCAAGGCAGCCGGGCAATGCCCTGCTCTTCACGATTTTCAACTGCCGTGGGATCTTTAGCGTGCGCAGCCAGAAGGCACACGGGAATGGTCACATACCACATGATGGATGGTTTTAGAGTAATTCCAATTTATTTCATTTCATTTTATTCTATTTATCTATTTATTTATTTATTTATTCATTCATTATTCATTTATTTATTTATTTATTATTTATTTATTTATTTATTTATTTATTATTTCATTTATTTGTTTACTGTTTAGTCATTGGTTAGGTTAACAGAATCTGCACCTCGTTGTTTGAACACCAAAAAAATGCCCGGGGATAGTTTTGGCATGACGACACCTCTGTAACCCTGCTGCATGACCCTAACGAAAGGGGGTGTGGACAGGGCGGGTTGAGGGAGGGAGAGAGGGAGGGAAGGGAGGGACACTTTTCTGTCTCTGGGAGGGTCCTTAGGTCTGCTTCGATGAACCGCACACCGTCTTTCGCTGCAGGGGGTCCGCTCGGAACAAGTGCAGTCTCTGTTGCTCCCCCATCTGCCCCTCCGTTTCCCTCCCAGTGACAAGACAGGAGGGAGAGAGAGAGAGAGAGAGAGAGAGAGAGAGAGAGAGAGAGATTGAGAGACAGAGAGAGAGAGAAGAGAAGAGAAGACAGAGAGAGAGAGACAGAGAGACGGAGAAGAGAGACAGAGAAAAGAGAGAGAAAGAGAAGAGAGAGAAAGAAGAGAGAGGAAAAATGAGAACAGCGAGAGAGAGAGAGAGAAAAGTGAGAAGAGAGAAGAGACAGAGAAGAGACACAGAGAGAGAGAAAGAGAGAGAAGAGAAGACAGAAAGAAGAGACAGAGAGAAGAGACAGAGAGAAGAAGACAAGAAGAAGAGAGAGAGAAAGAGAGAAGGAGAGAGAAAGGAGAAGAGAGAAGAGAAGAGAGAGAGAGACAGAGAGAAAGAGACAGAGAGAAAGAGAGAGAGAGAGAGAGAGAGAGAGAGAGAGAGAGAAGAGAGAGAGAGAAGAGAGAGAGAGAAAGAGAGAGAAAGAGAGAGAAAGAGAGAGAAGACAGAGAGAGAAGAGAAGAGAGGAGAGACGAGAGAGAGAAGAAGAAGAGAAGAGAGAGAGAGAGAGGAGAGAGAAGAAGAGAAGAGAGAAGAAAGAGAGAGAGAAGGAAGAAGAGAGAGAAAGAAAGAGAAAAGGGAGAAGAGAAGAGAGAGAGGAAGAAAGAGAGAGAGAAAGAGAGAGAGAGAAGAAAGAGAAGAGAAAGAAGAGAGAGAAAGAGAGAGGAAAGAAGAGAGAAGAGAGAAAAGAGAGAGAGAGAGAGAAGAGAGAGAGAGAAGAGAGAAGAAGAGAGAAAGAGAGAGAGAAAGAGAAGAGAGAAGAGAGAGAGAAGAGAGAGAGAGAGGTCCGGGGTTTGCTCTGGCATGGCAAGCGACGTCAAAATAAAAAAAGACAATGTCTCCCTCCTGTTCCACTTCTTCTTGTTTTCTGAGTCGTGTTGGCTTTGTCACTTTAGAGCCTTGCCAATAAGCGTTGGTCTGATTGGTGGGGATACTCTCCTGGATGTCAAGTGAAATCACTGAGAGACACCCCCTCCCCCAACTCTTTCAGCATCTCCTCCTCTCCCTTTCCTCATCCCCATCCCCCCCCCCCCCCGAAAAACAAGTCTTGCATTCACACAGTGTTTTCTGCTATTAATCATCACATGCAGTATCTTTGCTAATTGTAATCACAGGAATTGTCTGGACTAAAACATTGTCACTGGTCTATTTCGCTGCCCATCTTAATGTTTCCACTATTTTGGTAGTGTCAGGGGGGTCTTTCTGTCATGTGAGACGAGTTTATACAGAATAGCTAGCTGTGTTGTGATTCAGCATTATTATTACTTTTATATTAACCAATTTAATATTATATTTATTATAACATATATATATTTGTTTTTCCTTTTTTTGTGAAGATAAGATACACATATAACATGTAATTCATTTACTTGTAACCAAAATTATTCCAGTGATAGGCTGATACAATTCTAGTATAAAACATAGATATACAATATCAGTACAAAATATAGACTAGGTAAAACAGTCTAGGTAGGCCTCAGGACCTGGCCAGCTTCATGGGTTTATGTACAGGCTTAAGGTTTGTGCCATGATCACTATATACATGGCACCTGTGAGTTAGAGCATATGAATTCGTTCCGAGTGCGGAGACGTCGTCTTGAGAAACTGAAGAAACTGAAACTGTCAGGGTGGTGCTTTATACGTCCCCTCTCCCTCTCCCTGTAACAAAACCTTGCCAAAGCATAGGTTTTCGCAAGCTTAGATAGTCTGCCTCATAAATGTTGGCAGATTTGGGTGGAGCACTTATGGATTTGTCTGCGATGAATGTCTCTTGAACAAACTCAAAAAACAAACGTTAAATCTGCACAATGTCTTCATTAACAATTATCAATGGCGATGTTTTTGCTGACGATTCTCTCGACATATCGTTAGCTAACAATTATCACTAAAGTGTTTTGTTAACCAGTATCGCTCATGAAATCCGTAACTTTAATCCCTTAATTCTATGCTCTTCTTCTTCTTCTTCGCTTTTTTCTTTGTCTTCATCTTTTTCTTCTTCTTTTTAACGGTGGACATAATTAGAAAAACTTCTCTTTTCTTAGCTAACAATTATCGTAGCAGTGTGTTTGTAACAATTATCACTTCAGTGAAATCCGTAAATTTAATCCCTTAATTCTTCTTCTTCTTTTCTTCTTCTTCTTCTTTATTATTTCTCCTCCTCCTCCTCCTCTTCTTCTTTTTTACAGCTGGCACAATTAAAAAAAAATTATCTTTTCTTCGATAGCAATTATCACTAGCTGTATGTTTCAAACCATTATCGATAGAGTGAAGTTCGTGAAACTTAATCTCTTAATTTCTATGTTCTTTTTATTCTTCTTCTTCTCCTCCTCCTCCTTTTCTTCTTCTTTTTCTTTTCAACAGCTGGGCACAAAAAAAAAAATCTTTTCTTAGCTTAAAAGTATCACTAGCAGTGTGTTTGTTAACCTTTATCGCTACAGGTGAAATCCGTAACTTTAATCCCATAATTCCTATGCTCTTCTTCTTTTCTTCCTTCTCTTCCTCCTCTCCTCCTCCTCTTCTTCTTCTTCTTCTTCTTCTCCTCCTTCTTTTTAACAGCAGGCCCAAGCAAAACACTTCTCTCTCGTTTTCAGAAAAAAAGTTGACAGTCAAGTGATGAGGGAGTCAGTCTTAACGACTTGTGCGGTGTTGGTACTTGGCTTAATTCGTCAGTCGACAATACCGTTTTCATCAGTTGGTACTCAACCTGATCCTTTAACTTCTGTCAAGTACCAGCTGTGATATTTTTGGACGGTGCCAGTATACATGTAGAACCGCTAAAAATAGCATAGTCGGTACTTGATGCAAATTAAAAGAAATATGATTAAGTTGGTACTTGATGCAAACTAAAAGAAATATGATAATTTTTTTTCACCCACTGAGAGATCTCTGTGACTGGTGAACATGTATTTCTATTGTGAATGCACCAGCGTCAGCCTGTGCAGAGTAGCGACTATCATATATCGGTTTCTACTGCAGCTTACAGGCGTTCATAGGTTGTGTTTACTTTCGCCAAAGTTTTTCACACCATTGATCTTGTTTTAATTTTCTTTTTGGTTGTTTCCTATATATAGTTGTTTATTGTTGGATTTGGTCAGTTATGCAAGACAAACAATGTTATAAAACGGACTTTTCTGTTCTTCAGTGGAACAGTCGTTCGATCAATGCTAATCATCCCCATCTCCAGCGATACTTATCGGTAAATAGGCATCAGATTGTTGCCTTACAGTCATTGAATGTGATGAAATGTAAATTGCCAAAGTTAGAAGGCTATTATTATCCTCCTGTGACCCACATCTGTGATAATAACTCAAAGATACATGCAGCCATATATTCGTAAAAATGTGGATTATGGAATCCTTCAGACTCCTGTGCCAAAACACGCTGATGGTGTTTATTGTGTGGGTGTGAAAGTGAAAATCAACTCTGTATCAACTATAAATATCATGTCTGTGTATTATCCACGTGGTCCTGATGGAGAAAACAGTGATGGCTACGGACTTTAGACAGTTATCAGAAATGATTGATTGTGGGAGATTTTAATGCCCATTCTCCATTCTGGGACAAGAATTGCCAATCTGTATCTAATAATCGTCTTGTTGAAAATATTGTTGAATCTGGTTTAGTCTGGTTAAATGATGGTCGCGTAATTAGGATTCCAGATAATCCTAAACAGAATGCTTCTGTGCATGTGGGATGTTACTTTCGATTCCTTTGGAAGTGACCACCCGCCTATTGTCACAGTTATAAATGAACTGTTCGATCACGTACCAGAACAAGACGACGTTATACCTAGATATCTGTACAACCGTGCGAACTGGGTAAAATATCTAACATTTTAATGGGAAAAGTTGGCACTTTTCACGAAAGCGATAATGTTAATATTATGTATTCAAACTTCACAAACGCAATACATGAAGCAGCACCCAATTCAATTCCAAAAAGGAGAAATATAAACAAAGGTAATTATGTTGGAAATAGTTGGTGGAATCAACCATGTGAAGAAGCGAAGAATGAAAAAAAAGAATATGTATAAAATCTATTTAAAACTAAATCTCCAGAAGACCATTACAATATGAAAGTGGCTAAGATTCATTCGAACAAAGTTATAGCTCAAGCCAAAAAGCAATATTAGTCTGATTTTTGCTCTCAACAAATTTCAGGGCCTAAAGATCTTCCTAAGATTTGGAATAAGGTCAAAGAAATGAAAAATGGCTTTCATTTACCACAATTTCCGAATAAGATTAAAGGCAAAGAATTTGCTTCGCCTTCTGAGAAAGCTGAGGAATTTGTACAGTTCTTTGCGAGATGAAGTAACTCCAATAGCTTGTTTAAACAAATCAGAGAAAAAAGACGGAAACTTGAGGAATCAGATGAATACACAGATCCTCTCCCCGACAGTCACATGTACATAAATTCAAGAATTACATTACAGGAACTTAAAGATGCCCTTCTCTCGTTGAGCAACAAAAATCGGCTGTAGGATTGAACGGCATTTCATATACCCTTTTAAATCATTTACCGGAGAAATGGATTGAATACTTACATAATATTATACAAAATGCTGGGAAAATGGTCGCATACTTGACATTTGGAAGACTTCAATTGTGTTACCTATACCAAAAGCTAATAAACCCCGCTCTGAACCAGGTAGTTACAGACCTATCTCGCTTACATCCCATGTTTCAAAACTGATGGAAAAAAATTATAGTGAATCGACTGACTTACTTTTGTGAGAAAAATAAAATAATGCCTACCAACCAATGTGGATTTCAAAAAGGTAGAGCGACGACAGACCATTTAGTCAAATTAACAACTCAAATAAAAGCTCAGTTTGCCAAAAGAAAAAAATGTTCTAGCTACCTTTTTTTATCTTAAAAAGGCATACGACCAAGTCTGGCATGCGAGACTTTTGTTGAAATTAAAACATATTGGTCTCAAATGTAATCTGTATTATTTTATTAAAGCATTTCTTCGTGACCGAAGTATAATTGCTGAAATAGGTAATACATACTCTGAAAAACGATCTGTTAACATGGGAATTCTGCAGGGTTCCATAATATGCCCTCTGTTATTTAATATTTTGATCCATGACCTGCCAGCGCAAGTCTCAAACAATATAAACTTAGCTCAGTACGCCGATGATATAGCGATCTGGATGAATGTTACATTGAAAAGGAAAACTTCTTTAAGAGAAATCAGTTACATTAAAAAGGTTCATCAACGTGAAATTGATCATATTTCAAGTTACTTGATAGTTAACGGTCTGGAAATATCCAATGAAAAGACAAACATGATGCTTTTTGATAATGGACTCTGTCCTAAAAATCTACCGTTGTTTAAAATTGATAAAGAGGAACTGAAAAATACAAATCAGGTGAAATTTCTGGGAGTACATTTGACTTCTAGCTTACGATGGAAAGAACACATTGATGCCTTGTTATATAAAGCTATGAAAAACCTATTATCTAATATAAGTAATTGATAAACAATCATGGAGGCAAGACACTAAAACGTTGTTACATCTTGTAACAGCTTTAGACAGATGGAAGTTGGCTTATGGCCAAGAGTTGTATTTTTCAGCTCCAAAATGCTATTTGAAAAAGCTTCAAAGCTTAGACAGTAAAGCTGTTAACTGTGCTCTTGGTGTACCAGTGTGCACCAAAACACAAGTAAATAAAACAGCCGGCATCCTTCCTTTGGAAGAATGGAGGAAATTATCAGCTGCTAAATATATAGTCTAGTTAGAGCAAATGCAGTAGCTAATTATACCGATGCAGAACTTAAAATTCGGTCTGACATCCATTTCCCCAAGACAGCACGAACAATAAAGGCTCAAGAAACAATATCCACTTACACAAATGAGCTATTCGAAATTTCCAGAGTAGTACCTACAAAGGTTGTACATAAATTGACATGTTGTCCTCTACCCCCCTAGGAATTGTCCACTGCTAGTTTTGATATCAACTACACTGATAATGACTTGAGGAAAGATATTAATCCACACCTGTTAGCAATTGACGTTCTGTCACATCTACATAAAAATGTTTTCATCACTTGAAAATATTTACTGGTGGCTCTGTTCTAGACGATGGTGCCGCCGGCGCTGGCTTTGTAATTCCAAACTTAAAAGTAGAAAAGTCTTACTCTTTAGGACAGGGACATTCAATCTTCACTTCTGAATTAGTTGCCTTCCTAATGGCACTGAAATATATAGCGGATCTACCTATACCTTTTTTTAGAGTATCTTATTATGTGTAGATTCGAAATCTGCATTACAGTCCCTAAAAAGTTCCGAATATAAAGAAAATAGTGCGTTAACATTTGAGATTAAAAATTTAATTCATTGTTTAATAACAAACAAAACACAAGTTACTTTTTGTTGGATCCCATCCCACTCTGGTATCATATATAATGAC
>CM060308.1:15330329-15335329 GCA_030674185.1 Monoplex corrugatus | reverse complement strand
TCAACATTCTTAAAATCCACATCTCGGCTGCCTCAAAAATATCATATATAAAAATATACACTAGGTAAAATATAGGCTAGGTAGGGCCTCAGGACCTGGCCAGCTCACGGTTTTATGTGCAGGCTTAAGGTTTGTGCCATGATCCTCACACACATGGCACCTGTGATGTTAGTGCATATGGAATCCATTCCGAGCGCGGAGACGTCATCTTGCGAAACTGAAACTGAAACTGAAACTGAAACTGAAAGGAAAATGGACATGACAAGAGAGCGCTTCAGCCTTACTCTAGACCTGAACAAGATGTTGCAAATCGTCTTCATCATCATCATCAAGTGCCCTGCCGCATGGCGCTGGTGATCATGGCCCTCTATATGTATCTGTCCTTTGCTGCCGCAAGCACATCTTCCACCCTCTCCGTCCTAAGCCACCCTGCGAGTCCGTCCAATATTTTCTCCCTGGGTCTACCTGGTGCTCTCTTTCCCTTCAGCTTTCCTGTTGTGATCAAGTGCTCTAATTCCCCCTTCCTCATAAAATGGCCTACAAATGTTGCCTGTCTTTTCCTAATCTTCCTAATGAATGATCTTTTAGTGTCTGCATCAATCAGGACTGTCTCGTTTGTTTTCTTTGCTGTCCATGGAACTCTCAACATACTTCTTAGAAACCACATCTCGGCTGCCTCAATCTTGTTCTGGCTTTGCTTGTTGACTGTCCGCGCCTCACAACCGTATAAACATTATCGGTTCTATATAACGTTCGAGATCTCTCTTCCTGATGTTGATCTTGCAAAAGGAAAAGTAACACATTTGGAACAGATGGAGACATGTCACGGGTCACTTCTTAACCTGACCAACTGGCTCTCCTCCTCGCACACAGCTTGTGTTTTTCACAGCTCTACGTTAAAACGGACTAATGATGCCTTGTGGCAGATTTTCGGCCACCTCCTTTTTTTCTTTTCATCATCCCCACCTTTTTCTTTCCTGCCCTCCTTTCACCCTCTCCCTCCCCGCCCGCCCCCCAAAATCCCCCACCATGACCACTGACCAAAATTCTTTCTTTCCACTCCCGATCGAACCTGGTTGTTACTGGACACACTCAGCTGTTTGTGATGATCATCAGGTTGGTACCTATTGTATCTGGGTTATCGCCTTCATTTTCATTTTCTCGATTTTCGTCAGTATGTGATTTACGATTTCTGAAGATCGGTTCGCTGCCTATCTTAACTCTTTGACTCTCGCACCCTATCCACCAACTGCAAAAACTTAACCCTTTGACTCTCTCACCCTATCCACCAACTTGCAGGAAGCTAGTTTTAATGGGGTGAGAGATTCAAAGGGTTAAGTTTTTGCTGGAAGCTGGAAGATAGGGTGAGGGAATCAAAGGATTAAGGTTTTACATTGCTAGCACGGTTAACATTGCAGGATGCTGGTGGACAGGATGCAGGAGTCAAAGGGTTAAAGCTTCAAATCATTCTGGTGGTGTCAGCTTAGCATTACATCAGTCCTGTTCTTCCTACCTAACCCCTCCGACCTCTCCTCATTTCAAGACCTTGCCAGTGCATAACGTTTTGCGTAGGCTCAGGGGTCTGCCAAATGATTACTGGCAGATTTGGGTAGAGCGCATATGGGATGAAGCCTTTTTGAACAAACTCTAAACATCGAATAAAAGGTTGTCCCGTAACTTTGAGATGGTTAGGGATTGAGATGGTGGGTGCTTCATCAGTTCTTACGGGAACGCTTCGCCTGTCCTTTTATTTGCAGGATGGCTGAGGACAGAGAGGGTGGGAGATGTACTTGCAGCGACAAGGGTTAGATTCGTATGGAGGGCCATGATCGCCAACGCCATGCAGCAGGGCACATGATGATGATGATGATGATGATGATGATGATGATGATGTTCCTCTCAAGAATAACTGTTTATGCCTTATACGCTTTTAAAATGTGTTCATATGCATTGCTTATTTATGTTCCTCTTTAGCAGTATACTTGAACACAGCAACTGCAGACTTTTTTTTTTTTTTTTTTTTTTCTCGATCGGTGAACTCCACACAAGTTGATTTCGTGGTTTTGTTAATTTTTTGCTTGGACGGCAAAAATCGACAAGATCACGTGCCGCGTGCCCCGGTCACGTGCATACGATTTGCCGCACGTGCTTGTTAAAACAAGGGCCAGCACTCCATCCACTGGCGCTAATCAAAACAGATTGCCTCTTCATTGCTCTTTGACTGGTGGTTTTGGTCGGTGGGATTGTTTTTCTTCGATCCGTGTGTGTGTGTGTATGTGTGAGTGTTTGTGTGTGTGTGTGTGTGTGTGTGCGTGCGTGCGTGCGTGCGTGTGTGTGTGAATGTGTGTGTGTGTGTGTTTGTGTGTGTGTGTGTGAATGTGTGTCTGTGTGTATGTCTGTGTGTGTGTGTGTCTGTGTGTGTGTGTGTGTGTCTGTGTGTGTGTCTGTGTGTGTGTCTCTGTGTGTGTGTGTGTGTGTGTGATGTGTGTGTGTGTGTGTTTGTATGTGTGTGTATATTGTGTATGAGTGTGTATGAGTGTGTATGTGTGTGTCTGTGTGTGTGTGTGCGTCGTTTTTTTTTTTATTTGCGTGTATTTCTCTGTGTTTGTTTCTCTGTGCGTGTGTATGTGTGTGTGTCTATGTGTGTGTGTGTGTGTGTGTGTGTGTGTGTGTGTTTGTATGTGTGTGTATATGTGTGTATGAGTGTGTATGTGTGTGTATGTGTGTGTATGAGTGTGTATGTGTGTGTATGTGTGTGTATGAGTGTGTATGTGTGTGTCTGTGTGTGTGCGTCGTTTTTTAAAATTTTTTATTTGCGTGTGTTTCTGTGTGTGTGTTTCTCTGTGCGTGTGTATGTGTGTGTGTCTATGTATGTGTGTGAGTTTGTGTGTGTATATGTGTGTGTGCTATTTGTGTGTGTGTGTGTTTGTGTGTGTGTGTATATGTGTGTGTTTGTATGTGGGTGTATATGTGTGTATGAGTGTGTGTGTGTGTGTCTGTGTGTGTGCGTCGTTTTTGTTTTTTTTATTTGCGTGTGTTTCTGTGTGTATGTTTCTCTGTGCGTGTGTATGTGTGTGTGTGTATGTGTGTGTCTATGTGTGTGTGTGTGAGAGTTTGTGTGTGTATATATGTGTGTGTTATTTGTGTGTGTGTGTATGTGTGTGTTATGTGTGTGTGTGTGTGTGTGTGTGTGTGTGTGTGTGTGTGTGTGTGTGTGTGTGTGTGTGTGTGTGTGTGTGTGTGTGTGTGAAGCTTCTATAAAGATGGAGTGATAACGACAGTTCTGAGGACTACAGCTGTCACTTTTCAACAGTATTGTCGGCATTCACTGCCATTTTTATGTGTTATCATGTTGTAGTACTGTTTAACTGCCATTGCTGTTACTATCATTTGTTTCGTGTCGTCACAAACATAAATGCACTTTCATCACGAGTTTTGTTATTGTCATGGTCAATATTATCAAACTTCTTCTTGTTATTATTATCATCATTAGATGATAATGATGATGATGATGATGATGACTATTTTATGATAACTGTTATTATTATTATAAAATCACCATCATTAAATTTTATTATTAAATTATCATCATTATTATTATTATTATTTATATTATTATAACATAATAATAATGATAATTATATAATAATAATAACAATAATAATAATAATTGTTACTGTTATTATTATTATTATTATTAGTATTAGTATTATTATTAGTATTATCGCTTCATTATCAGTTAACGTTGCGAAGTCATTAACACACGAAACTATCGACTGGAAGGACATTGGTTCGAAAAAACCGACAGTCAAATAAACACACAATGTTCAATGTTTGATAGATCTTTAGTGAAGTTGTTGCCTTTTGGTGCTGGTGTCCAGTTTGAGAATTGTTCATATTACTGTCATAAATCTTTGTCTTGCATGTCCTGATTTTCATATCGTCATTTTCACAGCTGTTGTTTAAGACGTCTGCATGTTTTGGCAAGTGTATTTTGTCGTATTTTATCCAAAACAAGTGTGACTGCCCGCGTTCAAGCAAACAGGAACCAGAAAAAAACAGAAAGAAGAGTATGAACGCGTACTTAATACAAGAAAACAAGACAGGCGCAAATTTTCGGCCAACTGGCCTTTGTCAAGCGTAAGATTACAAACAAACACTAGATACAAAAAATTTCAGAAAAATACTGAAACTTATTACAACCAAACAAACACTAGATACAAAAAATTTGAGAAAAAGACTGAAACTTCCCTGCTGCTGTCTTCTGTCTCAGTGTTTTTTTCTGTGTCGTATTTTATGTTTACTTGATCATCAACAAACAACAGTCCTATGAAAGTATTCTGGAGCAGGCTTTTGTATCTTGGGTAAAATTGTTCGTGTAACTGATGAAAAGAAATGGGCATAGAAGATATCCTTTTCATACCCCACATGTTACTTGTAACCAGTTGGCAATTTAACTTGGGATCCTTACGGCCATTTTCACTATTACTTTGCTTTAAGATGTTTGCATTCAATTCATAAAACATCAAAACCAATAGCTGAAGGCAAAACAGATCAATAAATAGATATTTTATGAAATTATGGATTGTAATTAATGCAAAGCTTTGTTTATTAAAATATGGGCGCCATTCCTTTCATCGCCGTTCATGAGGTCAGAAAACACATCTCTAATATAAGCAATAAGAAATCGTCTTGCTTAGATGAAATATGTAGCAAAATATTAAAACTAACAATGCCTCAAATTGTTATTGTTATTGTTGTTTAAAGCCCAGCCGACTGCCTAGAGCCATATCAGGGCTATAACCAGTTCAAAACACACAAAATACTTCAACATGAAAAAAAAGAAAAGAAAATTTCGTACACATATCAATGCATTCACGCACACAATCTAAGGAGATGCCCTTGACGTTGACCATTTCGTCCAATTTATCGTACAGGGGATTTAAAAAACACACCTGAATACAAATTTAAACATAACTAAGGACACTAAAACATATACA
>CM060308.1:15315329-15325329 GCA_030674185.1 Monoplex corrugatus | reverse complement strand
GATCAGCATTTGTGTGAATATTATTTTAATGCTGACAGCTATGTATAGTTATGATCAGCATTTGTGTGATTATTATTTTAATGCTGACAGCTATGTATACTTATGATCGTCATTTGTGTGATTATTATTTTAATGCTGACAGCTATGTATAGTTATGATCAGCATTTGTGTGATTATTATTTTAATGCTAACAGCGATCTACAATTATGATCATTTTATGTGATCATTATCCTAATACTGACAATTATGTATAATTATAATCATCATTTGTATCATCATTACAAAATGCTGACGGCTATGTATAATTATGGTCAACATTTGTGTGATTATTATTTTAATGCTGACAGCTCTGTATAATTATGATCAAAATTTGCGTGATTATTATTTTAATGCTGACAGCTGTGTATAATTATGATCATCATTTGTGTGATTATGATTTTAATGCTGACAGTTATGTATAATTATGATCATCATTTTTATCATCATTATTTTCATGCTGACAGCTATGTATAATTATGATCAAAATTTGCGTGATTATTATTTCAATGCTGACAGCTGTGTATAATTATGATCAACATTTGCGTGATTATTATTTCAATGCTGACAGCTGTGTATAATTATGATCAACATTTGCGTGATTATTGTTTTAATGCTGACAGCTATGTACAATTATGATCATCATTTGTGTGATTATCATTTTAAAGTTGACAGCTATGTACCCTCCCATCCAAAAATTCGCATTGTCTCGGCGAGGCATAATAACAGAAGGAAAAAAAAGTAAAAGAAAACTAACTGAAAGAAAGTAAACGAACACGTGAATTTTTATTTCGTTTCTGTCTTTTTAAAAATTTTTTTTTATAGTTTTCTTCCACGGCTACAAGTTATTGATGCAGTATAAAGTCCTTGACAAGTAAATGTTATTTATTTTCAGCTTCTTTCTTTTTCTTTTCTATTTTTTTTATACCCATCTGTCTGTCTGTCTGTCTGTCTATCTGTCTGTCTATCTGTCTGTCTATCTGTCTGTCTGTCTATCTGTCTGTCTATCTGTCTGTCTATCTGTCTGTCTATCTGTCTGTCTGTCTATCTGTCTGTCTATCTGTCTGTCTATCTGTCTGTCTGTCTGTCTCTGCCTGCCTGCCTGTCTATCTGTCTGTCTATCTGTCTGTCTATCTGTCTGTCTATCTGTCTGTCTGTCTATCTGTCTGTCTATCTGTCTGTCTATCTGTCTGTCTGTCTGTCTCTGCCTGCCTGCCTGTCTATCTGTCTGTCTATCTGTCTGTCTATCTGTCTCTGCCTGCTGCCTGTCTGTCTGTCTGCCTGTCTGTCTGTCTATCTGTCTCTGCCTGCCTGCCTGTCTGTCTGTCTGCCTGTCTGTCTGTCTATCTGTCTCTGCCTGCCTGCCTGTCTGTCTGTCTGCCTGTCTGTCTGTCTATCTGTCTCTGCCTGCCTGCCTGCCTGTCTGTCTGTCTGCCTGTCTGTCTGTCTATCTGTCTCTGCCTGCCTGCCTGTCTGTCTGTCTGCCTGTCTGTCTGTCTATCTGTCTCTGCCTGCCTGCCTGTCTGTCTGTCTGCCTGTCTGTCTGTCTATCTGTCTCTGTCTGCCTGCCTGTCTGCCTGCCTGTCTGTCTGTCTATCTGTCTCTGTCTGCCTGCCTGTCTGCCTGCCTGTCTGTCTGCCTGTCTGTCTGTCTATCTGTCTCTGTCTGCCTGCCTGTCTGTCTGCCTGCCTGCCTGCCTGCCTGCCTGCCTGCCTGCCTGTCTGTCTATCTGTCTCTGCCTGCCTGTCTGTTTGCCTGCCTGTCTGTCTGCCTGCCTGCCTGTCTGCCTGTCTGTCTATCTGTCTCTGCCTGCCTGTCTGTCTGCCTGCCTGTCTGTCTATCTGTCTCTGCCTGCCTGTCTGCCTGCCTGCCTGTCTGTCTATCTGTCTCTGCCTGCCTGCCTGTCTGCCTGTCTGTCTGTCTATCTGTCTCTGCCTGCCTGCCTGTCTGCCTGTCTGCCTGTCTGTCTGTCTATCTGTCTCTGTCTGCCTGCCTGTCTGCCTGCCTGCCTGTCTGCCTGCCTGCCTGCCTGCCTGCCTGTCTGTCTGCCTGCCTGTCTGTCTGCCTGCCTGCCTGCCTGCCTGCCTGCCTGCCTGCCTGCCTGCTTGCCTGTCTGCCTGCCTGCCTGCCTGCCTGCCCGTCTGCCTGCCCGTCTGCCTGCCTGTCTGTCTGTCGGTCTCTCTCCCCACTCCCTACAATTCAATTGTGGTCAAGGTGCTTTCTGCGGCTCGCTCATGGCTGTTAACTCTATCAAGTAGGTGTCAAACCTAATTTACCGATAACGTCTGGGCATCAGTCCTCACACCTTTTGATTTTAACAGCTGGGTTAGTACACCATCACACCTTAGATCACACCGTGGGGGCTTGAATGATCACACCTTTCCCCTGCCACTGACGACAGGTAACTTATAATCCCTTCTGCTTTTGTCCCTCTGTAAATGCCAGAATCGGCCAAGCCAAAACAGCATTCAAGAAGATGAAAAACATTCTTACCAACAAATGCCTGTCCATTAACACCAGGAAGAGAGTTCTTGGGTGTTGTATAGAACCGACAATGGTATACGGTTGTGAGGCGTGGACAGTCAACAAGCAAAGCCAGAACAAGATTGAGGCAGCCGAGATGTGGTTTCTAAGAAGAATGTTGAGAGTTCCATAGACAGCAAAGAAAACAAACGAGACAGTCTTGATGGAGGCAGACACAAGAAGATCATTGATAAGGAAGATTAGGAAAAGAAGGCAACATTTATAGGCCATTTTATGAGGAAAGGGGAATTGGAGCACCTGGTCACAACAGGAAAGCTGGAGGGAAAGACAGCACCAGGTAGACCCAGGGAGAAAATATTGGACGGACTTGTAGAGTGGCTGAAGACAAAGAGGGTGGAAAAGGTGCTTGCGGCAACAAGGGATAAAAACAGATGGAAGTCCATAATGGCCAACGCTATGTGGCAAGGCACTTGATGATGATAATGATGTAAAAGGCTCACTCCTGTTTTTGTCCGTCTGTCACCTTTGCTATTACCAGACCACGTTGTGTTTCACACACACGACTGTGTACAGATTGTCCACGCAAGAGGTCGAACTTTCAATCGAAAGGTCTGAGGTTGGTTTAAACAGAATTTTATTCAAGAAAAGAAGAGTCATAAATACAGCAAAGCATGGGCAGGGCATCAAGCAATGGCTTATGTTAGCCCTCCCCAAAAACAATTGACACACTATTGGCTCAAATGCGGGCAACTTGTGAAATTTATACCAACAAAAAACGAGAAAGAAATGAGGAAAAAAAGCTGAAAGCACAACGATCATGTGCGAACACATTAGGTGGAAGAAAACGATAACAACAAAAATAAACCGAAGCAAACTAAGGGGGGGAAATAAATAAATAGATTAAAAAATAAATAAATAAAATAATTTAAAAAAAACTGAGGTCTGAGGTTCGATCCTGCCTGGGTACCTTCTGAAGACAGCGTGTCCCCGCGATCGGGAGAAAGTTCCTTTGACTCCCGCACCCTGTCCGCCAGCATTCTGCATTGCCAACCACAACAAAGTAAAAACTTAACCCGTTGATCCCCTCACCCTATCCACCAGCTTCCTTCAAGAAGTTGGTGGATAGGGTAAGGCAGATAAAGGGTTAAGTTTTTGCAGTGGGTGGACAGGGTGTGGGAGTCTAAGGGTTAAACACAGGTGTTGTGTGCTTTATTCTTAATCTTGTTGTTCACCCTTCTGACTCCCGCACCCTCTCCACAAGCATTCTGCATTGTCAACCATGCTGGGAAAGCAAACACTTAACCCGCTGACTCTCGTCATCCTATCCATCACCTTCCTGCAGGAACTGGTGGGTAAGGTGAGGGAGTCAAAGGGTTAAGTTTTTGCAGTTGTGGATGGGTACGGGAGTCAAAGGGTTAAACCCCAGCCGACTGCACAGAGCCGTATCAGGGCGACAACCGTTACAAAACGTACACAACATCTGGTTGGAACAAAAAGCTGGAAAAGATAATTAAGCACACATACCAATGCATGTAGGCACATAATCTAAGGATATGCTCCTGCTGTTGACCATTCCGTCCAAATTATCACAAAAGAGGATTAAAAAACAAAACAAAACAGAACAAATGTAAGAGACTTAGAAAATGTCCAACTTTTCTTAGAAAAATGTTAACATTTCAAGTAGTTTGTTTCTGATTTGAAAATTCTTTACCAACTTGGTTTTTACTTGTAATTACATTAGTTTTATGAGGAAGGGGGATTTGGAGCACTGGTCACAACGGGAAAGCTGGAAGGAAAGAGAGCACCAGGTAGACCTAGGGAGAGAATGCTGGACGGACTTGCAGAGTGGCTGGGGTCGAGGAGGGTGGGGGAGATGCTGGGGGCAACGAGAGATAGAGATGGTGTATGAAGGTGATTATTACTGGTAAACTTAATGCGTGTATGAAGGTGATTATTACTAAATATAATTTTTTCTTTGTTGGTAAACGTCATGGGTGTATAAAGGTGATTATTACTAAATACAACTATTCCTTTGTTCGTAAACTTTATGAATGTACAAAGGTGATTATTACCAAATACGACTTTTTGTTTGTTGGTAAACTTCACGGGTGTGCCTTAGAATGAGGATTGCGACTGTGCATTATTGTTTAAAACATACACAAGAATACCCTTGAATAGACTTGTTTTTCTTTCACATTTGTGGACCGCAAAAGATGCACGTTTATGTACTGTATAATGCGGCGATGTGTCACTTTCGATTTTTTCGACTTTAGAATTATGTTTTCATATTTTGTTGTGAATCTTTGTATATTATCATCACTGTATAGTTTCATGCAATCGTTTGATTCAGTGGAATTTGTAATTTTGAAGGAAAAAGATACTTCTTCGCAAGGGTGAGAGGAGAGAGAGCGAGAGACAGAGAGACAGAGAGACAGAGAGTGAGAGCGAGAGACAGACAGACAGACAGAGGCAGAGACAGACAGAGAGAGAGGGAGAGAGACAGACAGACAGACAGACAGGCGGACAGACAGACGGACAGAGAGACAGAGAGAGACAGAGAGACAGAGAGAGAAGGAGAGAGACAGAGAGAGAAACGAGAGAGACGGAAAGACAAAGGCACACAGAGAGACAGACAGACAGACAGACACAGACAGCAACACAGCAGAGAGAGAGAGAGAAACAGAGAGAGAGGCAGAGACAGAGAGAGAGAGAGAAAAGGAAACAAGAGAGAGAGACAGAGACAGAGAGACAGATAAACAGAGAGAAAGAGAGAGAGAGAGAAACAGAGACAGAGAAACAGAGAAGAGAGACAAAGAAAGACAGAGACAGAGAGAGATACAGAGAGAGAGAAGAGAAAGAGAAAGAGAGAGAGAGAGAGACCGACGGACAGACAGACAGACACACGAGACAGACAGATAGATAGACACACACAGACACACACAGACACAGAGAGAGGTGAACAAACAGACACAACAAACACAATAAACAAAACAAAAAAACCCCACCACTGTCCCCCCAAAACAAAACAAAACAAACAAACAAACAAAAAACATCACGCTTCTTCACCTGAATCCTGGCCTCGTTCAGCTTGGTGATACGGGCCAGCTCCTCACGACAGTAGATGTCTGGGTAGTGCGACTTGGCGAAAGCGTTCTCCAGCTCCCTCAGCTGTTCCTGGGTGAAGGTCGTGCGATGGCGCCGGCGGGCCGGCGTCGGACACGTGCCGGTGCTGGGAGTGTGACCTGGGCAGGGGAGGAGGAGGAATTCTGGGGCTGCTGCTGACCAGGCAGGGAGGAGGAGCGGAGGAGGAGGAGGAGGAGAGAGGAGAGGGAGGAGACGGGGCTGGCACCTTCCGACTTGATCTTCTTGAAGGCGCCTTCCTGGCCTGGTGTGGGTGTTTGGTTTGAAACGGAAAACAAGAATTTAGTCAGAGTTTTATATCGATCGTTTTGGACATAATCGCATCATTAAGGGACAACACAACTGTGTACATACGAGCATGTCAGAGAAGTAAAAGGATTGGTGTCAAAAAAAATTCTTGCCTGCTCACAATGCACCTGCTCACAATTGCGTCTGCTCACAACGCCCTGAGCATCCGGCAGTTCCTGGCCGGGAAGTACATCGCCGTGCTGGAACAACCTCCCTACTCACCCAACCTGGCTCCTAGTGATTTTTTTTCTTTTTCCCCAAGCTTAGGGGTCATCAAGGGGGCACGTTTTCAAGACGTGGAAGCCATCAAGAGAGCCGTGACGACGGAGCTGCGGAGAATCCCGGAAGAATCCTTCCAGGGGTGCATGGAGGACATGGCGGAGAAGGATGGGAAAGTGCGTCAGACTCAAGGAGGATTTACTTCGATGGGGAAAACTTGTACCCTTTGTATTCAATTTTAATGTTTTTTTTTTGCGACACCAGTCCTGTTACTTTTCTGATACACCTCGTAACAGTCGTAAACTGCATACTTAAGATCGTATTTGGACGTAACTGGATAGCCAGAACAACCATGAACGAAGTGACTGCTACTTAACCCTTTGACTCTCGCATCCTATCCACCACCAGCAAAAATTTAACCTTTCGACCCCCTCACTCTATCCACCAGATTCCTGCGGGAAACTGTGCAGACAGATGAGGGAGTCAAAGGGTTAAATTGCTTTGCTGTCATTAGAACATACTCTTAGGTCATGGTTATTCCATTGATTCTCAAACCCAACACAGTTGCGCTATCCTAGTGGCATAGACGCAGCCACAAGCATAAGTGGTAAGCTCAGAACATCCTCTGAACTACATTTACTTGTGGCTGCTCTATGCAGAGTCGTATTAGACCTAAGTGGATAGCCAAGAACAACCATGAACGAAGCGACTGCATGCTTAACCCTTTGACTCGTGCATCCTAGTAACCAACTGCAAAAACTTGACCCTTTGATTCCCTCGACCCATTCACCAGATTCCTACAGAAAGCTGGTGGATAGGGCGAGGGAGTCAAAGGATTAAGCGTTTGCTTTGCTAGCATGGTTGAGAATGCAGAATGCTGGTGGACAGGATACGGGAGTCAAAGCGTTAAAACAGCCGTGCACAGGCAAAGTTGCAAAACGAAGAACATCATAATGCATATTCAAGCGTGTCAGCGAGTAAGTAAAACTCATGATAGGCTCTTCACGTTGATGTGACAGATGCGTAGACATACTTGTCCTTATAGTCTGGTATGGTCTCTATGTGGTATACCCCCCCCCACCACCCCCCCCATGTGGTGATGCCGGGGGCTCTTTTAGAATAAACAGTATCCCCGCCTTCTGGAAAATTTATGCTAGAAATTTCCTCTTTTCTGTCACTTTCTTTGTTTCTGCCTTATTCCTTTGCTTTCTGTCATTTTTTCACTATCATTTTCTGCCTTGCTGGTTCATTCACCTGTATGTGTTCGATAAAGTCTTACGTACTATCTCTTAGGTCTGATAATTGGGTACATGTATTAAGTACATTTTTGGCTGTAGGGAAGTGAGATATGCAAAAGTAATTTTAGGTAATTAAGGCCTGTTTTTATATATGTTTTAGAGTCCTTAATTATGTTTAAATCTGTCTTCCGGTAGTTTTTTAAATCCCTTCTGTGATAAACTGGACAGAGTGGTCAAGGCCAAGGACATCTTAGATAATGTGCGCCAATGCACTGATAAGTGTACTTAATTTTCCTTTCCTTTTTTTTCCTGTTGAAGTATTGTGTGTGTATGACATGGCTATAGCCCTGATATGGCTCTACGCGGTCGGCTGGGTTTTAAACAAAAAAACAACGAAATATGGGATACAAGACTGATCCTGGAGACACATATTCTTCCGCAGAGCACTGCATGGGAAGGAGTCCTGTGGCCTTGGGTTCTGCGTAAGTAAGAGCAATGTAACTTGAAACCTGAAAAGATTTATATTCAAGGATAGTAGCACTCGGTCCCGGTGGATCTGTCATACAGCTGGTCCTTGCTATGCTACACTTAGAACAAAGCACGGTAACATAAAAACGTATTGCATACATCAGAAATAAAGACATGAAATAATTAACAAATGTAGGCCTTACACAAATATGTATATAAAGGATAGACGGAAGAGAAGAGAGCATTAAAACAACAACAAACAAACAAACAAACAAACAAAACAAAAACAACAAAACAAACAAACAAACAAAACAAATAAAGAAACAATCAAACTACAAACACAACCACAACACACACACACACACACACACACACAATATCTTTTATCACTTAATAATCACTTAATAATCCGTCTAATACCACTTATAGTGAAAAACGTTAAATCAAAGAACGAACGCACACACACACACACACACAAACAAACAAACAAACAAACAAACAAAAAAAACAAAACAGATAAGCAAGCATTAAATCAAGCAAACAAACAAAACAACTAAGCAAACAAAGCAAAGTTACGAACAAACAGAAACAAACAAACAAACAAAAAGAGAAGTGGTTATTATGATGAAAAAGCCTCAGTAAAACAGCCTGTGTCGTGGAAGAGGGATTCGGTTTTTCTCGGGCTCAGGGAGTCTGCTACAAAAGTGCTGGCAGATTCGGACGAAGCGCATATGGAATTGTCCGAGTGCTGAGAGTCCCTCTTGAATAAACTCCAAACTCCATTCTTTTGTCACTGTGAGTGAACGTTTAAAATGAAAAACGTGAGTGTGTGCTGTAATGTGATTTTATACTTCGAGATTTAGCTATTTCTTCTTCTTCTTTCTTCTTCTTACTACTACTACTACTACTAACTACTACTACTACTACTACTACTCTACTACTGCTGCTTGCTGCTGCTGCATATTATTTATTATTATTATTATCATCTTGATTGTCTATATTATTATTATTTCATATTTTCATTATTTTATTATCATCACCATCAATCATCATCATCTTTTTTTCCTATACTCATATTATTGTCATCATCATCATCATCATCATCATATTCCATGATGCCATTCTGTCATCATCATCATCATCATCATCATTCATCATCACATCATCATCATCATCTCATCATCACTCGTCGTCGTCGGCGTCGTCGTCGCGTCGTCGCGTCTGTCGTGTTCAGTCATCCTCATCTAACATCTTCAAAAATCTCTCTCATCATTTTCATCACATCATCATTTCATCATCCTATCTCTATTGTTATCTTCGTTATCTATCATCATCATTACTCCCCGTGAGATGCCCGGCACTCTTTCGTACAAATAATTCCCACCTGAAGAAATTCTGTCAAAAAATTTGCTCTTTTCTGTCCTCTTTGTTTCTGCCCTTGCTACTTAGTTGTTGCCATTTCTTCCTTCATTTCTGCTTGCTGTCCATTCACTGTATTTTCTGATAAAGACATTCATATTCCCATAAGATGTAATTCTTAAGATTGACAACTGGGTACTGAGTGCATTTTTGGCTCTAAGGAAAATGTGATGCGCAGAACCAATTTAAGGTAATTCAGACCCGTTTTTATGTATGTTTTAGTATTCTTAGTTATGTTTAAATTTGTATTTAGGTATGCTTTTTAAAGCTACCCGCCTGGTGATAAACTGAACAGAGTGGAAACGCCAGGGGTATATACTTAGATTATGTGTTCATACTGAACTTTCTTTTTCAGGTGTTCCGTTTTTTTGTTCCAGCGAAGTACAGTGTACCTTTTGAGATGGTTATAGTCCTGATACGGCTCTGCGCAGTCGGTTGGGCTTTAAGCGACAATTAAAAACAATATCATCATTATGCCTATGAGGCCTCCGGACTGGTAAGGCAGAAATGAATATCATACACGCACACGCTTGCTTGCTCGCACGCGCTCATACACACAAACATACACACACACACACACACCCAAAGAACACACTCAGGCCTGCGCGCGCGCACACACAACACACACACACACACACACGAAAACACGCACACTCACAGTCTTACGAACGCGCGCGCGCGCGCACACACACACACACACACACACA
>CM060308.1:15285329-15295329 GCA_030674185.1 Monoplex corrugatus | reverse complement strand
GAGGAGGAGGAGGAAGAGGAGGAGGATTGTGTGTGTGTGTGTGTGTGTGTGTGTGTGTGTGTGGTGTGTGTGTGTGTGTGTGGTGCGTGCATGTGTGTATGTATATATATACATGTACATACATACATATATATATACATATATATATATATATATATATATATATATATATATATATATATATATGTGTGTGTGTGTGTGTGTGTGTGTGTGTGTGTGTATGTGTGTGCGCGCGCGCGTGTGTGTTTTAACCAATGAAGAGGCAGAGGACCCCATGAGGATGTCGCAGGCTCTTTCAGTATAAATAGTATCCCCCACCTTCTGGAAATTCTGTGCGAGAAATTCCTCATTCTGTCACTCTCTTTGTTTCTCTCTTTGTTCCTTTGCTTTCTGACAATTCTTCCTATCACTTTCTGCCATACTAGTCCATTCACCTGTATGTGTTCGATAAATTTTTACACACTTTCTCTTAGGATTGTTAAGGGGTACATGTATTAAGTGCATTTTTGGCTCTAGGGAAATGAAATATACGGAAGCTAATTTGGGTAATTAAGGTCCGTTTTTATGTAGTTTTAGTGTCTTTAGATAAACTGGACGGAGTGGTCAACGCCAGGGGCATCTCCTTAGATTGTGTGCGCGAATGCATTGATATGTGTACTTAATTTTCTTTTCCTTTTTTTTTTCCTGTTGAAGTATTGTGTATGGTTTGAAACGGTTATGGCCCTGATATGGCTCTATGCTGTCGGCTGGGCTTCAAACAACAACAATAATAACAGGCGTAGAGGTGGGGATGGGCGGGATGGGATGGTAACATAAAAGTAGGATTAATATGGGAAATGGGCAGAACACTTCGTGTGTGTGTGTGTGTGTGTGTGTGTGTGTGTGTGTGTGTGTGTGTGTGTGTGTGTGTGTGTTTTGTGTGTGTGTGTGTGTGTTGGTGTGTGTGTTACGGATTGCGACTGAACCTTGAATAAAAGAAAGATGAGAAAGCGACGTAGTGCAGCTAATATTGATATGCACACAGCAATCTCTTTCTTCTGTATCAGTGTGTTAATGCGATATATCATATGTGCCTACTGCATGGCGTCGGCGATCATGGCCCTCCGTATGCATCTATCCCTTGTCGCCGCAAGCACATCTTCCAATCCTCTCTGTCCTCAGCCACCCTGCAGCTCCGTCCAATATTTTCTCCCTGGGTCTACCTGGTGTTCTCTTTCCCTCCACTTTTTCCTGTAGCGACCAGGTGCTTCCAATTTCCCTTTCTCATAAAATGGCCTATAAATGTTGCTGTCTTTTCCTGATCTTGCTTATCAATGATTTTCTTGTGTCTGCCTCCATCAAGACTGTTTCTTTTTGTTTTCTTTGCTGTCTACGGAACTCTCAACATTCTTCTTAGAAACCACATTCCGGCTGCCCAGTACTGTTTTGGCTTTGCGTGTTGACTGTCCACGCCTCACAACCATATAATAGTATCGGTTCTATATACATTCAAGAAATCTTAAATGCGAGATGCACACAACAATCTCTTTCTTCCGTATCGGTATGTTGAGAAAGAAGAAAGAAAAAATTAACGAAAGAAGAGGAGAAGAGAAGAACGAAAGAAAAAATCTTAAGAAGAAGAAGAAAGAAGAAAAGAAGATATGCACAAAGCAATCTCTTTCTTCTGTATCAGTGTGTTGAATGTGATATGCACACAACAATCTCTTTCTTCTGTATCAGTGTGTTGAATGTGATATGCACACAACAATCTCTTTCTTCTGTATCAGTGTGTTGAATGTGATATACACACAACAATCTCTTTCTTCTGTATCGATGTGTTGAATGTGATATGCACACAACAATCTATTTCTTCTGTATCAGTGTGTTGAATGTGATATGCACACAACAATCTCTTTCTTCTGTATCAGTGTGTTGAATGTGATATGCACACAACAATCTCTTTCTTCTGTATCAGTGTGTTTAATGTGATATGCACACAACAATCTCTTTCTTCTGTATCGATGTGTTGAATGTGATATGCACACAACAATCTCTTTCTTCTGTATCGATGTGTTGAATGTGATAGGCACACAACAATCTCTTTCTTCTGTATCAGTGTGTTGAATGTGATATGCACACAACAATCTCTTTCTTCTGTATCGATGTGTTGAATGTGATAGGCACAAAGCAATCTCTTTCTTCTGTATCAGTGTGTTGAATGTGATATGCACACAACAATCTCTTTCTTGTGTATCAGTGTGTTGAATGTGATACGCACAAAGCAATCTCTTTCTTCTGTATCGATGTGTTGAATGTGATATGCACAAACCAATCTCTTTCTTCTGTATCAGTGTGTTGAATGTGATACGCACAAACCAATCTCTTTCTTCTGTATCAGTGTGTTGAATGTGATATGCACACAACAATCTCTTTTTTCTGTATCAGTGTGTTGAATGTGATATGCACACAACAATCTCTTTCTTGTGTATCAGTGTGTTGAATGTGATATGCACAAAGCAATCTCTTTCTTCTGTATCAGTGTGTTGAATGTGATATGCACAAAGCAATCTCTTTCTTCTGTATCAGTGTGTTGAATGTGATATGCACGAAGCAATCTCTTTCTTCTGTATCAGTGTGTTGAATGTGATATGCACGAAGCAATCTCTTTCTTCTGTATCAGTGTGTTGAATGTAATATGCACGAAGCAATCTCTTTCTTCTGTATCAGTGTGTTGAATGTGATATGCACGAAGCAATCTCTTACTTCTGTATCAGTGTGTTGAATGTGATATGCACACAACAATCTCTTTCTTCTGTATCAGTGTGTTGAATGTGATATGCACACAACAATCTCTTTCTTCTGTATCGATGTGTTGAATGTGATATGCACACAACAATCTCTTTCTTCTGTATCAGTGTGTTGAATGTGATATGCACACAACAATCTCTTTCTTCTGTATCAGTGTGTTGAATGTGATATGCACACAACAATCTCTTTCTTCTGTATCAGTGTGTTGAATGTGATATGCACACAACAATCTCTTTCTTCTGTATCAGTGTGTTGAATGTGATACGCACAAAGCAATCTCTTTCTTCTGTATCGATGTGTTGAATGTGATATGCACAAAGCAATATCTTTCTTCTGTATCAGTGTGTTGAATGTGATATGCACAAAGCAATCTCTTTCTTCTGTATCAGTGTGTTGAATGTGATATGCACAAAGCAATATCTTTGTTCTGTATCAGTGTGTTGAATGTAATATGCACACAACAATATCTTTCTTCTGTATCAGTGTGTTGAATGTGATATGCACAAAGCAATCTCTTTCTTCTGTATCAGTGTGTTGAATGTGATATGCACACAACAATCTCTTTCTTCTGTATCGATATGTTGAATGTGATATGCACAAAACAATCTCTTTGTTCTGTATCAGTGTGTTGAATGTGATATGCACACAACAATCTCTTTGTTCTGTATCGATGTGTTGAATGTGATATGCACACAACAATCTCTTTCTTCTGTATCAGTGTGTTGAATGTGATATACACAAAGCAATCTCTTTGTTCTGTATCAGTGTGTTGAATGTGATATGCACACAGCAATCTCTTTCTTCTGTATCAATGTGTTGAATGTGATATACACACAACAATCTTTTTCTTCTGTATCAGTGTGTTGAATGTGATATGCACACAACAATCTCTTTCTTCTGTATCAGTGTGTTGAATGTGATATGCACACAACAATCTCTTTCTTCTGAATCAGTGTGTTGAATGTGATATGCACACAACAATATCTTTCTTCTGTATCAATGTGTTGAATGTGATATGCACAAAGCAATATCTTTCTTCTGTATCAGTGTGTTGAAATTTCGAGTCTGTTCAAGAGATTCAAAGTCCTCAAATAATTATACGCGGAAGTAATTTTAGGTAATTTAGGCCCGTCTTTACATAGGTTTTAGTGTCCTTAGGTATATTTAAACTTGTATTCAAGTTTGTTTGTTTTTTTAATCCCCTCTGCGATAAATTGGACGGAATGGTCAACATCAGAGGCATCTCCTTTGATTATGTGTGCAAATGCATTGCTATACATGTATTTTCTTTTCTTTTCCGTTTTTACGTGTTGAAATGTCGCGTGTTTTGAAACGATTATAGCCCTGATATGGCTCTACGCAGTCGGCTGGGCTTTAACCCTTTGATTCTCGCACCCTGTCCAACAGCATCCTGCATTGTCATCCATGCTATCAAAGCAAAAACTTAACCCTTTGACTCTCTCACTCTACCCCCAATTCCTGCAGGAAGCTGGTGGATAGGGTGAGGGAGTCAAAGGGTCAAGTTTTTGCAGTTAGTGGATAGGGTGCGGGAGTCAAAGGGTTAAACAAAAATCACAATAACAATAATAATTCTACGCACGCTGTAGGAATCTGCCAACAAGAAAGCAATAGAACACTCGAGCTCACGCAAAACATACTCGCTGTCAGTCTTAAAACCGCAACCGCTCGGGACTACTTTTCTATTAAACACAATACTAAGGCGATACCCAGCAGAATCATTGGCATACGATAGGCAGAGAACTGAACGAGCTTCTTTCCAATGCTGCAGACTGGAACTGAATTCGAAATGCCAGATTGCCCGAATTCACAGCTAAGCAGGAATATGGTGATGCATGTGAACGAGGCTTGATGTTCATCGATCGTCTTTTCTCTCATACCCAGCGGTGAAACTGGACAGAACGAGTCGACAGGCTTGTATTATATATATATATATATATATATATATATATATATATATATATATATATATATATATATATACCCTACATCTGTCTCATCCATTGTCCGATTTGACCAAAAGAACAGACGAGTGAAATCGATAGGGAGACTGTCATATCTATCTATCTGTCTATCTGTCTATCTGATCTATCTATCTATCTATCTATCTATCTATCTTCTATCTAGCTATCTGTCTATCTATCTATCTGTCTATCTATCTGTCTGTCTTCTGTCTGTCTATCTGTCTATCTTCTACCTATCTATCTATCTATATCTATCTATTCTATCTAACTATCTATCCATCTGTCTGTCTGTCTGTCTATCTATCTGTCGGTCTATCTACACACAAACACATATAGATAGATAGATAGATAGATAGAATAGAAGATAGATAGAAGATAGATAGGTAGACAGATAATTAGGTAGATAGATAGATAGTAGACAGATAATTAGGTAGATAGATAGATAGATAGATAGATAGATAGATAGATAGATAGATAGATAGATAGATAGATAGATAGATATAGATAGATAGATAACACTGACAGAAATGATCTATGAGAAAAACTGTGACAGCAGGTGAGATGAGAAACAGGTGTGGAAAACGAATATTTCTTTGGCCACCCAGGACTTGGCATAATATCAGTAATAAACAAGAAACCATACTAAAAATGATCTAATCAACAGAAACTGCGGAGGCGCCAACAAGCAAATAATAAACAAATACATAGGTAAATGGAAAAAAAAAAACACCAAAAACCACAAAGAACGAAATTATCTATAACTAAGAAGAAAATGAACACAATCCAGCATACCTAAGTCTTCAAACGATGCGTCAAATTATTTCGGCTACTTCGTCCATTACGGATTTCATTTTCACTATAAACTCGCCAGAAATACGACTTTCTCATTTGGTTTTAACGTTCTTGCATAGAACACTACGCTCCTTACTACCAGCAAAACATCAAAGAACCAATCTAAGTGATAGAGAAGACAACAATGGCAATGCATAATCCTACAGAGTATAAATGACAAAGGTCGGAAAAGTCAATGATCACTGATTATCATTAATCAGTATTTTATTTAGTTTGATCTCTCTGATGGGACATGATGACCTGACCCATTCACCTGCATTGTTACTAAACCTTCATTTTAGTCCTTTTCGTCCACTGGACGAAGCAGCAGGGAAGTTTCAGTCTTTTTTTTTCTAATTTTTGTATTTGGTGTTTGTTCGTTTGTGATCTCAGCAGGGAAGTTTCAATCTTTTTCTTCTAATTTTTGTATTTGGTGTTTGTTCGTTTGTGATCTCAGCAGGGAAGTTTCAATCTTTTTCTCCTTATTTTTGTATTTGGTGTTTCTTCGTTTGTGATCTTACAATTACGCATGACAAAGGCCAGTTCGCCGAAAATTTGCGCCTGTCTTGTCTGGTTGTATTAAATACGTATTCTGATTCTATTTTCGTGTTTTTTTCTGGTTCCTTCCTCCTACGACTCAGAGAATCCCTCTGCAGCGTATACGGGATTTTGAACAACCAAGGACTAACAGACGAGACAAACCAAAACGTCAGAAGGAAGAGCTTTGCGCAATCTAGGGTTCTAAAATGAAGGGCAGAAATACAAGAAAATGAGAAAGAAGAAAGAAAAAAAGAGGAAGAATGAAAGCAACAGAATGTTAAAAGGGAAAAAAATACGGAAGACTTAGCATTGCCGACCCCACGGAAATGATAGTAGACGGACTCAGAAACAAGTATATCGTCTCCAAGTATATTCTAGATCGGACAAAAAATTCGTTACGAAAATTAACAAATAAACTTAAACAAACCAGAAATATTTTGGATACAAGAAGATGTCATAATCACTTACCGAACAATCTGAATCGAAGACTAACCACCACCACATTTTTTCCATCACAGTGTTTTAGAAAGAAAAAAATCCACACCAACAAAGAGATTTTAAAAAAAAGCAACAACAAAAAACGCCACTTAAAAACCAGGAAAACAATTAACACGGGTATATAAATTCCAAGGCACCAGGGGTAGGCTTGGTAGTGAGCGAACTGTTGTGCAGTCAAAGGTAAAAGGGGGTATACCAGGTCCAAAGGGAAGTGGTCGGCAAGCTGGCTGCAACGAGTATGAGGGAAATAACCAAATGGCGAAGTTTCTAGTTGGCTTGCTTGATGAGGCAAGGGCCCTTGATCCTGGCCGCATAATTCAATACTGTCCTCAAATTGTATCACCCTCCGTGTGAAAATGGAATTATTGCCACAAGTATATCGGGTTATCTTCATTAACACGGCTTCATGCACAGGTAGGACGGGCAACGACAAGGGGAGAGCAAAGGGAAGGAGGAATGGGGTGGGGAAGGGGAGGAGGGGGAGGGATGAGGGGAAGGTTGAAAGAGGGTTTTGGGGGTGGTGGAGGTGGAACGGTGACAAGAAACGGAGGGTAAGGGTAAGAGTAAGGGGAGGGAATCAAACTTTTAGATGAAGGGAGTAGGGACAGACAGGGGATAAGGGGGAGAGAATGGGAAGGGTTGGGGGAGGAGGAGAGGGAGGGAGAGGGGGAGGGGGAGGAGGTATAGTAATATACCATAACGGGGGTTGTCGGTGTAGATTTGGTGAACGGAAGCCTCAACACAATAGTCAAATCAATTAGGATCAATCAGATTTCCACACCCCAAATAAGATTGTTCTTGTCTCGTCACTTTATTGCGGGGGGCCCACAAGCTTTGCAGAGCCCGCTCTGAGAGAGAGAGAAGAAAGAGAGACAGGACAGAACCTTATGACATGGCCTGGAGACAGACATGGGCTCCTGCAACAGGGGCTTGAGAGAGAGAGAGAGAGATGGCTTCTGCAACAGGGTTGAGAGAGAGAGGAGAGGAGAGAGAGATTGGCTTCTGCAACAGGGCTTGAGAGAGAGAGAGGAGAGAGAGAGGTGAAAGGGGTGAGAGAGAGAGAGAGAGAAGAGAGAAGGGGAGAGAGAGAAGTGAGAGGGAGAGAGAGGAGAGAGAGAAGAGACAGAGAGAGAAAGGGTAGAGAGAGAGAGACGGACAGACAGAGAGGAGAGCAGATAGAGAGAGAGAGAGGACTCGAACAGGCAGAGAGAGAGAGGAGAGAGACAGAAGACAGAGAGAGAGAGACAGAAAGACAGAGAGAGAGAAACAGAGAGAAGAGAGACAGAGAGAGAAGAGAGAAGAGACAGAGAGAGAGAGATAGACAGACAGAAAGACAGAGAGGGGACAGAGACAAAGAGAGAAGACAGGCAGAGACGAGAGAGACAGATAGAGAGAGAGAGAGACAGAGACAGAGAGACAGAGAAAGAAGAGAGGAGGAGGAGAGGAGACAGAGAAGAAGAGACAGAGAGACAGAGAAAGACAGAGAGAGGAGAGGAGGGAGAGAGACAGAGAGAGAGGGAGGGAGAGAGACAGAGAAGAGAGAGGGAGGGAGATGGGGGAAGGAGAGAAGGAGGAAGAGTTGAGGGCTGAGAGGATGTAAAGGAGGGGCAGGAAAAGGTCTGTTGTAGACCTGAAGGATACATTTACGGGTGTACGAAACAGGTCACAAGTGGTGTAAATAAAGACTTGAGTCTGTTGTACTCGGACAAGTCCATATGCGCTCCACCAAATCTGCTGCCTAAATCTCTTAAGCTGTCGCAAAACCCTATGCACTCGCAAGTCTTGAAATGGGAGTGGGTGGTGGGTTGGGGAGAGAAAGTATGGCACCTGTGAAAAACTGATACCCCAGAATCGAATTGGACCATTAACCCTTTGATTCCCTCATCCTATCCGTCAGCATTCTGACTGTCAGCCTTGACAGCAAAGCAAACACTTAATCCTTTGACTCCCTCTCCGTATCCAACAGTTTCCTGTAGGAGTTGGTGGATAGGGTGAGGGAGTCAAAGGGATTAATCGTTCGCTGGTGGATAGGTGGGGAGTCAAAAGATTAAACTTTTCTGAAGTGGTGGATACGGTTGAAAAGTCAAAGATTAAGTTTTTAGCAGCTGGTGGATGTGGGTCTAAAGGTTCAAGAGGTAGCAAACAAGCCATACTTTATGTGCGCGGATGGGTTTGACTCAAATATAGTTCTTGATTCCAGCTTCATCAGAAGAGCAGCAACCTGTGACTGGATTTGAACTGTGATTCGCGGCGGAAGTATTGTACTATACATCTACATATCACATGTGCCTGCTGTCGTTTGCGATCATGGCTCATATGCTCTATCTTGTGCGCAAGCATTTCCATCTTCTGTCCTCAGCACCTGCAAGTCTGTTACTATTTTCCCTGATCCACCAATCTACGTGACAAAAATACTGTGGCCCATAGAGGCTCGAACTCACGACCCTTGCGCTGTCAATATGGCACATTAACCCTTGATTCTGCACCCTGTCCTCAGCATCCTGCATGTCACCCATGCTAGCAAGGAAACTTAACCTGTGACTCCATCACCTGTCCACCCCATCTGCACTGTAACCCTATAGCAAAGAAAAACTTAACCCTGTGACTCCTTCACCCTACCACCAGCTTCCTACACCTTTGACTCCCTCACCCTATTCACACGCTTTCTGCAGGAAGCTGGTGGATAGGTGAGGGGTCAAAGGGTTAAGTTTTTGTAGTTGATGGATAGGGTGCGGGACTCAAAAGGTTAACCAGCTGAGCTTACAGGGCTAGAAGCCTGCAGTCATAGGTTCGTAGACTGTTTAAACTCTTCACACCACCCCTGTGAGGACGCCGGGGGCTCTTTCAGTATAAATAGTATCCCTATCTTACGGAAATTCTGTGAGAAATTTCCTCTGTTCTGTCACTCTCTTGTTTTTGCCTTGTTTCTTTGCTTTCTGTCAGTTCTTCCTATCATTTTCTGCCTTGCTGGTCGATTCCCTGTATATGTGTTCGATAAAGTTGTATTATGTGCATTTTTTACTCTAGGGAAATGAGATATGCGGAAGCAATTTTAACTAATTTAGGCCCGTTTTTATATATTTTCAGTGTCCGTAGTTATGTTTACATTTTCGTTCAGGATTGTTTTTAAATCCCCTGTGCGATAAATTGGACGGAGTGGTCAACGCCGGGGTATCTCCTTAGATTTTGTGCGTGAATGCATTGATATCTAATTTTCTATTCCTTTTTTCCAGTGCAATATGGTGTGTTTTGAAACGGTTTATAGCTCTGATATGGCTTACGCAGTCGGCTGGGCTTTAAACAGAAATAATATAACTAACATTTCCACCAGCTGCAGGAAACCGGTGGAAAGAGCGAAGGTG
>CM060308.1:15277829-15280329 GCA_030674185.1 Monoplex corrugatus | reverse complement strand
GCATGAGGGGATTTCATGTTTTTTACTGATCACCATGACTTCAGTCTTAGGCAACTGATAATGTGTGCTAAACTGGACAGATGGTCGGAAGCTGGTCAAAATCCTGTGGACTACTTATGTAATCGCGGTGACTTACTTAAAAGGAAGGACAATTCTAATTTGATGAAAATCTGCAAACAGTTGCCATGTCTTTGCTGACACATTTTCTTCTTCTCCTTCTTCCTCCGCCTCCTCTCTCTGTCCCTTCTGTCTGTCTGTCTGTCTGTCCTGTCTGTCTGTCTGTCTGTCTGTCTTCTGTCCCGTCTGTCCTGTCTGTCCTTCTGTCCTGTCTGTCTGTCTGTCCTGTCTGTCGTCTGTCCTGTCTGTCTGTCTGTCTCTGTCTTCCTGTCTGTCTGTCGTCCTGTCTGTCTTCTGTCTCTTTCTCTCTCTCTCCCCCTTTCTCTCTCGCGTTCTCTCTCGCTCACACACACACACACCACCACACACACACACACCACACACACACACACACACACACACACACACGCGACGCACAATCCTTCGCAGTAAATATTAACTAATATTTTATTTTCAAACGGAGGAAAAACATAGTATAAAAATGCAATAGGTACAATTGTATTTTGAAATAAATGCCATAATTAATCATTTAAGATAGCAAACATACGTTTACGAATTAAGTTGAGTACACTGTGCTTTGCAATATATGTCATAATTAATCATGTCAGATAACAAACACGCGCTTACGATTAATAGCAAACAAACAAACAACAACAACAAACAAACAAAACAAACAAACAAACACAATAGTCTATGGAAATCGAAAAATGAATGTTTTTTTCCCCACACTATTTCTCTGCTGCAATAGGTACACTGTATTTTGTAACAAATCAGACAAGGTGACTTACTTGAAAGGAAGGACAACTCTAATTTGGCGTTGATTCAACATGTTACAGATAATTTTGTTAACCTTTGACTCCACACCCTGTTCACCAACTACAAAACTTAACCCTTGACTCTCTCACCGATCACAGCTTCTGCAGAAGCTGGTGGATCGGGTGAGGAGTCAGAGGGTTAAGTTTTTGCTTTGCTAGCATGGTTGACAAGGTATGTGCTGGTGCACAGCTGCGGAGTCAAAGGGTTAATATTATCACTGCTATATCACTATCAACATCACTGCTATATTGAGTGTGTCTCCAGTACGTGCTTGATAGGTTAATGGTAAGTTTGAGTGTGCGAAGTAAACGAGTTTTGAGTGCTGCAGTCGGTGTGTGCAATAAAGTTGTCGGAATAATAATAATAATAATTATAACAATAACAATAATAACAACAACAAAACAATAATAATAACAATAATAATGATGATAATGATAATAGTAACAACAACAATGATAAATAATAATAATAATTAGAAGAAGAACAAGAACAAGAACAAGAAGAAGAAGAAGAAGAACAACAACAACAACAATAATAATGATAATAACAATGATAATAATGATATTAACATCAACAACAACCAAAATATAATAATGATACTACTACTACTACTAATGATAATAAATAATAATAATACGAATACGAATAATAATAACAACAACAATAATAAGAGTAATCATCATCATCATCATCATCATCATCATCATCATCATCATCATCATCATCACAACCAGCACCACCACCATTACATCACAATCACAATCACAAGGCGCCAAATCATGATACACAAATCAAATCAAAGAACACACTCTCATCACTCACTAAATCACTAAAATTATTCACTCACAATGACAAAAATTGGAGGACACAAAGCACACTCACGCCAGGAGCGGGAGGACAGGAGGGGAAGGGAAAGAAGGGGGTAGATGCTTAGAGGGGGTGGGGGAAATCACTGCTGGATAGAAAGGTGAGTCTTCAAGTCAGACTTGAAGGAAGACAAAGTAGTGAGAGTCGAATAGACAGCGGAAAGGGAAAGCTCATTCCAGCTGTATGGACCAGACACAAGAAAAGGAGCAGCCACCGACTATAATAATAATAATTAATAATAATTACAATATTTATATAGCGCAAAATCTTGATAGAAATCAAATCTAAGCGCTGAACAGACACATACGCACGCATGCACACACACGCCACACACACACACACACACACACACACACACACACACACACACACACACACACACACACACACACACACACATGGCTATAAATGGGGAAAAGAAGAAAAGCAATGGAAAATTATAGAGAGCATATTATATACAAATATATATTACAATGTGATTCCACTCCGAGCGGAGACAGGCTGCAGAGGGGGTTGAGTGAGAAAAGGTGAGTTTTGAGAGCGGACTTGAAGGAGACAAAAGTAGGTTGCTGACGGACTGAGAGAGGAAGTTTGTTCCAGGAGAACATCTATCTGTACCGAGGAATTTGTAAACAATGTCAGAAACACCAGTCGCCGTGGTGTAGTGGTTAACGCAACAGACTACCTACTGGAAGGTTGT
>CM060308.1:15262829-15267829 GCA_030674185.1 Monoplex corrugatus | reverse complement strand
TCGTTTCCATGACGTAGATCGGCACGCCGCTCTTTCCGGCTGATACCAGGAAACCCAGAGGACCCAACGACGTCAAGCCGCACTGGGGTCACCCACCGACGGTGACCCTGCACTGCTGTCTGGCCATTTCGTGTGAATTTGAGACAGTGGCCGTTGTGATCCAACTTGCTGAGAACACTTCCTGTTGAGACCCCACACGAACGACAGTGATGGCTCAGTAGGAGGTCGAGACTATTCATTTATTTAGTTAGTTATTATCAGCGCCACGTTAGGGAAGTTCTCTATAAATGCTGTTCATTTATTTATTCATTTTAATATTTATTTTATTTATTTATTAACGCCATTTAGGGAAGTTTCAAAAGTCTCTTTTTCTGATGTTATGTATTTATTGTTTCCTGTCGTTTGTTTACGTTTGCAAGGACAGTTCGCCGAAAAATTGCGCTTTATTTGTTTAATTTTTTTTTTTAAACTAAATGCGTGTTCTGATGCTATTTCTGCATTTTTCTGGTTCCTATTTGCTTGAACGCTGGCAATCACTTTGATTCAAATTTGATTTTGATTTATTTTAGTTTATTTTATTTCGTTTCTATTATTTATTTATGTTTTCATTCATTTGTTTGTTTGTTTATAAGTTCCATTCTCTGTGTGTACACATTTAGAAATGATTTTTTGTTAACTTTAAAACTGAACTTGACTTAAACGACGATGTAAACCCCCCCCCCCCCGACCCACCAGATTACGCCTACTGTGAAATAACCACCACCACCCCCTCCAGACTACGCCCATATCGTGTAAACCCCTAATCTCATCATTCATCATCATCAGTCCCGTAGTTTAGTTGACCGTTGGGGCACCACTGAAGATTTTGCAACCAACTTCCTCCACTCCAGCTCCTCACGGTCCTCAGCTTTCCGCAGAATGATATTCCATTCAAGGCCAGTCCACTCTCTGATATTGTCTTCCCATCTTTTTCTCTGTCTGTCTGCCTCTTCGTCTCCCTCCCTGAACTGTTCCCTGCAAGACGGTCTTGGCCAGTCCAGATGATCGTGTGACGTGCCCGTACCACCTCAGTTTGCGTCTTTTCACTGAGGTCAGGAGGTCTTCATACGGCCCGATGGCGTTTTCGATTCGGGTTTTCACTTCCTTATTGGTTATATGATATAAACCCCTAATCTACTCCCATTCAAATTTAGGTATACGTTTTACAGCGTTCATGGCAGACAAATGCAGTCGTATCGTATCGTAGTTTCGTACAGTCGTATCGTATCGTAGTTTCGTACAGTCGTATCGTATCAAATCGTATTGCATAGCATCGTATATTACAATTAATTACCGAAACGGGCTCTTCCAATGAAATTTGATCTTCTCTTACCATTGTCACATTTAAGGCCACCCATTTTCTCCGTCCTTCATCATCTTTATTTTTTGTCTATCTATCTATCTATCTATCTTTTTTGTATACATATGTATATATGAGTTATTTATTTTTGTTTGTTCATCTGTTAAATTTGTGTTGTTATGATCGAAAAAGGGAGACTATTGCACATTACCCTTGAAGCGAGTGCGAGTCTTCTTCTCGTCTCTTCTCTGTCTTCTCTGTCTCTGTGTTGTCTCGTCTCTCGTGTGGTGGTGTGTGAGTGTGTTTTTTGTGTGTGTGTGTGGTGGTTTGTGGTGTGTTTGTGTGTGTGTTGGTGTGTGTGTGTGTGGTGTGTGTGTGGTGTATTTGTGTGTGTGTGCGTGCGTGTTTGTGTGTGTATGTTGTTGTGTGTGTGTGTGTGTGCGCACGCGCGCACGAGCGTGCGTGGATGTATCACCAAATGCGTTAGCAAAGTTTTCTCAGCTCTCTCTTTCTCTCTTGGGTCAAAAGTGTGGGCCGTTCAGGAGTAAATGAATGCTTGACTTTGGAGACGAAGGTCAAAACACAACCACCACCACCCCCCGTCTCCCAAAAAGCCTAAATTCAGCACGTGTTCAGGAAGATGCGTGAACAAGATTTCCTTAAGGCTGCTGACAAAATTTAAATTCTGTTTTTGATGTTGTGGCAGTCTATCATTATCGTCAAGTTATATTTCAACTGAAGCTTCTACATGGTCACAATGACCTTGAGAAGTATATGTACAACGTGGATTTTCTGTGATTTGTGTGTATGTGTGTTTGTGTGTGTGTGTGTGTGTGTGTGTGTGTGTGCGTGCGTGCGTGCGTGGTGCGTGCGCGCGCGCGCATGTGTGTAAAAACGGAGTTTTTTTTTAATGGCTTGACTATCTTGTTTGTTTTGTTTTGTTTTCCCTTTAAAACTGTCTTCTGTACAGACTTTAACTATGCTTTTTTTTTTCTAACACACATACATTGATCTTTAATCCTAATCCGATAAAAGCTGAAAACAACATAGCGAAAATGTTCTTTTTGATACATATTTCAATAATTTTAGATCACAGAGTTAAGAATAAATGTTTATTCATAAACAGTCCGTTATTACTTGTCATTGTTATTGTTACTGTTTTAAGCCCAGCCGATTGCGAAGAGCCATATCAGGGCTATAACCGCTTCAAAACATACAACTCTTCAACAAAAAACAACAACAACAACAATAAAAACAACAACAACAACAAAACAAACAAACAAACAAACAAAAACAGAAAAGAAAATTAAGCAAACACATCAATGCATTTGCGCACATGCCCCCAGCGTTGACCACTCCGTCCAATTTACCGCACAGGGGATTTAAAAAAACAACACCTGAACGCAAATTTAACCGTACCTAAGGACACCAAAACATACATGAAAACGGGCATAAATTACCTATAATTGTTTCCACGTATCTCACCTCCCCAGAGCCAAAAATGCACTCAACACACGTACCCAACTATCAATTCTAAGAAAAAGTACAAAAGATTTTATCGAACACATACAGATGAATGGACCAGCAAGGCAGAAAATGATAGGAAGAAATGACAGAAAGCAAAGGAACAAGAAACAAACAGAGTGACAGAAAAGAGGAAATTTCTAGCACAGAATTTCCAGATGGTGAGGATACTATCTGTGCTGAAAGAGCCCCCGGCATCCCCACGGGAGGAGGGTTATCAATGCTTATTCATAAACAGTCCCTTATTACTAAATACTTATTCATAAACAGTCCCTTATTACTAAATACTTATTCATAAACAGTCCCTTATTACTAAATACTTATTCATAAACAGTCCCTTATTACAAAATACTTATTCATAAACAGTCCCTTATTACTAAATATTTATTCATAAACAGTCCCTTAGTACTAAATACTTATTCATAAACAGTCCCTTAGTACTAAATAATTATTGCGGTTGGTAGATAGGGTGAAAATGAAAGGGACCTACAAAACCTTGTGAATATACTAGAAATAGAAAGCAAAGGTAAGGGGTTGGAACTAAACAGCAGGAAGACTGAAGTCATGGTGATCAGTAAAAAACATGAAATCCCCTCATGCAAAATAACAGCAAATGGGACAACCTTCACACAGGTTAATAAGTTCAAATACCTGGGAACGGTCATTTCATCAGACGGCAGATGCACATCGGAAATAGCTGGCAGAATCGGCCAAGCCAAAACAGCATTCAAGAAGATGACAAGCATTCTTACCAACAAATGCCTATCAATTAACACCAGAAAGAGAGTCCTTGAATGTTATATAGAACCAATACTGTTGTACGGATGCGAGGCGTGGACAGTCAACAAGCAAAGCCAGAACAAGATTGAGACAGCAGAGATATGGTTTCTCAGAAGAATGTTGAGAGTTCCATGGACAGCAAAGAAAACAAACGAGACAGTCTTGGTGGAGGCAGACACAAGTAGATCACTCATAAAGAAGATTAGGAAAAGACAGGCAACATTTATGGGCCATTTTATGGGGAAGGGGGATTTGGAGCACCTGGTGAGGGAGATGCTGGGGGCAACGAGAGATAGAGACAGATGGAAGTCCATGGTCGCCAACGCCATGCGGCAGGGCACCTGATGATGATGATGATGATGATGAGATAGGGTGAGGAAGTCAGAGGGTTAATACGAGGCCTACGCCTATACTGAATAGATTATTTGTATTCGGTTTCTCTGTCTTTTCCTTTTATGCTGAGTGTAAAATTGAGCAATTTGCTATTCTAGAGTCATCGCACAGTTTCATATACGTTCGAACCAAATATCATCCAGTTTGTTTTGACTGTTTGATTTTTCTTTTGTTTGTTTTTCTTTCTTTCTTTCTTTTTCTTTTATTTTTTTGTTTTTCTTTCTTTTTTCTTTTTCTTTTTGTTTTGTTTTTCTTGTTGTAGTGTTCTATTTTTTCCCCGATGCCTGCCCGCAAGTTGTTTTGCTCATACTGTGCAGACGATTTGTTCTACGTTGTCTGCATACTCTGACTTGGGAGGGTATGCCTGCCGGGCGTTTTCACCATTCCATAAGCCGTGCATAGTTGATGTTCTGCATACACACACACACACACACACACACACACACACCACACACACACGCGCACACACGCACACACACACACACACACACACACACACACACACACATACAATATTATATATATATATATATATATATATATATATATATATACTCAAAAAAACAAACAAGGAAACAAACAAACTTATTGTTATTGTCGCTTACAGCCCAGCCGACGCGTAGAGCCATATCAGGGCTTTAACCGCTTCATCCCATACACAATACTTCAACAGGAAAACAAAAAAGAAAAGGAAGTAAAGCACACGTATCAATGCAATCGCCCACGTAATCCAAGGACATGCCTCCAGCGTTGACCACTCTGTCCAATTTATCGCACAGGGGATTTAAAAAACACACTATAGCTAAGGACACCAAAGCATAGATAAAAACGGTCATAAATTACATAACATTGCTTCCGCATATCTCACCTCCCTAAAAGAAAAATGCACGTAGTATATGTACCCAATATTGATTCCGCATATCTCACCTCCCTAAAGAAAAATGCACGTAATATATGTACCCAA
>CM060308.1:15250329-15257829 GCA_030674185.1 Monoplex corrugatus | reverse complement strand
AGAAGAGAGAGAGAGAGAGAGAGAGAGAGAGAGAGAGAGAGAGAGAGAAGAGAAGAGAGGGAACAGAGAGAGACAGAGAGAGAGAGAGAGAGAGAGAGAGAGACAGACAGAAACAGAGATGGAGAGAAAACAAGAGAGAGACAGAGAGAGAGAGAGAGAGAGAGAGAGAGAGACAGACGACAGAAACAGAGAGGAGAAAAGAGAGAGAACAGAGAGAGAGAGAGAGAGAGAGAGAGAGAGAGAGAGAGAGAGAGACAGAGACAGACAGAAACAGAGATGGAGAAAAACAAGAGAGAGACAGAGAGAGAGAGACAGAGAGAGAGAGAGAGAGAAAGAGAGACACAGAGACAAGAGACAGACAGAGAGAGAGACAGAGAAGAGACAGACAGACGACAGGACAGACAGGCAAACAGAGACAGCCACAGCGACAAAGAGACAGAAAGACAGAGACAGAGAGAGCGGGGGAGGGCGGGGGGGGGGGGGAGATTTTTTTCAATTAAACTCTAGCCCCTGATAACTGAATGAGAAAAATACCGTACATGAAAACACATAGATAGTTCCATAGACATCAGCAACCACACTCTGCATATCAGTTAAAAGATTTACATCACAGCATATCAAATTATTTTGATGTCGCGATGTGTTATGTAAAAAATAAGCAAATTTATTTAGAGACATAATACGGATTTCTTCGTGTTGCTCTCATTTGTGGACAAAAAAAGAGCCATGACATATTATTTTGACTTATATAACAGACGTAAAATGAGTACCAGAGCGACGCAGGAAGAAAATACTGGACGGGTTTGCGGAACGGATGAGAACAGAAACAGTGGGATCATATCCTTGCAGCGACAAAAGATAGACTGGTATGGAGCGCCATGATCGCCAACGCCGTGCAACAGGGCACATGATAATGTGATGATAACAGACTTAATCAGAGAGAAAGACATAGAAAGATAAGCAATGGGAAAGAGAAAGAGATAGGAGGAGAGACAGAGAGAGAGGGGGGGGGGAGAGAGACAGACAGACAGAGAAAGAGCAAATGAATAAATATCATAACTGAATAATAAGTGAATAAAATTTACATGCAGTAAAACGCAAACAAAAGAAAGTGAAACAGAAAAGAGTACACGAATAAAAACTAGAATGGAATAAACAAGTGAATAAAATATACATGCAATAAAACAAGAACGGAGAGAGAGACAGAGAGACAGAGATAGAGAGAGAGAGAGAGAGAGAGAGGGGAGAGAGAGAGAGAGGAGGGGGGTTGTAAGAGTAAAACAGATAAATATTCTAATTAAATAAGTGAGTAAAATTTACATGCAGTGAAAGTCGAACAAAGTATACAGAAATAAGAGCAAACGAAAGCAACAAGAATACAGAAAATGATGTTAGCTATCAGTTTGCAATGATAACAGAGAACTTTGACAGTGTGGACAACAAAAAGACAACAACGAAGTATTTGACAGTAACAACGATGATAATGTCCGTTGCGCTTGTCGGGCACTGAGAAGTCCATTAACCCTTTTTTTTTTTTAGTTTTATCTTATTTGATTTTACGTTTTACTTGTATGGGTCTATTGTCCTTTTATCTCAGAAATTTGCCTAACCTTTTCTCTTTCAAAGCCTATCTTGTCTGTGAATCCTTCCGTTTAAATTAACTCTGTTCATACTGACACTGCTTCCATCCTGTTCTAGTGCCATTCTGTATCATGGTGTGTGTGGATGTTATTCTGAGTATGCATGACGTTAATTGCGTGAAAATTGTAAATATTTGTTAAATGTATATTTCATTTATTTTTGTATTGTCGAAACTGTAAGAGTTAGAGCATTTTTAGGCGCACTATAAAATAGACATTGTCATTATTATTACTATTTATTTATCTATGTACCATCCCATATATCTTCTACTCCTCTTCGGCTCGGGTTCAATCCCAGCCCACAACATTAATATACTGGCCTGTTCGCTGCCCATAATAAACGTTTACATCTTTCCAGTGGCGTGACTCTAGTGTTTCATATCTTACTCTCCACACCCTCTCCCCCGCCCATTTCCATATCTTGCCAGTGTATAAGGTTTTGCGCAGGCTCAAGGCGTCTGCCAGATAATTGCTGGCAGATTTGGGTGGAGTGCATACGGAATTATCCAAGAGCGATGAATCCCTCCTGAACAACCCCCAAACTCATCTTTCAGGGGCATAGATCCCACGTCGTCCATTTCGGTTCGTCAACACATCACTAAACCAAACTTCATTAGGAACCAGAAAAAACACGAAAAAAGAATAAGAACGCGTATTAAATACACAAGACAAAACAGGCGCAAATTTTCGGCCAACTGGCCTTTGTAAAGTGTAAGATCACAACAAACAAACACCAGATACAAAAATTGTCAGTTTATTCCTTTTCTCACACAGGACGGAGAAGCAGGGAAGTTTAAGTTTTTTCTCTAATTTTTGTATCTGGTGTTTGTTTGTTTGTGATCTTACGCTTGACAAAGGCCAGCTGGCCGAAAATTTGCGCCTGTCTTGTCTTGTTGTATTAAATACCCTTCTTATTCTTTTTTTCGTGTTTTTTTTTTCTGGTTCCTGTTTGCTTGAACGCGGGCAGTCACACTTGTTTTGGAATTCAAACTTGATATAGTCAAAGTCCTTTCCCACGTGGGGATCGGGGGCTCTTTCAGTATAAAAGTATCCCCACCTTCTGAAAATTCTGTGCTAGAAATTTCCTCTTTTCTGTCACTCTCTTTGTTTCTGACTTTTTCCTTTGCTTTCTGTCATTTCTTCCTATCATTTTCTGCTTGCTGGTCCATTCACCTGTGTGTGTGCGATAAAGTCTTACGAACTTTCTCTTAGAACTTATAACTGGGTACATATATTAAGTGCATTTTTGGCTCTAGGGAAATGTGATATAAAAGCAATTTTGGGCAATTTAGGCCCGTTTTAAAAAACGTTTTAGTGTCCTTAGTTATGTTTAAATTTGTATTCTGGTGGTATGTTTTTTTTAATCCCTGTGTGATAAATTGGACAGAGTGGTCAACGTCGGGGGCATGTCCTTAGATTATGTGCGCGTGCATTGATATGTCACTTAATTTTCTTTTGAAGTTTTTTTACCTGTTTAAGTATTGCGTATGTTTTGAAACGGTTATAGTCTTTATATAAATAGCTCTGGCTTTAAACAAAAATAACAGTAAAAAGTCGTAAGTCCCAGTGCCAGAAAGCCCATGAGAGCCAGCGATGTCAAGTTGCCGTGGGGACACCCGTCAAAGGAGACTTTTACATATGTTTAATAAGCATCCCTTAGAAGTTATAGAACAACAGGAACACACGGCTTGGACGAGACAAAGTAACAACAAACACACACATCTGACAATAATTTCAAACAGCTTACAAAACCAATCTGTATGACAATAATAACAAAAATAAAAACTACAGGACAAACATAGCGAATGCAACACTCGGGCGACAGAAAATCGAACATGAAAACAATAACAGCAAAACAATGGACAAAATCAAAAACACAGCGACATCTGAAAAAAAACAAGCGAATAGCAGGGCTTACCGGAGGGGTCGGGCAAGCCCCTAGGCGCTGTGGCGTGTCCTGTATCCAGGGAGTAGAGGGAGGGAAAGTCATCGCACTTCCTCTTCACCTCGCCCCTGTCGTCAGATCCCGTCACCCGCTGGTCATCGCTCAGACTCATCGTCGTCGTCGTCGTGTTATCGTGATGGAGCTGCGGATGATGGGGCAGGGGTTGATGATGGACCCGTCGGTCCGAGGCGTTTCCGTAGTCGGTGAGACTACGGTGGAGGTAGTCCACGTGATGCTGGTTACTACTACCACTACCACTACTACTACTACCGCGGCTGTCGTGGTGGAGACTACTACTGCCGGTGCCGCTGTAGTAGTGGTGGTAGTAGCGAGCCAAGATGGCCGTGTCCGTTTTCTCGTCTCCCGTTGAAGCACTCATTCAAACACTTGGCTCGGGGCTTGGTGCCACCGCTGTCACTTGTGTATCTCCCGTTGTGGTTGTGTGGTGAGAAAGTTTTTGTCACTTGTAAGAAAATTTAACTCGCTGTTTTTCTCCGTTTTCGCCGTTTGTTTGGATTGTATATATAGTCAGAAGTGTGTGTGTAAAAAAGAGTCCTTTTTGTATCCAGGTAAGTTTCTTGTGCTATTCAGTCACAGCACTGTCGTCTTTTCGGTCTTCTCACTTTACTGGTTTAATCGTCTAATATCACAACTTTCTCACGTTTAAGTCGTCAGTCGATAGGGGGATTTCCCTGGAAAAAAATTAAGGCAAATAATGAAATTTTCCTGATCGTTCATCTTATATGAACTGCGGTTTTAGGCTGAAAAGTGACAGTCCGAGGTGGAACCAATCAAATCACACAAAAGGCAGGCCGAGACCAACAGGCGCGTGCACCCCACTCTCCGCGCGCCGCGCTGCGCTGCCATTGGTGGAGCCTGGGCTCCCCGGGGATGGTTAACAAGGCGGGCGTGGTCTGGTGTGTGTACTGACAGCCCCCCTAAGCCGTCTTCGTTGTTTGGCTACCTCAGTCAGCCGCACGCGCTGTGATCGTTATGGCGAAGGCCTTGAGAAAGAGAGGGGAGCGATCGTGGCCAATTCAATTTCGTTAGCATGTATTTAGTGGACTGTTTTTCGCCAGTACATGCGTATTGTGCTGTGCACAGTATGCATGTTACCCAATCTGTAAGTGGTTCTTTACTCCTTTCTCAGCTCCATCTGATGATCTGTAAGTGGTTCTTCTCTATTCAGTGCATATGTAATTTTATCAGACTGTAATAGGCAAATCTGTTACAAGCGCTTTAAAATGAATAGATCTACTAGTTAAGCGGCAGTTGTGACACACTGAATTGCAAGCTTTATTTTATTTTATTTTATTTTATTTTTATTTTATTTTATTTTAACTAAACTGCCGTCGATTGGCTTGTTTTTCAGATACACACGCTTAAAATGAGTTAAATTTGCAGTAGACGGGAGGGGGGGGGGGGGGGGGGCTTTGCGACATTTTTTTTTATTCTTCCTGAACTGCCATGAAATAGGCCTACTGACTGATTTTCACTCTCATAAATCGCTATGCCCGAAACATTGTTTAATAATGCCAGTTTTTAGCATGTTCACCTCTCCTCTTTCAGACAGGACAAAAGACTATTCGCTACCTGCTCCCATACATACATTGATAGATGGGTAACGTGTGCTCCTGTATGTTTTGTGGAGTTCTAACTTTTAAATTGATAGACGGACGACGTATAGGCTTACCTGTATTTGTTAATGGGAGTTCTAACGTGTACATTGATAGATGGCTAACGTGGAGTTCTAACTTACACATTGAAAGAAGGGTGACGTGGAGTTCTAACATATACATTGATAGATAGCTAACGTGGAGTTCTAACTTGTACATTGATAGATGGCTAACGTGGAGTTCTAACATAATATACATTGATAGATGGCTAACGTGGAGTTCTAACATAATATACATTGATAGATGGCTAACGTGGAGTTCTAACTTATACATTGATAGATAGCTAACGTGGAGTTCTAACATAATATACATTGATAGATGTAGCTAACAGTTGGATTCTACATAATATACATTGATAGATGGCTAACTGAGTTCTAACATAATATACATTGATAGATGGCTAACGTGGAGTTCTAACATAATATACATTGATAGATGGCTAACGTGGAGTTCTAACATAATATACATTGATAGATGGCTAACTGAGTTCTAACTATACATTGATAGATGGCTAACGTGAGTTCTAACTTATACATTGATAGATGGCTAACGTAGAGTTCTAACTTATACATTGATAGAGGCTAACGTAGATTCTAACTAATATACATTGATAGATGGCTAACGTGAGTTCTAACATAATATACATTGATAGATGGCTAACTTGAGTTCTAACATAATATACATTGATAGATGGCTAACGTGGAGTCAATTAAATTGTAATCTAACGTGATTTATACTATACATTGATAGATGGCTAACGTAGAGTTCTAACTTATACATTGATAGACGGCTAACGTAGATTTCTAACATAATATACATTGATAGATGGCTAACGTGGAGTTCTAACATAATATACATTGATAGATGTCTAACGTAGAGTTCTGACTATACATTGATAGATGTCTAACGTAGAGTTCAAACTTATACATTGATAGATGTCTAACGTAGAGTTCTAATATAATATACATTGATAGATGTCTAACGTGGAGTTTTAACTTATACATTGATAGATGATGGTCAAAATAATGAACGTGGAGTTCTAACTGATACATTGATAGATGGCTAACGTGGAGTTCTAAACTGATTACATTGATAGATGGCTAACATGGAGTTCTAACATAATATACATTGATAGATGGCTAACGTGGAGTTCTTAAATAATATACATTGATAGATGGCTAACGTGAGAGTTCTAATGATTACATTGATAGATGGCTAACATGGAGTTCTAACTGATACATTGATAGATGGCTAACGTGAGTTCTAACATAATATACATTGATAGATGGCTAACGTGGAGTTCTAACATAATATACATTGATAGATGGCTAACGTAGAGTTCTAACATAATATACATTGATAGATGGCTAACATGGAGTTCTAACATAATATACATTGATAGATGTCTAACGTAGAGTTCTAACATATATACATTGATAGATGGCTAACATGGAGTTCTACATAATATACATTGATAGATGTCTAACGTAGAGTTCTAACTTATACATTGATAGATGGCTAACATGAGTTCTAACTATATACATTGATAGATGGCTAACTATGAGTTCTAACATAATATACATTGATAGATGGCTAACATGGAGTTCTAAACATAATATACATTGATGATGGCTAACATGGAGTTCTAACTTTAAAAACATTGATAGATGGCTAACGTGAGTTCTAACATAATATACATTGATAGATGGCTAACATGGAGTTCTAACATAATATACATTGATAGATGGCTAACATTGAGTTCTAACATAATATACATTGATAGATGGCTAACATGGAGTTCTAACATAATATGCATTGATAGATGGCTAACTGGAGTTCTAACATAATATACATTGATAGATGGCTAACATGAGTTCTAACATAATATACATTGATAGATGGCTAACATTGAGTTCTAACATAATATACATTGATAGATGGCTAACATGGAGTTCTAACATAATATACATTGATAGATGGCTAACATGGAGTTCTAACATAATTTACATTGATAGATGGCTAACATGGAGTTCTAACATAATATACATTGATAGATGGCTAACATTGAGTTCTAACATAATATACATTGATAGATGGCTCACATGGAGTTCTAACATAATATACATTGATAGATGGCTAACATGGAGTTCTAACATAATAATGATTGGTAACATTGGTTCTAACTATAATTGAATATGGCTAACATGGAGTTCTAACATAATATACATTGATATATGGT
>CM060308.1:15225329-15242829 GCA_030674185.1 Monoplex corrugatus | reverse complement strand
AGGAAGCACTCATGAAACGATGTGTTAGACCATGCGTCAAAGAAAGAACGAAACTGTGACAATGTCACATAGTGGTTGATGAGATGCATAACCTGAACAGCTTTCGTGTGTGTGTGTGTGTGTGTGTGTGGTGTGTGCGTGGTGCGTGGTGTGTGTGTGTGTGTGTGTGTGTGTGTGTGTGTGTGTGTGTGTGTGTGTGTGTGTGTGTGTGTGTTCGTTCGTTCCTTGATTTAACGTCTTTTCACTATAAGTGATATTAGACGGGTAAAAATGGCATGGAGGATGATTTTTTTTTTGGAGGGGATAGGGAGGAGGGGACAGAAGGGAACAGAGTAAGAGACGGAAAAAAATTAAAAGGAATCGGCAAGGTTTTTAGAAAAAGGATATGGATGAACAGAAAAATGAAACTAGAACAACGCTAACATCAAATGTAAAAGAAAAATCGTCATAAAAAGCAAAACAAAACAAAATAAGATAATGATAATTAAAATAATAACCTTAAAGTAACGCATTAACAGGACTGTGAACCAATGATTCTGAAATTTTAACTAACAGAACTTGATCTGATATTACTTCTTTAAAATGTGCGTGCTGTGTGTGTGTGTGTGTGTGTGTGTGTGTGTGTGTGTGCGTGCGTGTACGTGTGTGTGTGTGTGACGTGTGTGTGTGTGTGTGTGTGTGTGTGTGTGTGTGTGTGTGTGTGTGTGTGTGTGGCCGTGTGTTGTCTTTTAAGCAGAGCAAATAAACAAGGAAACGACGTGTGTTGACCTGTTACGTCTATCAGTGAACCCCACGCATCGGTGACCTTGGACATGGCAACGTGTGTTTTGTCCATCCATAGACTTAGACAGGGAGACTGGAGGCAGCCGTAGCAATTTTCCTGCAGGAAGCTGGTGGATAGAGTGAGGGAGTCAAAGGGTTAAGCTTTTGCTTTGCTAGCATGGTTGACAACGTTCCAGAAACCAGACAACAGCGACTCAATTTGTATGTGGCAGATGGGACAGAGATTGTCACTCAAGAATCGGCCTGCACAGCCACAGCAGAAAGTGCACGTCATGACCACAACGCCTCCTGGTGCAGACTATCATCTCCTGAGATGTAAAGAGGCCGACGACGACTTTGAAGAAAGCCAGGTACCCATTCACAGTTGGGCAGACAGAAGACCGCTCGCACATATCAAGTTCCACGGGCGTGATTCGCACTCGTGCAACTCATGTAGGCAGATTGACAGACGAGAACTCTATCTCTGTGTGCCAAGCAGGCCTTTAGGCTTTGTTTGGGGATCATTTTTTCCTTTCTTGATAATACTGGACTCACAAATCTATCATCAATCCAGTTTCAGTTTCAGTTTCAGTTTCAGTTTCTCAAGATGACGTCTCCACGCTCCGAAAGAATTCCATCTGCACTAACGTCACAGGTGCCATGTGATGGAGAAGATCCAGAATGATCACGGCACAAGCCTTAAGCCTGCACATAAACCCATGAGCTGGCCAGGTGGAACAGATCTAGCCACAACTGAAGAGTTTACCTACCAAGTAAAACTGTCAGACACGACGAAGCAGCAGGCAGTGACAGCAAGACCCGTCTGGGCAAAGCCAGAAATATCTTTAGAATGCTGAACAACACGTGGAGGCCCCCTTCCCCCATTAGCGCAGCACCAGCACCAAGCGGAAACTGTACCAGAGCTGTGTCTTCTCCAACTTTTCTTACGGCTCACACAATGCTGGAAAATGACAGGAAGACGAAGCAGCAGGGAAGTTTCAGTATTTTTCTCCTAAAATTTTTGTATTTGGTGTTTGTTCGTTTGTGATCTTACGTTTACGCTTGACAAAGGCCAGTTGGCCGACAATCTGCGCCTGTCTTGTCTGGTTGTATTAAATACGCGTTCTGATTCTATTTTCGTGGTTTGTTTTGTTTTGTTTTGCTTTGTTTTGTTCCTGTTTGCTTGAACGCGGGCTTTTGCACTTGTTTTGAGAAAGCCAGCTGACCAAGCTATCAACTTTCCACACAAAGAGCCTCAGAAAAATCACACGAATCTTCTGGCTCAGCACTATCTCCAGCCAACAACTACTCACCCAAAGCATCCAAGAAGAGCATGAGCACCATCATCATGATGAAAAGACGAAAGAGATGGATTGGGCACATCATCCAAAGGAAGCAGGATCACATAACACAGACTGTCCTTCACTGGACAACAGAAGGAAAACACAAAGGAGGAAGACTCGAGAACACTGGGGAACGGAGTACAGAAGTAGACCTTCAAGCCCTGAAACACACTATGGGTATCATACAGAACCTAACACTGAACACACGGAAGTGGAGAAAGGGCATAGTTGCTGGATCTCAGAGCATGCCCAAATTTCAGGTTGAGTTTCAATTTCTCAAGATGTCTCTCCGCGCTCGAAATGAATTTCATGTACAATAACGTCACAGGTGCTCTGTGGTGGAGAAGATCCAGAATGATTACGACGGCATAAGCCTAAAGCTTGCACATAAATCCATGAGCTCGCCAGGTCGTGAAGTCCTATCTAGATAGTTCCCTAACCCTGGGGTTGCAAGGGAGTGAGGCGGCAGAGACCTCCCGGGGCCAGCACCACGAGGGCGGCACCCATCCCCTCTCAGGGATCTTGGGTATGCGAGGGTGGGTGGGTGGGTGGGGTGTGCCTTCACATGTCGAGGCTATCAAGCCATGGATCAACACCAGGCACTATGGCGTTCCTTTTCAGACTGAGACTGCGTGACTGGGCTGCACCCTCCACTTACCTTCATAAATATCCTGGAATCAACCAGTCCCGATAGACGTAGACACCTGTAGTGTTGATCAGGAAATATGAGCAAAACACTAAAAGTGTCCCTAGTGTGGATGAGACTCGACTGTGTGATCCTAGGCTTCCTAACACATCATTGCACACACAGCTCTGGGTAGGAGAAGGCCAGGGTATGAAAAATTCCACAATGATATTTTGATGAGAGGTTCGATAGAGTACAGAGGATGATACCAGCATGCGGCAGGGACATATGCGTCGATAGAGCATACAGAGGGACATGATCACCAACGCCATGCGGCAGGGCACATGATGCGGTTCGAATAGATGCATACAGAGGGACATGATCACCAACGCCATGCGGCAGGGCACATGATGGGGTTCGAATAGATGCATACAGAGGGACATGATCACCAACGCCATGCGGCAGGGCACATCATGCGGTTCGAACTCCTTACGTCCAAGTATATAGTCCGTTGCGCTAACCATTTAGCCACTTAGACTAACAGAAGTATAGCCTTTAACTTGTCTCAGCCATGTTTTGAAGTACAAAGGCTTTATAGTCTGACAAAACAAGTAAATGTGGAGGCTGGTGTGGGCCATAAGTCCTCTGAGTACATGTAGGTATCTCTGTCCCTATTTATCTATTGATGTCTGTGTCGTCTGTGTCTAGCTGTCTGGTCAGTTGTTACCTGTTGATAGTTGTTACGTCCAGCTTCCAGTCTGTGCCAAGTCATTTTTGAATGGGTCAATGATGATCGATACATGTGTGTGTGTGTGTGTGTGTGTGTGTGTGTGTGTGTGTGTGTGTGTGTGTGTGTGTATGTGTGTGTGTGTGTGTGTGTGTGTGTGTGTGGTGTTGTGTGTGTGTGTGTATGTGTGTGTGCGTGCGTGTGTGTACTGTGTGTGTGTGTATGTGTGTGTGTGTATGTGTGTTGTGCGCTTGTTGGATGTGTGTGTGTGTGTGTGTGTGTATGTGTGTGTGCGTGCGTGTGTGTGCTGTGTGTGTGTGTATGTGTATGTGTGTGTGTATGTGTGTGTGCGCTTGTTGGATGTGTGGTGTGTGTGTGTGTGTGTTCGTTCGTCTTTAATTAACGTCTTTTCACTATAAGTGTGTGTGTGTGTGTGTGTGTGTGTGTGTGTGTGTGTGTGTGTGTGTGTGTGTGTGTGTGTGTGTGTGATTGTGCAAGCATTATTATAAGATCAAAATACTCCATCTGTTTTTTACATTTTGATCAACACCGAACAACGCTAAGTTTCGTGTGATTTTGATTTTGAAGGTATTTTAGCATTTTGCGTTGATTAGTTTTTCTGTTAAGTTCCAAAAGTTACGGACACAGTAACAATTCCACAGAAAATGCTCAATAGAGTCTCTTGCATTATTGCACCATGTACAATTTGTCATAGTTGCTATACCCATTGTCTTTAATATTATATTGGTGACAAAAAATCCCACATTCTTTGTTGGGTTCGGATTTATTATCTCCCAGTCAGCTAACTCCTTCACCATTTTGACCGGTTGAGGTTTTTTTTTGACCAACTGATTCTCTCACTGAAATGGTACTGCCTTTGACAGTTCTAAAGACTAGCGCAACCTGGTCCTTGATCTGGTCCACTGATTATCCTCCGAGTAGATAGAGCTAAACCTTGTGAATGTAATAGAAATAGAAAGCAAAAATAAAGGGTTGGAGCTAAATAGCAAGAAGACCGAAGTCATGGTAATCAGAAAAAAAAAACACGTGAAATCCCCTCATGCAAAATAACAGCAAACGGCACAACCTTGAGACAGGTTGATAAGTTTCAGTATCTGGGAACGATCATCTCACCAGATGGCAGATGCACATCAAAAATAGCCAGCAGAATCGGCCAAGCCAAAATAGCATTCAAGAAGATGAAAGGCATTCTTACCAACAAATGCCTGTCAATTAACATCAGGAAGAGAGTTCTTGAATGTTATATAGAACCGATAATGTTATACGGTTGTGAGGCGTGGACTGTCAACAAGCAAAACCAGAACAAGATTGAGGCAGCAGAGATGTGGTTTCTTAGAAGAATGTTGAGAGTTTCATGGACAGCAAAGAAAGCAAACAAGACAGTCTTGATGGAGGCAGACATAAAAAGATCGTTTATAAGGAAGATTAAGAAAAGACAGGCAACATTTACAGGCTATTTTATGAAGAAAGGGGAATTAGAGCACTTGGTCACAACAGGAAAGGCGATGGGAAAGAGAGCATCAGGTAGACCCAGGGAGAAAATATTTGACAGACTTGCAGGGTGGCTGAGGACAGAGAGGATGGAAGATGTTTTTGCGGCGACAAGGGATAGATTCGTATGGAGGGACATGATCGCCAACGCCATGTGGCAGGGCACATGATGACGATGATAGATAGAGCTCATCAGCCTGGGAGGATAATTCACCTAGGAGTAGGTGAACTTTGATTTTAAATCTCAGGTTTACTTGTTTGGCTCCCCGCCCCCCCCCCCCCCCCTGATACTGCAAGGCAGTATGGTTTTGTGTGTGCCTTTGACTTTTACTGAGTTCATCCACCCACTGACAGGTTTTGTTTTGAATTTTGTCAGGGTCCCACTACCATCCATACCGAGTAAGCTATTTTATTCCAGTCAGTCGGCGGCGGCTCGACCATGGACAGGTGTCATCGGATTACTTGGTTACCGACAGCATCAGATCAATGACCCGGTCTGACCAAAACATAAATCATAAACTTATCAGTCACAATCATGGTTAACCCTTTGACTCCCGCACCCTATCCACCAGTTGCAAAAACTTAACCCTTTGACTCCCTCACCCTATCTACTAGCTTCTTGCAGGAAGCTGGTGGATAGGGTGAGGGAATCAAGGGGGTAAGTTTTTGTTTTGCTGGCATGGTTGACGTTGCAGGATGCTGGTGGACAGGGTGCGGGAGTCAAAGAGTTACAACCTTGCAAATTTTAGATTATCACCCAAGACAGAAACAGAACAAAACGGAAAAAAGTAAGATAACCCTAATAGTCAAACATTATCTATTCAACCCTTTGACTCCCGCACCCTGTCCACCAGCATCCTGCATTGTTAACCATAGTAAAGCAAAATTCTAACCCTTTGACTTCCTCACCTGCAGGAAGCTGGTGGAAAAGGTGAGGGAGTTAAAGAGGTTTTTTTTTTTTTTTTTTTTTTTTTGCAATTGGTAGATAGGGTGCGGGAGTCGAAAGGTTAAAATATCCCTACTCCCTCCCTCCATTTCCAAATAAAGCCGCATCAAGTTCAGATCAGTCCTATTTTCTGACAAGATTTAACTAAATGTATCACTGCCATCACTTTCCGAACAATGGTTTTTCGAATACATATATTTTATGTACATTGTATGATACTGTGTAGGAAGATTAATAAAAGACTGGCAACATTTATAGGCCATTTTATGAGGAAGGGGGATTTGGAGCACCTGGTCATAAAGGGAAAGCTGGAGGGAAAGAGAGCACCAGGTAGACCAGGGAGAAAATGCTAGACGGACTTGCAGAGTGGCTGAAGACGAGGTGGGTGGAGGAGATGCTTGGGGCAACAAGAGATAGAGACAGATGGAAGTCCATGATCGCCAACGCCATGCGGCAGGGCACCTGGTGATGATGATACTGTGTAGACGAAGGGTTACAGCACAGTTTGCATATTTCGGTGGGCGTGTATGTTGGGTGATTTTGTATTTCCATAAACCACCCAAAACAAAACAAAAAGAGATAATCACCTGTCGCCGTGGTGTAGTAGTTAACGCAACGGACTACACACTGGAAGGCTGTGGGTTCGAATCCCCATCAGTATTTTTAAAAATCATTGTGTGATTTTTCGGCTCTAACCGGCTCCTATCCAGAGTTGGGCGTGATATGGGCTCATGGGAAGACTGGTACCACACAGTCGAGTCTCATCCACTTCACGGATACATCAATGAGGGTGTTGCTCAAATCTTCTGATCAACACCCGCAGGTGTCTGTATCTCTTGGGCCTGGTCGACGCCAGGATATCTGATGATAATAAGCGTAGAGTAAGCCCTTCCACGCAGTCTCAATCCTAGATGGAACTCCATAGCGTCATGATTTTCATCCTCATCGACATCATCACCATCGCATTGTAGAAAAAAACAACTGTGCCAGCTTCTGTGGCCATTAAAATGGCATACAAAATGGAACAAAACAAACAAACAAACAAACAAACAAAAAACAAAAAACAAACAAAAACAAAAAAAACAAAAAAACAAAAAGGTGAGCACAAAGGTAACCTCTCTGAGTGCAATGACCCTAAACCAAAAAAAATCAGTAAAATCAACAACGACAGCACAAGGGAGTTTGAGGACGGAGGAGACGTGTTTGCGTGGAGGAGGACAACAAGGCAAGACACCTTGACCTCGTGGCAATCCCGCCTTTCTGTCTGCTTCATCAGACTTTCACCATAACCTTTGGCGCCCAGAGGTGAGAAGGAAGACTGGTGTTGTGGTGAGACGGAGTGGAGGTGAGGTGTGGACAGATGTCACCCTGCGTCAGCCTTGTGCCAAGTGACGTACACTTTGTTCACACACCTGGCTGACCACGCCACACTGACCCCCCCCCCCCCCACACACACACCACTACACCACCACCACCACCATCCCTCCCACCCACCCCTGTCTGTCTGTCTGTCTCATTGTCTCTCTGTCTGTGTCTGTCTCCTTCCCCCCTCTCTCTTCCACTGTCTGTCTGTCTGTCTGTCTCTCTGTCTGTATCTGCTCTCTCTCTCTCCTTCACTGTTCTCTCTGTCTGTCTTATTGTCTCTCTGTCTGTGTCTGTCTCCCTCCCCCCTTCTCTGTTCCACTGTCTGTCTGTCTGTCTGTCTGTCTCTGTATCTGCTCTCTCTCTCCTTCACTGTCTCTCTGTCTGTCTGTCTCATTGTCTCTCTGTCTGCATCTGTTCTCTCTCTCATTCACTGTTTCTCTCTCTGTCTGTCTCTCCCTCTATCCCTCTGACTGTCTCTATCTCTCTGTTTCTTTGTCTCTATCACTGTCTCTCTCTCTGTTCTCTCTCTACACTGTGCTGTCCTTCTCTGTCTGTCTTGACTCTGTCTGTCTGTCTGCCTCTCTCTGTCTGTCGTCTCTCTCTCTTCTCTCTCAGTGTGTCGTCTATCTGTCTGTCTCTGTCTTCTCTCTCTCGTCTCTCTCGGTCGCATCGTTCTCCGCCTGGTCGCCTCATTCATCAGTATATGGCGTAGAGTCATATCAGGGCTACAGCTGTTTTAGAACATAATATACAATACTTCAACAGGAACAAAAAAAGAAAATAAGTACACATATCAATGCGATCGCGCACATTATCCAAGGAGATGCCCCTGGCGTTGATCACTCCGTGCAATTTATCACACAGGGGGTAAAAACATACCTAAATACAAATTTCAAGAAAACTAAGGACACTAAAATATACATAAAACAGGCCTAAATTACCAAAAATTGCTTCCGCATATCTCATTTCCCTAGAGCCAAAAGAGTGCATGCACGCAATCGAGAAAAGTCGGAACGCGAAAAAAAAATTAAATAAATAAAAGAGATTGTCATCAATGAGGACATTTTATGTACACAGTGACAAATTATGCTCACAGCAAAGGCTTGTCCTTGAGCAGGTGAGACCTAACCGCTTGACCGGAAATCACGATGTATTGACGTAAGTAACTGTTTTTCATACACCCTCTCCTCCCCTCCACCCCCCCCCCCCACACACACACACGCAGAGTGAGAGAAGGAGAGGAATTAATGAACAAACGAAAACAAACGAATGAAACAACCAACCGAATCAACCACAACCAATCAACCAACCAACAACCAACCAATCAACCAACCAACCAACCAAAAACCAACAAACAAACCAACCAACAAAAAAATGAATGAGATGAATGAGTGAGTGTGAATGAATGATTTATAATGAATGAATAAACAAATGTACTAAACAACTCCCAATCGCAAATTTCTCTTTCACCATAAGTTACCACCAACAATAAGACCTATATCATCCGCCAAAAAACCATATCACTCATCATCATCATCATCATCATCATCATCATCATTATGTGCCCTGCCGCATGGCGTTGCCACATCCCACATGAATCTATCCCCTGTCGCCGCAAGACCCACCAGCGTGTGGATATGCCCTGATGCCCACGAACCAGACCCCCAGCTATGGGTAAATAGCACCACTGCCTTGTGGTTATCTCGGGAGAGAATAAGGCTAAGGGAGTAAACCCTGACAGAAAATCACCCCCACTGCCTCGTGGGTTGTCGTGGGAACGACGAAGACTAGCGGAGAGTCCGCACAAAAACCGAGGGAAGGCAACGGAAAACCACCATCGTACGTTCCCAAGTTCACCATGGCTAGCTAAAACATTGGCACTTTTTTTTTTTGCAAGAAGACCAGAAGATCAGGTCTCATCGTATCTCTCGGTGGCTCTAACCCGGATGGGTCACAGAAGGAAAGGTCCACCCTAAACAACGATTACCTCACTTTCTCATGGCAAATGACGCCCAGAGAGTCTCATATCTCTCGGTGGCTCTAACCGGATGGGTCACAGAAGGAAACTTTCACCCTAACAATAATTACCTCACTTTCTTATGCAACTGACACCCAAGAGTCTTTCCTCACTGTTGTCACGACAAAATCCACAACTGTTAAAAGAAAAAAACCCTGCTACAAGAAAACAACTTTAGAACCCTCTCCCCGCTCTCTCCACGTTCTCTCTGCCTCCTCTCATCTTCGTTGTTAACCTTTGACTCTCGCACCCTATCCACCAACTGCAAACATAAACCCTTTGACTCCTCACCCTATCTACCACCTTCCTTAGTCAAAGGGCTAAGTTATTGCTTTGCTAGCACATTTGACAAGGCAGAATGTTGGTAGCCAGGGTGTGGAAGTCAAAGGGTTAACGAGCCATGGTCCTTGCTGTCCGTGGTATTGTGCCATCAGGGTCATCTGTGTGGTTAGTTGTTGCCTATAGTTATAGCTTTTTCGTGTTTTGGCTGGCCATGGTGGCTTCAGGAAGAGGATTCTTGATTGTTAGATAGAACCGATACTGTTGCACGGTTGTGAGGCGTGGACAGTCACGCAAATTCAGAACAAAACTGAGAAAACTAAAATGTGGTTTCCAAGAAGAATGTTGAGAGTTTCATGGACAGCAAAGAAAACAAACGAGACATGTCTTGAGGAGGCAGACACATGAAGATCATTAATAAAGAAGATTAGGAAAAGACAAACAACATTTATAGGACATATTATGAGGAAAGGGGAATTAGAACATCTGGTCACAATAGGAAAGCTGGAGGGAACGAGAACATCAGGTAGACCCAGAGACAAAATATTGGACGGACTTGCAGGGTGGCTGAGGACAGAGAGGGTGGGAGATGTATTTGCAACGACAAGGGATAGATTCGTGTGGAGGGCCATGATCGCCAACGCCATGCGTCAGGGCACTTGATGATGATGATGATAGTTATAGTTATTATCCTTACCCTGTCATCATCTGCCGCCGAGACTAAGAATGCCGCCACTTGAAACGACTAACCCATTATGTAGTGCAAGACACGTGTTCAATGTTCAGTCTTTAACAGATTCTTTAATCCCTCATGGGACGCGGATAATAACACCAAATTAACGAAAATCCAAGAGAATCAACAAATAACATTAAGCGGAAAAAATTTATGAATCAACGAGAAAACGAAATGTACACGTGAAATTGTTCCATGGAAGGGTACTCAAATGTTCAGAATATAAGTACACACTTTTTGAACATTTTACGAATTTTGTTGATTTCGGTTGATCATTTTCCCTTCAGAAACAAAACAAAACAAAAACAAAACAAAACAAAAGCAAAGCAAACAAAAACTGAAGTCATACAATGAAAACACTGATTTAGCTAACAGATATTTTTGTGGAATAAACTTCTGTTACGCAGAAGAGTGATGACCTGCTACCACACACACCACACACACACACACACACACACACACACACACACACACAACACACACACACACACACACACACACACACACACACACACACACACACACACACACACACACACACACACACACACACAGGAGCTTCGTCTCCTCCTTCACGAAAGGGATGAAGGACAAAGCACGAACATGACACACTTCTAAAGTCCAAACGGGGAAAAAATATCGATCTCCATAAAAAAAAGTTCTTAAGATTTAGTGATATGAGCTATGTTCAGGTGCAAACTTAATTTTCTTGTCTAGAAACCTTTGCAAAGCCAGGGATAACCGCAACAGTACACTTCTGCAGCGAGTGTGCCAATGGTTGTTAATCAAATGACGTTGGGAGGGATAAAACTGATAATTCCAGTGGCCTTTGATTACTTTTTTCTATTCCTGTCGCCAGTTAATCAGGGGCAGCTATATTACAACATCATTAGAGCCAGTGATTCCCCTTTGAGAACAGTAAAACAACACGTTATTATTTGTCAATCCTAATTATTTTTTACGTGAAAATTAATGATATAATAGCTCTCCTTTGGGTCAGAAATTATCTTTGTAATTCAAGAAATAAAAAAAAGGCCATATATTACTAAACTCGGACCTTTTCATTGAAAAGTCTATTGCTGAAAAGGTAGAATTTTCCATCGAAAAATCTGTTTTCTCATGTGAATGCTGCACTTTGCCATACTAAAAGTCCCTCCCTCCCTCTCTCTCTCTGCCAGTCTGTCTGTCTCTATCTCTGTCTCTCTGTGTCTCTCTCTGTGTCTCTCTCTGTCTCTCTCTCTGTCTCTCTCTGTTTCTCTCTCCCCCCCTCTCTCTCTCCCTCTCTCTCTCCCACTGTCTTCACAGACGAGAAGGAGAACAAAGCATTATGGTCCACCAGGTCTTCAGCGATCTTCAGCCTAACACCTCGTTGCTCGCACATAACAGCGGACAGAAGGCGTGGACAACAAGTAACTACCAGCAGTGGGGTATTCACGGACAAGGGTCACTCATTATTTAATAGTGTCGCGTGTCCATCATTGTATGTCACACAAGGACTTGATGGCCAGTGTCGTCTTCGTGTTATTTCCTGTCATCATTCAAACACTACTACAACTGCTACTATTATAACAGTTTTTGTTGGTTCAGTTCAACCCCTCCCATTCTCTCCCTAATTCACTTTCAGCTTTCTGATGGAAACTTGTGGATATGATGTGGGAGTAACAGGAGTAAACGACTGTTCAGTCTCCAACGGTTTTGATTTTCAAACTGCTGAGGAAGTCCAAAACAAGTGTGACTGCCCGCGTTTAAGCAAACAGGAACCAGAAAAAAAAGCACGCACAAAGAATAAGAACGCATATTTAATACAACAAGACAAGACAGGCGCAAATTTTCGACCATCTGGCCTTTGTCCAGCGTAAGATCACAAGTAAACAGCAGATACAAAATTCCTTTTCTCACACTGGAAGGAGCAGCAGGGAGGTTTCAGTCTTTTTTTTTCTCTCTAATTTTTGTATCTGGTGTTTGTTTGTTTGTACTATTACGCTTGACAAAGGCTATTTGGCCGAAAAATTGCGCCTGTTTTGCTCGGAAAGGAATAACTGAATCTAAGTGACCGCCAATGTTGACTAAAATCTAAACTCTGAAAGCAACAAAACTGAATGCTGTATTTTCTTTGATTACCAAGACATGGCCGGAGCAAGTTTGCAGTGGAATTTGCACATCTTAACCTTTGACTCCCGCACCCTGTCCACAGCTTCCTGCATTGTCAACTATGCTTGCAAAGCAAAAACTTAACCCTTTGACTCCCGCACCCTGTCCACCAGCTTCCTGCATTGTCAACTATGCCTGCAAAGCAAAAACTTAACCTTTGACTCCCTCAGCCTGTCCACCAGCATCCTGCATTGTCAACTATGCTTGCAAAGCAAAAACTTAACCCTTTGACTCCCGCACCCTGTCCACCAGCATCCTGCATTGTCAACTATGCTTGCAAAGCAAAAACTTAACCTTTGACTCCCGCACCCTGTCCCCCAGCATCCTGCTGTCAACTTGCTGCAAAGCAAACAACCCTGTGACCCCTCACCTGTCCATCAGCTTCCTGCAGCTGATGGATATTGTGCGGGAGTCATAGGGTTTAAATAGATTAAAAACATAACACTAAACATAACCATCGACATCTAGGAAAAAAACAAAACAAAACAAAAACAAAAAACAAACAAACAAAAACAAACAAACAAAAAACAAACAAACAAAAAACAAACAAGAAGAAACAAAAACCAGAATGATGATTGTGCTTTACCTGGGTTCCTGATACGCGTCATGAAGATCTTCAGATTGTGCATGCTAGTGCTGAATGAAGTACAGGAAGGTTGGCCGTCCTTTAGAGTTGTGTCGATACAGGCTACTTTACTTCTGTTAAGGTGTGAGGAAGAATAGAAGTTGTACGGGGGGAAGGGAAGGGTTGCGTGGTTGGTTACACGTGTGAGTCTTTCAAAACTGTTTATATTTGTAGACTGTGTCGATTTCAACGATTTATACTCGGTTTCACGATGTTTTAAGAATTCGGCACTTCTTCAAAAAAAAAAAAAAAAAAAAAAATAAATAAATAAATAAAAAACCAACCAACCAACCAACCAACAAACAAACAACGAAAAGAAAGAAAGAAAGAAATGAATGTAAATAGTAAGTAAGTAAGTAAGTAAGTAAGTAAGTAAGTAAGTAATAAGGTTAAGTAAGAGCAAGTAAGAAGGTGTTATGTAAGCAAGTAAGTGAATGAGAGAGTAAGTAAATAAGCAAACAAATGAAGTATATAATACATACATACATACATACATACATACATACATACATACATAGATCTACATACATACATGCATACATACATACATACATACATACAATAAATCAATAATAGTATCATATGGCAGTACTCATTGATTTAATCTCTACTTGCTTGCGCGTTTTAGACACACAATGCACACACACTAATTAACCACCACACACACACACACATCACACACACACACACACACACACACACACACAACACACACACACACACACACACACACACACACACACACACCCAATACACCACACCACACCCCACACACACACACACACTCATACACCACACAACACATACATACATACACACACAGAGAAAGAAAACTGGGGCTAGGGGGGGTAGTTAGGTAAGTAAAACATAAAGAAAGAAGGAATGAAAATCGCAACTGAAACAGAGAGAAGACATCACAAACAAGTGAAGTAACTAACCGGAACTAATTAATTCGTCATATTCAAGCACGCGCATGAGCGAAAGCTGGCTGACCTTCTTCCCACAGACACACGTGAAGAGGAGTAGCACCCTTTAGGTAATAACTCCGGCAGGTGGGCCCTCAAGATCCACTTGGATCCTAATGATCTCCGTGAAAAGGGGGAGGGGACAGGTGTGGTCTGATACAAGAGGTGTTTGCTTGCAGAGGTGGAGCAAGGGGTCGGCTGATCGCGTGCCACCATGGCAGGGGGTAACAGGAGGGGGTGGTTGTTGTCCATGTCAATTGACCAGCTCTCTCCTGTCAAGTTCGAGTCGACAAAGGTCAGCCAACTGTTCGTCGCAGATGATGTAATTTGATGCACTTCCAGAACCACGTTTGTGGTATGGTGATGGTTGATGGTGGTGATGGTGGTGGTGGTGATGTTGATGATGATGATGATGATTCCGATGGTGATATCGATGGTGATGGTGATGACGACGATGATGATAATGACGATGATGACGACGACGATGACGACAACGACGACGACGATGATGATGACGACGACGACGACTGCTGCGACGACGATGATGATAATGATGATGATGATGCCGATGATATAATGATGATGATGATAGTGATCATGCTGATGGTGGTGGTTAGTGGTAGTGGTGGTGGTGATGATGGTGGTGGAGGCAGTGGTGGTGGTGGTGGTGCTGTCTGTCAAAATGGTTTGATCTGATGCACTTTAAGGTTGTTTTCAAGCGATAATAATAAATGTTACTTTTCATATGGACAGTGTATGATTTTGTCGTTTTGATTGTATTGTGCATGTTTGTATTGTGCATGTTTGTATGATGTGTATGTGTTTGACTGTGTTCATGCGTATCTGCGATCGTGTGCATAAATTCCTGTATGTGCATATGTATGTGTATGTGTATGTATATGTGTATGTATATGTATATGTATATGTATATGTGTATGTATATGTGTATGTTATGTATATGTATATGTATATGTGTATGTAATGTTATGTATATGTATATGTGTATGTATATGTATGTATATGTTATGTATGTATATGTATATGTATATGTATATGTGTATGTGTATGTGTATGTGTATGTGTATGTACATGTGATGTGTATGTGTATGTGTATGTGTATGTGTATGTGTATGTGTATGTGTATGTGCATGTGTATGTGTATGTGATGTGTATGTGTATGGACGTGTATGTGTATGTGTATGTGTATGTGATGGTTATGTGTATGTGTATGTGTACGTATATGTGTATGTGTATGTATATGTTTATGTGTAAGTGAATGTGTATGTGTATGTGTATGTGTATGTGTATGTGTATGTGTATGTGTATGTGTATGTGCATGTGTATGTATATGTATATGTGTATGTGTATGTGTATGTGTATGTGTATGTGTATGTGCATGTGTATGTGTATGTGTATGTGTATGTGTATGTGTATGTGCATGTATGTGTATGTGTATGTGCATGTGCATGTGTATGTGTATGTGTATGTGTGTATGTGTATGTGTATGTGCATGTATGTGTATGTGTATGTGTATGTGATGTGCATGTGTATGTGTATGTGTATGTGCATGTATGTGTATGTGTATGTGCATGTGTATGTGTATGTGTATGTGTATGTGTATGTGTATGTGCATGTATGTATATGTGTATGTGTATGTGCATGTGCATGTGTATGTGTATGTGTATGTGCATGTATGTGTATGTGTATGTGCATGTGCATGTGTATGTGTATGTGTATGTATATGTGTATGTGTATGTGTATGTGCATTTGTATGTGTATGTGTATGCATATGTATGTGTGTATGTGTATGTGTATGTGCATGTATATATGTATGTGTATGTGTATGTGTATGTGCATGTATATGTGTATGTGTATGTGCATGTGTATGTGCATGTGTATGTGTATGTGTATGTGTATGTGCATGTGCATGTGTATGTATATGTGTATGTGTAAGTGCATGTATATGTATATGTATATGTATATGTATATGTATATGTTATGTGTATGTGTATGACTGTGAGCCTGGCTGTGTCTGTGTGAGATAAGTGTTTCTACGAACAAACATTTTACCAACTACGAGCAGAAAGAGAGGCAATATGCGGGCAGCCTCCATGATTCATAATACAGATGACACACACTATCAACTGGTCTGCCGCTCAGATGTCCTCTCTGTTCTCCAGGTTTGCAGAGTGACAAGCTGACCCACGTGATCAAGCCCTTCCAGCAAGAATCAGAGGGGTAGTACTCCAGAGGATACCCGCTCACTGTTGGGAGGACACCAGGAAACAAGACAGGTGGATGAGCTAGCTAAAACAGGAGCCAGGAAGACCAATCAGACGACAGCGAGAGTTGGTACAGCATCAGATCGCTCCTTAACCCTTTCACTCCCGCACCCTATCCACCAACTGCAAAAACTTAACTCTTTGATTCCCTCACCTTGTCACCAGCTTCCTGTAGCAGGAAGCTGGTAGATAGGGAAAGAGAATCAAAGAGTTAAGTTTTTGCTTTACTAGCATGGTTGACAATGCTGGATGCTGGTGGACAGGGTTCGGGAGTCAAAGGGTTAAAGCCACGGACAGAAAGGGACGACTATCACCTTCTGTCCAGAGAGTAGCAAAAGGTTCTGAAGAGGCTTTGCACTGGCCACAAACCGGCTCGACACCCAACTGAATCACAAGTTTAAACTGACGCCATCGGCAATCTCCCCCTACTGTCAAGACGACCACACAGGTGAACACATACTACAGTGAGGTCGCCTCTATCAAATGGAGCGACGGGAGACATGGCCGATTATAACTCTTCTGACCACCAAGCTCCATGGCACCCCCCGTGGGGATGCTGGGGTCTCTTTCAGTATAAATTGTATCCCCACCTTCTGGAAATTCTGTGCTAGAAATTTCTCCTTTTCTTTCACTCTCTTTGTTTCTGCCTTGTTCCTTTGCTTTCTGTCATTTCTTCCTATCATTTTCTGCTTTGCTGATCCATTTACCTGCATGTGTTCGATAAAGTCTTACATACTTTCTCTAAGGATTGATAATTGGAAACATTTGCATTTTCGGTTCCAGGGAAATGAGGTATGCGGAAGCAATTTCATGTAATTTAAGCCGGTTTTTATATATGTTTAAGTGTCCTTAGTTGTGTTTAAATTAAAAATTTGTATTCAGGTATGTTTTTCAAATCCCTGTGCGATAAATTATTACCGTTTCAAAACATACTACGAGTACTTCAACAAGGCAAAAAACAAACAAACAAAAAACAAACAACCACTCCAGTCAACGCCAGAGGCATTTCCTTAGATTATGTGCGCGAATGCACTGATATTTGTACTTAATTTTCCTCTATTTTTTCGTTTTTCTTCTTTTTGTATTTTGTTGTTTGTTTTGTTTGTTTGTTTGTTTGTTTGTTTTTTGCCTTGTTGAAGTACTCGTAGTAAGTTTTGAAACGGGTAAT
>CM060308.1:15200329-15222829 GCA_030674185.1 Monoplex corrugatus | reverse complement strand
TTTTAAGAGAGAGAGAGAGACAGACAGACAGACAGAGAGAGAGAGAGAGAAACAGAGACAGAGAGAGAGAGAGACAGACAGACAGACAGAGACAGAGACAGCGACAGAGACAGAGAGAGAGACAGAGAGAGAGAGTCAGACAGACAGACAGAGACAGAGAGAGACAGAGAAAAAGAGACACAGAGACAGAGACACACAGACAGACAGAGACATACAGACGGGCAGGTAGACAGACAGTCAGGCAGAGATAGAGATAAAAAACAAAGAGAGCAAAACAAAATCTGTTGACATGCTTCCAAAACACAAAAATGGGAAATGATCATCATCATCATCATCGTCTTCGTGTGCAGGAAAGGTTGCAAATCATGGCTTCTCCTCGGCTAACACATTGTCTTCTCATTTTTTTTTAGTGTAATCCCTTGTCAGCTATCATCATGGCTGCTCCATCGCAAACTGATGACAGACTGAAAGGTTTTCTAAACGACAAAAACTTCTGAGCGCTTCTCTATGGAAGTTTGGACATTTTCATATCACCCTCTCTCTCACTGCCCCACCCCCTCTCTCTCAGAGCTGCAAGCATCCTCACCCTCACCCCCCACCCCCCACTTCTCCAAACTCCCGATCTCCTCCTCATTTTTTTGACCTGGCTTACATGCACTCGAAATGAAGGGGATTCTTGCCAGGTTATAACCCCATAAGCATTTTCCATATCACTTAATGCCCACAATTTTCCCCCACAATCCCAACCTCCAAAACAGCATACAAGCGCCATAGCCTGACGCAGCCTCGGAAAGAGCTTGCGTGATTACGTCCCTTGATTGTGGCTGATTGTCGCGCTCTATAGGGGAGCTCTTCGGCTCGCGAAGACGAGGATGTTGCGTAAAGATGGCGGGGCGCGGCTTTTGAAGGACGAATTAGAGCGGGAGCGGAGAGATCTCCATGAAAATAGCCGCCTGATTGCTTCACGGCCGGCCCACCCCATCCCCCGGTCCATTCAGGCGCACCACACACCGGACCACCGTCCGATTGACCGGAAGTAACAAGAAATTGAAAACTGAGACGTTGACTCAGGCTGGTGGTGTGGTGACGAAGATTATAAGTTGTCTCAAAGCCATCTCCCTGCCTTCCTCTGCAGCAGATGGCGTGCCATCATCCTCTCTTATTGTCTGACTTCTGGTTACCGACATGTTATACCTCTGCATTCACATTTCAGAGAATATTTGTCAGGCTGTCTGTTTATCAGTATATATGATTACGCGTAAACAGATTTGAAAGCAGCGACTCGTAAGAACAAAATGTTATACCTGAATGCAAGATCGCTTTCATGAGTACTATTGATCGTGAACAATTGTCATGAACACTGTATGTCGTAATAAAATAAATGTGATGAATTAAAAGAAAACAAAATGAAACAAAGACAAAATAAACATTGAATGAAAACTATGATTTTTCCTTTCAATTTAAATTCTGTTTTTACGCAAGGTGAGATCGCACCCCTCACCCCCTTCCCGGTAAAATAATTAAAGAAATAAACGAAATAAACAAAACCGTCAACATAAAATGTCTCCCAATTTTGTAAATAAAATACACCACAGATACATTTATTACTTATAATTGCCAGATAATCAAACTGCGAAACAGGTCACTGCTTTCAAATCTGAGTGTTACTCGGACATTAAAAATTGGATGACATACTACAAACTTCAGCTAAATGATGACAAGACAGAAGCTATCCTCATTGGCACCCGTCAGAAACTTTCTCAGCTGCCTCCTCTTTCTCTCCCATTATGTAACACATCAGTCCCAATTTCTGATTCAGCTAAAAACCTTGGTGTCTGCATTGACTCTACCCTCTCCATGAACAACTTTGTTTCTCAAACTGCCAGATCTTGCTACTATCACCTCCATCGTATAAGCCTGATCAGGAAGTATCTCTCTGTCGAAACAACTGCAAAACTCGTTCTCTCCTTCATAATGTCTCGCATTGACTATAGCAATTCACTCCTGTCCGGTCTTCCTGCCTCCACCACTCACATCCTACAGCGCATTCAAAACAATGCTGCACGCCTTGTACTCAAAAAGAAAAAAGCTGACCACATATCTCCTCTCCTGGCACAACTTCACTGGCTCCCTGTATCAAAGCGCATACAGTACAAACTAGACACCATGTGCTACAAAAGCCTCAATAACGCAGCCCCCGATTACCTGTCAAGCCTACTTGAAATCTATGTTCCCTCACGTACCCTCCGCTCTGCCTCCGATCCTCTGACTTTTCGCTTTCCACGCACTAAGCTCAATACCTATGGTCCACGAGCCTTCTCTGTTTCTGGTCCGTTCTCCTGGAACAAACTTCCTCTCTCAGTCCGTCAGCAAGCTACTTTTGTCTCCTTCAAGTCCGCTCTCAAAACTCACCTTTTCTCCTGTGCATAAAATCCTGACCTCACTCAATCCCCTCTGCAGCCTGTCTCCACTCGGAGGGGAATAACATTGCAATATATAATTGTATATAATATGCTCTCTATAATTTTCCATTGCTTTTATTCTTTTCCCCCATTTATAGCCTTGTGCGTGTGTGTGTGTGTGCGTGAGTGCGTGTGTGTGCGTGCGTGCGTGCGTGCGTGCGTGCGTGCGTGCGTGTGTGTGCGTGCGTGCGTGTGTGTGTGTCTGTTTCAGCGCTTAGATTTGATTTTATCAAGATTTTGCGCTATATAAATATTGTAATTATTATTATTATTATGAAACCAGATGGAACATTTGTCTTAATCGGAATAGCTACTAAATGAAACTAAATAGAAGCTTCGCTTCTGGGTAGCCACTGACTGTCTAATCCAATCTATTGCGAGCAGGTACAGGTAAGGCGACTGCAAGCATCTTTGTCTCACTACCGTCCTTACTTGGAAGGTTTTGGTGAAATGTTGGCCATAAGCCATCCTGCAAGTCATCCCCTCGTACGAATTCCAGATGATATTTGTGATTTTCACCAGCTTATCATAGTGTCTGAGCAGCTTGCAGAGAGTCTGTCTACACTGGTCACTGCCTACTCATGTCCATGAAGTTGATACTGAAGGGCGAGTTCCGTTCCAGCGATGTTTCAGAATGATATGCAGCGTTGTTGTCTGGTTAGTGCACAGTTTACTCTTGTGAAATCCTGCCTGCTGGTGTCGGAGCTGCAGGTCGACAATATCTCTCATCATGTTTAATAAGATTCTGTTGAAGGCCTTGCCTGGGGTGGGCAGCAGCGTTATCCCTCTGTAGTTGGAGTAAGTACTGAGGTCTTCTTTTTGCTCGGAAGCTTGATGACATTGCCTTCTTTCCACTCTGAAAGGACTTGCTCTTCCTCCCAGATATGGCTAAAGAGTGGGCACAGTTTCTCCACGCTGGTCTCGATGTCAGCCATCAGCACCTTCACTAGAATACTGTCCGGTCCTGCAGGCTGCCCGTTTCTTATTTGCTTGACAACTTTGCGGATCTCCTCCTTAGTAGGCACACCGTAGTCAGTCGGCAGGTCGCTACTATCCGGTTGAATATCGTCTAAATGGTCCTGTGTCCCTCTTTGTCAGGTATTGTCCTTCCCTCTGATTCTTTCAAGGGTCTTTGCGGTTTGCTGAATTTCCCGACAGATTTCCGATGGTAGTGTATAGATCCTGAATGTTTTGTTGGTGAACTGCTTCCTCTACTTCTCGTTGCCAGCGTCTGCATGCAGTTGAACTTGTCGACTTTGATGCTTTTCTTGACGCTCCTGTTCACTTCGGAACACTTTTCTCTTGTGTTGGTGATTTCAGCTAGCGTGCGATTGTTGTTGATGCCGCTTTCTTCAGTGTCCTCTCCCCTACTTCCTTCAACATTTCTACCGAGATCCATTTCTTGTCACTGTTTCTTAGGGCCAAGCACACTTTGATGGGTTGATGATACTGCATCCTTAATTAACTCCTTGCCATTTCCCACCGATGGAGTCTTGCTCTTTATGTTTCTTGAGCAATTTGTTTATCCACTGCCATTTTTTACCAACGCTGACATACCAGTGCCAAACATGGTCCCTAACTAAAGTCCTCGAGAGAAAACTGGTCACCTGTGAAATGAAATGCCTGAGGAAAGCAGTAAACAAGACAAGGCGGGACAAGATCAGAAATGAGGTGATACGAGACATGGTAGGAGCAACACCAATCCTACAACACATCGAACATATGAGGATCAAGTGGTTCGGACACCTCACACGTATGCCCCTAAACCATCCAGCTCTTCGGGCATACAACACCAGATACTCTGGCTGGAGAGCCAGAGGAAGACCAAGACGACGATGGAGCGACTCCGTGGCAGACACCCTCAGAGCTCACGAGATGTCCCTTCTCCAGGCCACCCGCCTTGCTGCTGACAGACGACTGTATCTCCCCGCGATGCCCACCGGTCCAAGCGGAAGGAAAAAGTAAAGTAAGTAAGTAAGGAGTCTTGATCTAGTAGCTATTGTAGGACTTGAGAGTTGTCAGAGAGTGAGATCGTAAACTCTTGGTTGAGTCCTTCAAGAACATGGCATTGTAACTTTGGCGTTGATGTCCCTCCTGTCCCTCTTGTTTCACTTCAATAGAGCTCCACGTGGGCAGCAAGGAGATGACGGTCCAAAGTAACGTCTGCTCCTCGTTTGACACATATATTTGAAAAGACGTTTTGAACTTCATCTCGATGCACACATAGCCAATATGGTTCTCCGTTGACAGATACCCAGTTCGCTTTGTCATTCATCTCGCCTATCATGCTGCCTCATGATTTTATCGTCGCCGTCCATCTTACCATTGAAGTCTCCCATGACAATGATGATGTTCCGTCTTGGCTGGTCCTGTCCAAAGGTCGGCAGTCTGCTGAAGAAATCTCCCTGGTTCTCATCAGCACTGTCATCTGTCAAGACTTGGTTCTATACAAAGTCCATATTCATTCCCATTCATTCAATTCATATTCGTTTCTTTTTATTACAATGGATTTATCATGTAAAATTCGGGCTGCTCTCCCCGTTTATAGCGCGTCGCCGCAGTCCAACGCCACACATTTTTCTTCTTTTGCCCAAGCCTTTAGAAACGCCAGAGGACAAATTGGCCTTCAAGGGGAGGGAACCGGCAAAACAAACTACATCTCCAATGTTTTATACCAGGGCAGCCGGGCAAAGGCCCTGTTCTTCACGATTTTCCACTGCTGTGGGATCTTTAGCGTGCACAGGCTAGAAGGCACATGATCCGACTCATTTTTTGTCCCCGTCCGCTGGACTAGACTTCAATTTGATTTTCTGGCCAAACTGAAGAAAAAAGTCGAGGCCTCAACGGGAAGCGAACCCTGGAACCTGGAGTTTAGTTATTGGCAAGCGGACGTCTAAACCATTCTGCCACTGTTCTCCAATTCTTAGTACAGAAGGCAGCTTTGACAATCCAAGGGTCATGTGCCATTCAACCCAGTGAGCGCTCCCTGGGCTGTTTTGGATAACATCAAGGTCCTTGGTGTGCAGCGAATCTTCTTCGTCATGCCCTGAGAACAGCAGCAATAAATGGCGAGCCTCCCCTGATCAAAACCAGTCCATCTTGATTCCGAGGATGACAAGATTGCAGTTCCTCTTTCGGCGGCCACTTGCACAGTCTTACCAGTTTCGAACATAATGTGCACGTTCCATGTTCCGACGGTAATGGCGGTCTTGGTGGAGATGATGGTTGTCGTCCTGGCAGTTTCAGAGTCTGGCTCTCGGTGCCTGGTGTCAGAGAGCCTCGTGCTGGAGATCTATCCTCGCCCAGGACCGAAATATGTTCGTACGCTTGTTGACATGTTCATAACCTTTTTTTTTTAAAAGGGAGGGGTCGCCAGTCCATCACCCAAACCTTTTCCTTTATCATCACGGGTTTGAGACCAGCGATGGCGGAGTCACGAGCAAACAAAAACAAAAACAAAACAAAACAAAACAAAACAAAACTAAACAAACAAACAAAACAAAGCGAAAACAGAAAAAAACAAAAACAAACAAACAAACCAAAACCAAAAACAAAACAAAAACAGTAAAAAAAAAAGACAACAAACAACAACAACAACCAAAAGGAACAAACAAACAAAACTGAGGAGCAATAAATGAGACATGTGCCGGCCAATAAAGAAAATTAAATGAAACAAATGAAGAATAGCACATGAGACAATACAGGTAAATCAAAAACTGAACAACTGAGTTATACACGAGACAGACTCTGACAAATATTTTTCCTGTCATTTAATATGACATGGCAACGATTAGGATCATGTGAATATCATATCATATATAGTTGAAGACAGGGGCAAGAATGGGAGGAATCGAAATAGATTTATGTTTGAGACGAAACGAATGATCAAAGCGTGGAGTGGTCGATATTACTTTTACAAAAAATGAAGATAATGCGTATTAAATAAATAATTGTCCCTGTACAATTGACGACTAGTGATATTTCATATTCAAACAGAACTTAGATAAATTTATGAACAATACGTTATTTTCACGCAGCCAATGAACTTAAGAGATGTGTCTGACTTACAGTTTTTTATGTTTGCTTTTATCATGGAAGAGACTGATGAAAAAGTTTAAATCACATATGCACACAAAAATATGAAGAGGTACTAGCTGCGCAATTGTCCTCAAATATATCACAACTATGAAGAACGAAATAAATCGACATGTAAAATACTCGAATTCTCCATTTCTCCAGTCAGTCTAACAGACCTAAAACACTTGCAAAATACCATATTTATGCCATGAAAAAGTTGCAGATTTTAATTGAAAACTTGTGAGGATGCCTTGAGATATCCCATCGCAAAGTCTTGAAAAAGAAATCTGTTAAATTCAGAACAATAATTGGTTTAAGTGTATGATGTCATTAAAATAAAAACTGTCAAAATTTTGGGATATTGCAGAGCAATCATTAGAATAATGCAGTACACAAATAAATAATCAATTGATAATATATAAATAAACATAGATATGCAATAAATTGATGAAATAAATAAATGAATAATAAATAAATAAATAAATAAATAAATGTATAAACAAACACGATCAAGCGCAAATGCATTGGTCTTGAGGCTTGGAACACTTTCCACCTTTCAAAAGAAACAACGAAAAATTATGCAAAGAGAAAATATAGCCAAAAGACAAGGAAGACAGAAAAAAGACAAGACAAGACAGAAAAGAAAGACCAGGAAGAAGATCGTTTTCAATCAACCGGATCTGCCGGCAACTCGCCACAAACCCGTTAGCCGCAGCAGCCATTTGTTTAACCTCTGACCCTTCCGGCCCAAGAACGACAAGCGTGGAGGAGTAATTAGCCAAGGCCGAAGTGGGCATGTCGCGAGACAAACTCACTCACGCGCGGTCCATAATGAGCGTGCAAGAGCTTTCCCGGGGGGTCGGGAAGGGCGGTGAAAGGACCGGGGAGGGTCCGAGGGCTGATATGACATCTGTCGTCTTGTCAGCACGTGCAGTGACGTAGTCGCACAACAGGGAGATAATCGTTTTCGACTTTAAACACCCGTCATGGGACAAGAGCGACAATGGTTAGGAGCTTCGCGGAGAAGGAAGGGGAGACAGTTAGGAAGAAGGCGAGACACTGTAACAAACAGTGCAAAAGCCAATCCATGAAATTAATTTGGAACTGGTTAGAATTACCGAGGTATCCTTGCCGTGTGTGTCGATGTGATGGCATGTATAGTGTGTTTTGACTTGATCATTCGAGGTACAAAAGGCGTAACACATCCATTGCAGTCTTCATATAAAAAAAATGTTCTCACAAGTAGGATGGCGTATAGAGTTATTACATTTGTTCTGTTTTGTTTCTTTCTATTTCATTTATCAGTGGGACCCAACTTAACCAATTAGCACAGCATTAAGGCATTTTGATTTAACTTGATTTAATTTGATTAGCAGAAATGTAACTGTCATCAGTATAAAGTGTAATTTCATCTTATTTTTGTTTATTCTACTGCATTCGTTTGTTACTATGTTCCTGTTTGGGAAGCCATTTGATTTATCAATGAAAACAATAACAAGATACAAGATACAAGAGATACAAAATCATATGACTAAACAAAAGTCACACACACACACACACACACACACACACACACACACACACACACACACACACACACACACACACACACACACACACACACACACACACACACACACACACACACACACACACACACACCACGCAACGCACCACCTTCACCATCGCCACCACCACCAACACACAACAACAACTTCCTATGATCGTTTACAAACACTCGGCATTCAAACTCTTCACACATATCTAAATCTTCTAACTTTCGCAGACCGATGCCGTCAAAGTAAAGAACACCCGTGTTTTCGCTTACCAACCAATCGTTAGAATAAAAAAAAATGTTTACTGCTAGATCTAGTTGTTAAACTTTTCTGAAATCAACTGATACCGAGTTTTGTATCTTACTGCATAGTTTCCAGCATTTCATTTTTTAAATTTTTTAATAAAATTTAGTTGTGGATGATATTTGTGGTGCGTTTCCTACATTTCTGTCATGCTTTTCCCGACTTCCGTAGAACAGCTCGCTCTTTAAATCAGTCTTTTTGCTGTGCTGTCATTATACATAACACTGAAATGAGGATTGTGTTATGTTTTGCATCATGGAAATGTTGTGTATATTTATCAGAAACGAATATTTTGTTGGTATTTTTTACTCAGAATCGAAATACCTTTGCTGATAGTTTTGTTGTTGTTGTCGTCGTCGTCAATAGTTTTTTTGTTTTGTTTTGTTGTCGTTGTTTGTTTCGAATGTTTGTGCTTTTCTTTTCTTTTTTTTTTTTTTTTACATTTTTCTTTTTTTTCTTCTTTTTATGTAATTTTCTATATCTTAAAGGGCTTAGACACAAAAACACCTTGAAAGTCAGATTGGAGTGAAATAGAACAAAAATGTCCTTGTCACTCTACCCCATGACGTTTGGAAAGATGAGTTACACCAGCCTAAGTATACAAGTTCGTAAATCAGTGATTACATCATGTGATTACATTATAAAGGGAGCAAAGCGTATTATTTTCAGTGAACATTAATCAGTAAGGACCATATATGAAGACAAAAAAAACCACAAAAAAACAAATCAGTGAGCACGATATTCAAAACACACACACACACACACACACACACACACACACACACACACACACACCACACACGCACGCACGCACGCACACCACACACACACACACACACACACACACGCACACACACACACACAAAGGACCATCAAAAGAAGTTCAGTACGTATCATATGGAAAAATCAGAAAGGACCATATGAAAACAATTCAGTAAGGACCATCAGAAAAAAAAACCAGAAAAAAATCAGTACGAGACATCACTAAAGACCATACGAAAAAAAGATTCAGCAAGGACGATGAGAAAAAAAAAACCCCAGTAAGTACCATCAGAAAAAAATATTCAGTAAGGACTGCATAAAAATAACTTAGTAAAGACCATATAAAGAAATGATCAGTAAGAATCGTGTGAAAATTCGTAAGTATTGTATGAAAAAACAAAAAACCGGAAGGACGATATGATTAGAAAATTAATTAATATTCAGTAAATACGACATGAAAAGATATATCAGGTCCATATGAAAGAACAACAACTCAGTAATGAGGACCATATGACAAAAAGTAATAGTCAGTAAGGATCACATAAAAATGGTTAAGAAGGATCAAATGGAAAAGTAACCAATAAGAACCAATGTGAAACAGCCTTAAGGACCATGGTTAAGAAGGATCAAATGGAAAAGTAACCAATAAGAACCAATGTGAAACAGCCTTAAGGACCATGGTTAAGAAGGATCAAATGGAAAAGTAACCAATAAGAACCAATGTGAAACAGCCTTAAGGACCATGGTTAAGAAGGATCAAATGGAAAAGTAACCAATAAGAACCAATATGAAACAGCCTTAAGGACCATGGTTAAGAAGGATCAAATGGAAAAGTAACCAATAAGAACCAATGTGAAACAGCCTTAAGGACCATGGTTAAGAAGGATCAAATGGAAAAGTAACCAATAAGAACCAATGTGAAACAGCCTTAAGGACCATGGTTAAGAAGGATCAAATGGAAAAGTAACCAATAAGAACCAATATGAAACAGCCTTAAGGACCATGGTTAAGAAGGATCAAATGGAAAAGTAACCAATAAGAACCAATGTGAAACAGCCTTAAGGACCATGGTTAAGAAGGATCAAATGGAAAAGTAACCAATAAGAACCAATGTGAAACAGCCTTAAAGACCATGGTTAAGAAGGATCAAATGGAAAAGTAACCAATAAGAACCAATGTGAAACAGCCTTAAAGACCATGGTTAAGAAGGATCAAATGGAAAAGTAACCAATAAGAACCAATGTGAAACAGCCTTAAGGACCATGGTTAAGAAGGATCAAATGGAAAAGTAACCAATAAGAACCAATGTGAAACAGCCTTAAGGACCATGGTTAAGAAGGATCAAATGGAAAAGTAACCAATAAGAACCAATGTGAAACAGCCTTAAGGACCATGGTTAAGAAGGATCAAATGGAAAAGTAACCAATAAGAACCAATGTGAAACAGCCTTAAGGACCATGGTTAAGAAGGATCAAATGGAAAAGTAACCAATAAGAACCAATATGAAACAGCCTTAAGGACCATGGTTAAGAAGGATCAAATGGAAAAGTAACCAATAAGAACCAATATGAAACAGCCTTAAGGACCATGGTTAAGAAGGATCAAATGGAAAAGTAACCAATAAGAACCAATGTGAAACAGCCTTAAGGACCATGGTTAAGAAGGATCAAATGGAAAAGTAACCAATAAGAACCAATGTGAAACAGCCTTAAAGACCATGGTTAAGAAGGATCAAATGGAAAAGTAACCAATAAAAACCAATGTGAAACAGCCTTAAGGACCATGGTTAAGAAGGATCAAATGGAAAAGTAACCAATAAGAACCAATATGAAACAGCCTTAAGGACCATGGTTAAGAAGGATCAAATGGAAAAGTAACCAATAAGAACCAATGTGAAACAGCCTTAAGGACCATGGTTAAGAAGGATCAAATGGAAAAGTAACCAATAAGAACCAATGTGAAACAGCCTTAAGGACCATGGTTAAGAAGGATCAAATGGAAAAGTAACCAATAAGAACCAATGTGAAACAGCCTTAAGGACCATGGTTAAGAAGGATCAAATGGAAAAGTAATCAATAAGAACCAATGTGAAACAGCCTTAAGGACCATGGTTAAGAAGGATCAAATGGAAAAGTAACCAATAAGAACCAATGTGAAACAGCCTTAAGGACCATGGTTAAGAAGGATCAAATGGAAAAGTAACCAATAAGAACCAATATGAAACAGCCTTAAGGACCATGGTTAAGAAAAGATAATCGGCAAGGATCGTGTTAAAGAATAATCTGCAAGGAGCATATGAAACAATAATCGTAAGAATTATATAAAAAAAAATGGGATATTTACTTCGTCGTCCTGTAATCCCACCAATGGCATAGAAAGAAAACAAAATAATGAGAAAAATATTTAACATATAAACAGACAGGACGTATGATACTGTTTATACATATTCAAATCCATACCAACCGTCTGAATTAAATGACCACAGGCACTTGCTGGTTTTCGTATTAAAAGAGCGTATTAAGTTGTAACTTTTTTTTTAATTTGAGTTATGTTTTAGTTTTATTTGTACTTTTTAAGATTTATTTTGTTTTATCTTAGTTTAATTTGTGTTTCATTTATTTCATAATCAATAACAACCGATTCATTTCTGATCTCTTATTTTGTTTCCACTTTAATTTGATTCATTCTGTCGTTGTTTTTGATTTTGTTAACTGGATTGTCAGACTAGACCTAGGGACTGCGACAATCCGGTAGTCCAGCATCATATGAATGATTATCCAGAAACTGTTTATTTCAAAACAGTCTTCCATGCTTAATCAAGAGGTATTGGCAGTCTCTGAGAAACATGAAACAAAACAAAAAAATTGTGTGCCTATGTACAAACCCATCCCATCACGCCCCTTTTCTGCTGGACTAGTTACCACTTGATCCAAAACAAGTGCGACTGCCCGCGCCCAAGCAAACAGGAACCAGAAGAACAAGAAAACCAATGTAAGCGCGTATTCAACAAAACAAGACAAGTGCAAATTTTCGGCCAACCGGCCTTTGTCAAGCGCGAACGCACGGTCACAAACAGACCACAAACACCAAACAACGGACGAGGCGGCAGGGAAGTTTTTAGTCTTCATTTTATTATCCGTTGTTTGGTGTTTGTGGTCTGTTTGTGACCGTGCGTTCGCGCTTGACAAAGGCCGGTTGGCCGAAAATTTGCGCTTGTCTTGTCTTGTTTTGTTGAATACGCGCTTACATTGGTTTTCTTGTTCTTCTGGTTCCTAGTTACCCCATTCCAGCCTTTCCCTTCTCCTTACAGACATGCTTACTTGATATTTGCATTGTTCCGGCGATTCAAAACGATCAAACAAAACCCAGCCTATTATCTCCACCACCATCAACTGACTAGAATAGGCATGACACTAGACCAGACAAGTGTAACACATAAGCACACACATCAGTACAAACTAAAACTAAACATAACAAAATAAAATGAATGAAATAAAATTAAAGATAAGATGAAATAAAATCAAATCAATAAAACCCGTATTCTGGAATATGTGATATTTTAATTTTCAAGGACCAATTTCATATGCGATTACCAAAAAGCGAATCACGTAGATTTATTAGTTTACGCCACAAAGAAGTAATATGAACTACGTAACATGAGTGAAAACAATCTTATGGATCAATATGAACATTTTCCCCTATTTCTTATTATTCAATTATTTGTACTACTACTCCTACTCCTCCTCCTCCTACTACTACTACTTCTACACCACCGACTACTTGTATAGTAGCGCTTCATCTCACAAACGCCTTAACCGTTTTACAAAAGCTAAGTGGCAGAGGCCGACACAGGCACATGTCAACCCATATCAATGTGAACCAAAGGCACGGACCACAAAACATGAATTTGTTTTTGTCCTTTCAGTTTACTTAAGTTACTTTATTTACTGTTTTTTTGTTTCATGCTTATTTTCCATTAAAATGAAATTTGAACGAATTGAGTGTACATATACATATGCATATGCATATACATATACATATACAATTATATATATACATATACATATGAATATATATATATATGTATATATATGTATATATATGTATATATATATATGTGTGTGTGTGTGTGTGTGTACATACATGCATACATACACTTTGTTTGGTTTGGTTTGCTTTGGTTTGATGGTTTGGTTTGGTTTGGTTTGGTTTGGTTTGGTTTGGTTTAGTTTGATTTGGTTTGGTTTGGTTTGGTTTGGTTTGGTTTGGCTTTTTAACATTTTTTTTTAGCGTTCCAGTTTAACTGAATAACTGAATAGCTGAGAAAACAAGAACGAGTGATGTAGCTTACAGCTCTTCAGCCAAAGATGACTTGACAAGTTTGAAAGACAAATAAGAAAGAAAAAAAAATCTTAAAGAGAAAATCTAAACAGATCTTAACGCCATTGTAAACCGCCTGCCCGGAACAACAGCTTTTTTTTCGGGACCAAATGTTAAGTTTCAAGCCAGACATGTGGTAGTCACTCCAAAAGAGATTTATACATGGGACTGCTGGACTATTACATTCTCAAAGAAACTATTTGTGTGTGTGTGTGTGTGTGTGTGTGTGTGTGTGTGTGTGTTGTGTGTGTGTGTGTGTGTGTGTCTGTGTGTGTGTGTGTCTGTGTGTGTCTGTGTGTGTGTGTGTCTGTGTGTGTGTGTCTGTGTGTGTCTGTGTGTGTTGTGTGTGTGTGTGTGTGTTGTGTGTGTGTGTGTCTGTGTGTGTGTGTGTTGTGTGTGTGTGTGTGTGTGTGGTGTGTTCGTTCGTTGCTTGATTTAACGTCTTTTCACTATAAGTGATAGACGGTGTGTGTGTGTGTGTGTGTGTGTGTGTGTGTGTGTGTGTGTGTGTGTGTGTGTGTGTGTCTGTGTGTGTGTGTGTCTGTGTGTTGTGTGTCTGTGTGTGTGTGTGTCTGTGTGTGTGTGTGTGTGTGTGTGTGTGTGTGTGTGTGTGTCTGTGTGTGTGTGTGTGTGTGTGTGTGTGTGTGTGTGTGTGGTGATGGTGGTGGTCTTTGATTTAATGTCTGTTCACTAAAGTGATTTTAGACACACACGCACAAAAAACCCCCAACTATATTATACATGGGACTGCTGGACTATTACATTCTCAAAGAAACTATTTGTGTGTGTGTGTGTGTGTGTGTGTGTGTGTGTGTGTGTGTGTGTGTGTGTGTGTGTGTGTGTGTGTGTGTGTGTGTGTGTGTGTGTGTGTCTGTGTGTGTCTGTGTACATATACATAAACGACAAGAGGCATTTACAGGCATTTTGTGAGGCAGGAGAGGTTTGAGCGCTTGGTCACATCAGGAGGGCTGAAGGGAAGGACAGCGAACAATAGGTAGACTCATGGAGAAAATATTGGACGGACTTGCAGAGTGGCTGAGGACAAAGAGGGTGGGAGATGTACTTGCAGCGACAAGGGATAGATTCATATGGACGGCCATGATCGCCAACGCCATTCAGCAGGGCACACGATGATGATGATGATGATGATGATGATGATGATGATGATGATGAAGATGTATATACATACATATATACATATATATATACATAAATATATGTATATTTATATATATATATATATATATATATATATATATGTATACATATATACATATATATACATATATATACATACATATATATATATATACATACATATATGTACTGTAGTATTACATTAGTGTGAATGTATAGTGACTGTGTGTATGTGTTTAATGCTGACAAGTTTATATCAATTGTTTATGGACTGTTTACGCTGTACATCCAGTGACGTGAATGTATGTCCCATTACTCTAGTTAAAGGAACCAGATGTTTGTAAATGTTAGCCACGATTCTTGACTGTTATCAACGACGTTTTTAGTTTGTTTTTTGTTTGTTTGTTTTGTTTTGCTTTTTTTTCAATAAATCTCTCTTGAACAAACTCGAACAAACTCAACACAAAGTTTTTAATTCTTTTATGGTTTGTCTTTATTTTATTTCTGTAGTTGAAAATGATACATTTCGCTTTCACGTTGGCATGCCTATGTTACAGTTTAATAGAACTGATCAGTTCTCACGCAGTTCCAGAGGAAGCTGATGCTGTATTTTTTCTTTTTAATCATATAAAGTGTTTTTCAAATTGTGACTTTTTCTCTCCTAGAAGGTCAATGCCAAGAAAATTGAACTAGCGCGTGATTTTCTTTAAATTCCTGAATAAAGTGTGATTCTCTCTCTGTCTGTCTGTCTCTTTCTGTCTCTCTCTGTCTGTCTGTCTGTCTGTGTGTCTCTCAATCTCTCTGTGTCTCTTTCTCTCTTTCTCTGTCTCTGTCTGTCTGTCTGTCTGTCTGTCTGTCTCTCTCTCTCTCAATCTCTCTGTCTCTTTCTGTCTGTCTTTCTCTGTCTCTGTCTCTGTCTGTCTGTTTGTCTCTCTCTCTCTCTGTCTGTCTCTGTCTGTCTGTCTCTGTCTCTCTTCCCAAAGAATTAAGCGAAAAGACCAAATGTGACTGGGAGTTGCTCACTCCTGGGCACCTCATTGACGGCAGTAGCATTTCAAGCCGCTGCAAGACAGAGAACCTCGCCCCTCGTCCCAGCCAATTAAAATCACGCAGGGCACACCACCCGATTGTCGCGCGCGTCTGTTACCTCCCTTGCTCGAATTTCAATTTGAGGGCTTTTGTCTTTCTCCTAGGTCGCCATCTTGTGGGTGTCTGGGTGGTGGGAAGAAGTGGTGGTGGTGATGGTGGCGGTGGTGGAGAGACTGAGAGGGATTGGGGGACTTGGGATTGGGAAAGGGGGAGGCAGGACCGGGTGGGGTGGGGTGGGGGGTGGGGGGAGGGAAGGACATTTTGGCTGTGCACCTCTGGCCCCTTAATGGAGTGCTGACTTCTGTCTCAATTTGTCACGGCTCTGGCGTTTGGGAGGTACCGTTCGTTGACTCGGACTTCGGGCTTCCTCCAGGGGACAGAAGAGCTGAGAGAGAAGGGGGGAGAGAGAGAGGGGGGACGGAGGGAGGAAGGGAGGGAGAGGGAGAGAAAGAGAAGGGGGAAGGCAAGAGAGAATGAGAGAGTGAGAAAGAGAGAGATCAAACTGAGTGGGGAGGAGGAAAATACAGAAAGACAGAGGGAAGAGAGAGGGAGGGAGGGAGAGGGAGAGAGAAGGGTGAAGGCGAGAGAATGAGAAAGAGAGAGAGAATGAGAAAGAGAGAGATGAGAGTGAGTGGGGAGGGAGAAGATACAGAAAGACAGAGGGAGAGAGTGAGAGAGAGAGGGAGTGAGGGGGAGAGAGCGAGGGAGAGGGAGAGATAGGGGAGGGAGACAGAGTGAGGAAGGGAGAGGGAGAGAGAGGGGAGGGAGAGAGAGTTAAGAGAGTGAACGAGGAGGAAAAAGACACAGAGATGAAAGAGAGACAGAGACAGAGAAGGGGGGGGGGGGGGAGAGTGCATGAGGATGCGGTGGTTGAGGAGATTGTGTTCTGATTTGTGTGTGTGTGTGTGTGTGTGTGTGTGTGCGTGTCCATGTGTGCGCGTGTGGGTGGGTGCACATGTGCGTGTGCGCGTGTGTATGTGTGTGTGCGTGTATGCATGCGTTCGTATATGTGTGCGTGTGTATATACATATGTGTGTGCATGCGTGCGTGTATATTTGTGTCTGTGCGTGTGTGCGTGCAAGCGTATGTATGCGCTTTAAGACTCATTTAGTACCATAAGACCCCCCCCCTCCCCCGGAGAGGGGGGATGCCGTGAGCTCTTTCAGTATAAATAGTATCTCCATCTTCTGGAAATTCTGTGCTAGAAATTTCCTCTTTTCTGTCATTCTCTCTCTTTCTGCCTTGTTCCTTTGCTTTCTGTCATTTCTTCTTATCATTTTCTGCCTTGCTGGTCGATTCACATCTATGTGTTCGACAAAGTCTTACGTACTTTTGTCTTCGGATTTATAATTTGGTACATATATTGAGTGCATTTTGTTTGGCTCTAGGGATATGAGATACGAGAAAGTAATATTAGGTGATTTAGGCCCAGTTTTATATGTTTTAGTGTCCTTAGTTATGTTTAAATTTGTATTTGGGTTTGTTTTTTTCAAATCTGTGTGATAAATTGGACGCAGTGGTCAACGTCAGGGGAATCTCCTTGGACTATGTGCACTAATGCATTGATGTGTGTACTTAATGTTCTTTTCTTTTTTCCCCTGTTGAAGTATTGTGTATGTATTGAAAAAGTCATAGTCGACTGGCTTTAAACAAAAATAACAACAATATAATAAGAGCTAAGTAGAATTGACTTTGTGCTCCAACAGTCCTGCACTTTTGGTGTATGAAGAAAGCCCATGTACACACAGACAGCAAAGAAGCCTACCAAGTCATTGACTGTTATTCCATTTTCTGGTCACTGTCTGTAAATACTTTTTTTCTTCACTTCTGCTCTCGCTTCCAGTTTTTCAACTGCATATTTTTTCTGTTTCTGCAACAACTGACTGCAGAAAACCTTCAGTTACAATCTCACTGAAATCGTCAGTGGGGTGTGGCTCTCAGCTTACACTGTGCAGACCATGTGTGTCAGAATAAGTTGGCACAATCAGGAAAAAAAAAATCATGAAATCTTCGTGCCAGTCACGCATCAAAAAGCCCAGAAAATCCTCCTCCGCAGTCATATCGCTCACGCTCTTCCTCTCTGCTGGCTTGATGTATGCGCACTCTACCATCCCCTCTTCACTAGCTTCTGATGATTGATCGGTGTCTGATTCACTGACTCACTCCACAAATCACTATCATCACTTGAAACGCTGTCATCATCGTCATCATCTTCTACATCGAAATCCAAAACAAGTGTGACTGCCCGCGTTCAAGCAAACAGGAACCAGAAAATCACGAAAACAGAATCAGAACGCGTATTTAGTACATCAAGACAAGACAGACGCAAATTTTCGGCCAACTGGCCTTTGTCAAGCGTGAATGTAAGATCACAAACAAACACCAAATACAAAATTAGGAGAAAAAGACTGAAACTTCCCGATTGCTTCGTGCAATTCAACCATTTCAATGGTCGTAAAACGTTGCCTTCGTCGTCTTCTTCATTTTTCCTCGTCACTGTGATAAATACACACTTTGTACGCCATTTTGGACAATTTTCACAGTGGGATGGGAGGTGAGGGAGGTGTCCAGTTATCAATACGCAGTCTACGGTATCGTCTTAACAAGCTTTTTCCGTTTGGACTCGGAGTTGCTGACGCCGCTAACTAATAAGAACCAGAAAAAACAAAACAAAACAAAACAAAAAAACACGAAAATAGAATCAGAATGCGTATTTAATACAACCAGACTCTTAAGACAGGCGCAAACTTTCGGCCTTTGTCACGCGTAAACGTAAGCTCATGAGGTCAACCGGTCACGAGTGTACCGCGTGGAAAATTTTTGATTAGCGAAATTGATTGATTGATTGATTGATTTGGTTCAGTTTTTATGTCGATACCAACCTCAGGTGATATGGCCGACGGGGATAACCATCCCAGGGAAGTGGCGGAAGGGGGACTTATTTAATCCTATACTGACTCCGCCAGAACAACAATGATGTTAAAATGGGACAGTGAGAAGGCCAGTTTTAATGTTGTAGCGCACCCCAGGATTCGAACCCACAACAATTTGCATGTGAATCCGACACTCAAACCAACTGAGCTACTGGGGCCCGCTTGATTAGCAGAAAGGCTATAGCGTCCGGTCGTCTTCGAGTGTGCATCACACGTGGGGTGCCATACGTTATGCCGCCCCATTTTATGAGGGCTGGTTGGGACAGCCATGGACTCAAGATCTGATATCTTGAGTTCAATCTCAGCCCTCAACATTAAAAACTGGCCTGTTCGCTGCCTGTCTTAATGTTTCCATCATTCTGATGGTGTCAGCTTAGTGTTCGATAGGTCCATTCTCCCCTTTCCCCATTCCAAGACCTTGCCAGCACATAGGGTTTTGTGCAGGCTCAGGAAATCTTTCAGATAATTGCTGGCAGACTTGAGTGGAGCGCATATGGAGTTGTCAGAGCGTGGTGAATCCCTCTTGAAATAACTCCAACAACTCCAGTATGAGGAAGTCCAGTATCAGTGAAGAATATATTTATTTCATCAATGCTGTGGAGGCGTCGCACGCTATTTTAGATACGAGTTCTACTTTAGTTTTGCTGACTGCACTCTCGCTGATTTTCTGATTGCTCTCCTGCTGAGATTTTCTATTCCCCTACAGAGCTGCGATCGTTATAAGTCTACGTTTTTAAAAAGAAATTCCATACACGAACATACAGTGATATTACTTTTGTAGTTTTGTGTAGTTGGTTCGTTACAAAATAAATAGATAACAAAATAAACATACACGTAAATGTACTAACATTTTTCAGTAATCAGCAGTAAACTAAAGGAGATACTATGAGCGTGGATGTGCATTAACAGGCACCTGAGACAGAGCACCACACATACTAATAATAAACAAAAACAAAGAAAACAAAGAATGAAACAAATTAAGACACAAAGAAACAAGAAAGAAAAAAAGGAAGACAGAAGGAAGGAAACATACGATGCTGTGGGATTAATCCTGTTTTACTTTGAACATGAAACGAAAAGAGCGAAATGTGTATGTGTTTCGGGATCGGAAGGAAAAGGGGAAATTTGATTGGCTGATTGATTTGGATCATTTTTTTACGTCGACACCCACCTCAGGTGAGATGACCAACGGGGATAACCATCCCAGGGAAGTGGGGAAAGTGGGACCTATCTAATTCTATACTGACACCACCAGAACAACAATTATATTAAGATTGGACAGTGAGAAGGTAAGTTTTAATGTAGCACGCCCGGGATTCGAACCCACATCCATTATCATGTGAATCCGACGCTCAAACCAACGAAGCTACGGGGGCAGCTATAAGGGAGAGAAGGGGATTTCATTAAGCATTGTGCGTAACCTGGCTTATCTCCCGCAAGACTGCAACCTTGTTGTGGTTGGGTGGCTTGCGTGTCTCAATGACCCTGAGAGCTAAGTCGGCGGGATATTCGTCTCCTGGCAGTGCCAACCAAGTCGGACAGATCAAAGGGCTAGAGACCAGACTAACAGTGATCTACTTTCAGCTTCAGTTTCTCAAGATGATTCTCCGCGCTCGGAACGAATTCCATCTGCACTAACGTCGCAGGTGCCATGTGTATGGTGATCATGGCACAAGCCTTAAGCCTGCACATAAACCCATGAGCTGGCCAGGTCATGAGGTCCTACCTAGCCTATGTTTTATCTAGCCTACATTTTTTGTAGTAGTACTGTATCAGACTATCATTGGAGCAAGCTTGATTACATGTAAATGACACGTGTATCTGTGTATCTTGTCTTCAAAGGAAAGATCAGATAAATGAAATAAACAAATAATTAAAGGTCTGGATTACAACACAACTAGCCGCTCAGTATAAACTCGTCTCATATGACAGAAAGCCCCCACCCACCCTAGTCAATGCACAAAGCCTCAGCTGCCTACCAACAAAATGAAAACAATACTATTTTTCTTAAATTAATCATAGACTCACCAGCCTGTCGTCCACTTACGAGGAAACAAAAGAGGGAACAGTAAGTAAGTAAGTAGTAAGTAAGTAAGTAGGTAAGTAAGTAAGTAAGTAAGTAAGTAAGTAAGCAAGTAAGTAAGTAAGTAGGTAAGTAAGTAAGTAAGTAAGTAGGTAAGTAGGTAAGTAAGCAAGTAAGTAAGTAAGTAAGTAAGTAAGCAAGTAAGTAAGTAAGTAAGTGAGTGAGTGAGTAAGTAAGTGAGTGAGCGAGTAAGTAAGTGAGTGAGTGAGTAAGTAAGTGAGTAAGTAAGTAAGTAAGTAAGCAAGTAAGCAAGTAAGCAAGTAAGTGAGTGAGTAAGTAAGTAAGTAAGTAGGTAGGTAAGTAAATGGTAAGTAGGTAAGTAAGCAAGCAAGTAAATAAGTAAGTGAGTAAGTAAGTAAGTAAATAAGTGGGAAAGTAAGTGAGTAAGTAAGTAAGTAAGTAAGTAAGTAAGTAAGTAAATAAGTAAATAAGTGAATGAATAGAAATGATAAATGAATAAATAGATAGATAGATAAACAAATAAATACATAAATGAATAACATACAAATAAATAAATAAATAGACTTCACATGAAGGAACTCGTGCGATCCACTGGTCGAGGAAAAGTTCTCTCACGTGAAGCCTATGATGCAAGCTGGTGAATGCTTCAGGAAACCGGTGCGCAAAGTCTTCTGACAACCTATGCCGATACCACAACCTGCCTTAACTCTTTGACTCCCGCACCCTATCCACCAATTGCAAAAACCATCACCTTTGACTCCCTCACCCTATCCACCAACTGCAAAAAAATCACCCTTTGACTCCCTCACCCTATCCACCAGCTTCTTTCAGGAAGCTGGTGGATAGGGTGAGGGAGCCCAAGGGTTAAGTTTTCGTTTCGCTTGCATGGTTGACAGTGCAGAATGCTGATGGACAGGATGCGGGAGTCAAAGGGTTAATAATATCACAAACAGCGGCTGGCCGGCTCTCTGATAGATCTGTGAACTTCAGATCTGATATCTCCGAGTTCAGATCCCAGTCTGCGACATAACTACTGGCCTATTCTCTTCTTTATTTATTTATTTGTTTATTGGTCCCATTTTATTACGCCACCTTAATGGCCACAGAAGCTGGCACAGTTTGTACAATGCGATGAGGATGGTAATCATGATGCTTTTGGAGTTTCATCTTGGATTGAAACTGCGTGACAGGTCTGTACTCTAAGCTTACTATCATAACATATCCTGGTGTCAACCAGGCCCGAGAGATACAGACACCTGCGGTGCTGGTCAGAAGATTTGAGCAACACCCTGAATGACGACATCCGTGAAGTGGATGAGACTCGACTGTGTGGTCCCAGTCTTCCCAATGACCCCATAGCACGCCCAACTCTGGGTAGGAACGGGTCAGAGCCGAAAAATCCCATAATGATTTTTAAAGAGACTGATGGGGGATTCGAATCCACAACCTCCCAGTCAGTAGTCCGTTGCGTTAACCACTATACCATGGCGACTGGTTGTTCTCTGCCCATCTTAATGCTCCAATCATTCTGGTGGCAGCAGTGTTTCATAGTCACGGTTCTCCAAAGCCCTTTCCTCTTCATTTCAAGATCTTGCTAGCGCAATGGATTTGGCCCAGGCTCTGAAAGTCTGGCAGATATCTGGCTGATAATTACTGGCAGATTTTGGGTGGGGCACAGCGATAACGGGGATATTTGTTTCACAGCGATACTCAATATTCAAACAACATGAAATGTACAAAGAAAATAAGAGAGGTCA
>CM060308.1:15180329-15195329 GCA_030674185.1 Monoplex corrugatus | reverse complement strand
CAAATAGATAAATAAAAATTGCATACTACGTGAAAATAAAAGCATCATCAAATTACACACACACACATACATACATACATACATACATACAATACATACAGACAGACAGACAAACAGACAGGCAGACAGATAGACAGCCAGACAGACAGATAGACAGACAGAAAGACATAAATATGTAAATAAATAAACAAAATTACATACACGTGAAAATAATAGCATCATTAATTTGAATGCATACATACATACATACATACATACATTCATACATTCATACATACATGTATAAATTAATACATACATACATACATACGTACGTACTATATAACACTACATATATACATACTACATACATACATACATACATACAAGTATGCATACAAGTATGCATGCATACATACACACACATACATACATACATACATACATGCATACATACATACATACAGACATACATATATACATACATAAATACATACATACATACATACATATATACAGAAACAAACAAATAAATACATAAATAAATAAACGAATAAAAAAAATTACATATTACGTGAAAATAATAGCATCATCAAATTACATACATACATACATACATACATACTATACATACTATACATCCATCCATACATACATACATACATACATACTACATGCATACATACATACATACATACATACATGCATGCATACATACATACATACATACTACATACATATCATACATACATACATACATGCATGCATGCATACATACATACATGCATGCATACATACATACGTACATACATACATACATACATACATGCATGCATGCATACATATACATACATACATACATGCATACATACATACATGCATACATACATACATACACACATACACACATACACACATGCATACACACATATACACTTACACACATGCACACATGCACGCATACATACATACATACTAATACATACATACATACATACATACGTACATACAAAACATACATACGCACACACACGCACGCTCAGACACACACACACATATTACATACATACATGCATACATACAGACAGACAGACGCACATACACACACATATACATACACACACTATACTACACACACACACACACACCACACACACACACACACACACACACACACACAAAACACACAAAAGAAAAAAAGAAGAAGCCAAAATGACACTATGCCATACCTTCGATAACGTTGTGTCACATCGATCACTGCTCAACACAGACACAGACACACACACGTCACAGACAACGGCGGTAACAATACCAGACTAGTAAACCAAAACAGACTCCAGTCAAACCTGTCCAAATCAGACCGGAGACAAAACAAAAACAAACACCTTCCGCCATCCACCCGTCCCGCCAGAAAGTTCCAGGATTGCATCAGCGCATGCCAGAAAGCTCCAGAAAGCCTTTGTCATCGCGGCCGTTATTCAACGTCGATTGCATTCATTTGCACCAATTGTTCACCAGCTTCACGCGCTCGCGCTAAACACATTTGTTTTTAAAGCGATCCATATAGTCCGCGTTATGGTCAGCCACAGGCCGCTTGCGGGAGAGACAGACACGGAATTCCTGTGTTCTGCTCTTCCAGACGGTGTGTGGGAAAACGATGAAAAGATGAAGAGAATCGAGTTGTGTCATCCACCAGGGGAAGGAAATATCTTTAGTTGCCACCATCAAAGAATGTCGGACGCCAGTGATGAAATGAAGGCGGCTCTAAAACACTTTGGAATGATACGTGTCTGCCTGAGCCAGGCCGCTATCCCCCTTCCCCCAATCACAAAGTGCTTATAATTCCCCCACTTCTGACAGATGACGGTGAATAAATACAGTTATCGAGATGCGATAAACCGATGGAAAAACCAATCATCATATCCACGCTTATCTGTTCCATGTCTAGTTGAGGGGGAGAGAAAAAAAAATACAACTTTCGCTCACGCATAGGAAACGTTCTCGCGTGTCCATAGACAAAATGGAAATCGGAAATATTGAAATTTGAACCATTTTTACGGCTTCAAACAAAAAGGAAAAATAACTTTTGGGGGTAAAATTCATACTTGCCTCGGAGCCGTGACCAGGGTTAAACGAGCGAGCTTGCGGGCCGGGCGAGGAGAGATAAGTGAAAAGTGAAAAGGAATTGTTATATAGTCATAAGCAAGCTGCGCCTTAGGCATAGAGCATAATGGGGCGCGAAATAGAGGTGTAACAAAGTTGGGACCAGTTAGGGGCACCCGGCCCGTTGACGAACGGCCATGATTGCCCGCCTAATGCGCTTGACGAGGCAAGGCGGGAAAAAGCTGAACTAGGGGCCACAACTCAGACAAGGGCAGATTACTCGCCCGGACGCCATCGCGGTATAAGTTGCGTGGCGGGGTCAGGACGAAATTGGCCGGATTTTGGAGGGAGAATCTTCACCGTTTACTGGATTTCACACTCTGGAAGATTCTGGACATTGACAAGGATTGGCTGCATTCGGCAAATATCAGTAACCACTGGGGATAAATTGACGTCCTGATTACCTTCAGCACGCGCACGAGATTGGCGTGATTTGCGCGTGCAATTGTAGTGTCCACACCTCCCTGCACGACAATTTCTTATTAGCCTCCAGTTTGCATGAACAAGTAGGAGAGAAATCTCCTGTCCACCCTTTCTCCCCTCCTCTCTCCCACCCATCTATTCAGGACAGATATGCCAGCATCGACGACATCAGTTTCAACGATCACCACAATTGGATGCCACGGACGGTGATGTACTGCAACTTGTAGCGGATTTTGCATTCCTCAGCCATGTGGTTTTAAACAAAACTATAAGATACATAACTTTTTTTAACATGTATAATACAAAACATTTTCAAGATAAACGAGAAACATGGTATCTATGGTACGCTCTTGAGACAAGGATAGTTGTGGAATTGATCTCATTGCACTGTGAGCACAGTGATCTGTGTTGGTATGTGACAAACCAAATGAACAGAGGAAAAAGAAATTCACAAGTGATCAACCCAGGTCTGTGAACACACACACACACACACACACACACACACACACACACACACACAAACACACACACACATACACACACACACAAACACACACACACACACACACACACAAACACACACACACACAACACCACGCACACACACACAAACACATACACGCACATACACGCACGTGCACACACACATACATGCACGTGCACACACACACACACACACACACACACACACAAAACACACACAAACACTCACACAAACCCATACAATCAATAAACAATAAAGCCACTTTTTCAAGCAGGTACTTGAACGATACAAAACAAAAGAGGAATGTCAAACGATCATAACGATCTCATAACGTCTTTCATCAGTCTTCAGGTCCTCCGCAAAAGAAAAAAAAAGTCCAATTAGATTCCAAAGCAGGCAACGATCGTTTCAACCCGAGGAGGTCTGATCAGACTTGTTACAGACAGGAAAATAACACTTTGCCTAGAAATATCCACCCAGAATTAGATAGCTTTATTCTGTGTCATGTAGTAGCTTGACCTAAATTATCGACGCAGAAATCAGTAAATGGGAAGAAAAGATAACTGGGAAAGGAATTATAAACTATTGAGACTACCTCATTAACTACCACCCCACCCCCCACCCCGTTCCCCCCGACCTTAAATTTGCAAAGGAAAAACGTTTGGCTTGGTGGATCATAATCATTTCTTGATTTGACTCCCTCACCTATCCACCAGCCTCCCTGTTGGAACCTTATCCACCAGCTTCCTGCAGGAAACTGGTGGTTATGGTGAGGGTGTCAAAGGGTTAAGTGTTTGCTTTGCTATCATTGATGATGCTGAAAAGAGAACACCAGGTAGACCCAGGGAGTAAATATTGGACGGACTTGCAGGGTGGCTGAGGACAGAGAGGGTGGGAGATGTACTTGCAACGACAAGGGATAGATTCGTACGGAGGGCCATGATCGCCAACAGCCATGCGGCAGGGCACTGATGATGATGATGATAATGATGAACACCCTCTATTGCTTTCTTGGTCCGGTACCTTAGCTGGACCTCCCACCTTGCCATTCGTTTTGTAAACAAGATAATGTTACTGATTACTACTACTACTAAATAATAACAACAACAAGAAATGAAATAATAATAATAATAATAATTATATATATATGAAAAATAAATTATAAACAATAAAATAATTTAATAATAATTAATAAATTCCAGTTTATTACATAAGTGCAAACATATCTGTCAGAGAATGCTCGTTGTACTTACAAAAGCATAAACATTGCATTTATAATACAGTAATGCGGTACAACAACAGGATAATATACGTCAACAGCATCATGTTTCAATTACACATGCATGAAATGCAATACAACAACATGGATACATGTGTACACAAAGAATCAATGCAACATAAATCTAGTCATCAAAATAACAACAAATATGCTTTTCAATTTATCGTGACATCACGAGGCATGAAAATACACATACATATAAACACGAAACACACAAAAATACACACAAACACATGGCGGCACAACAGTCACGGCGCGCGCAGCGGGGAGAGAGAAGAGAAGAGGGGAGACAGAGAGAGACAACACACACATGAGACAGAGAAGAGAGAGAGAGGAAGAGAAGAGAGAGGAGAGAGAGAGAGAGAGAGAGAGAGAGAGAGAGAGAGAGAGAGAGAGAGAGAGAGAGAGAGAGAGAAATTGTAATGCCTCTGGATTTAGGAGAGCCACGTACATTACGATTTTTGGAGAAACTTCTGAAAGAGATTATTTTGAGGTGCTTTTTGAAAGCGACCAGACAAATGTTTTGTCTTAAAGACACTGGGAGTTCGTTCCATGTTGTTGGGCCAAAGACAGAGAAAGATTTCTTTCCACAATTTGTAAGGGAAAACTGAGATACAGTTAAGAGAGAAGCTTCTTAAGACCTGAAAGCTTTGGAAGGTTTGTGTGGCAGGAGGAATTCTGATATGTATGTTAGCATTGTCTTGGAACTTAGACACTGAAAGCAGAGTGTGGCAATTCTATACTCAATTATTGCTTAGACGGGTTGCCAGTTGTAGCTTTCGTAAGAGTCGTTTTCAATTGCTCTGTTTGCTCTCCCCATAGGATAAGTCCAGCTGCACTGTTTCGGATTTGTTGGAGTTTGGATAGCTTGTCATCAGAACGTCCAGCTAAAGTCAGTTACAGTAGTTTAGTCTGGATAGAATGAAAGAGTCAAACAGCTTATTTGTAGCAATAGCAGAGAGAATGGGCAGAATTTGCTTAATCTGCATAGTTGGAAATACAGGATTTTGCTAAGAAAATTAACATGGACAGGGAATCAAGAAAAACACCAAGATTTCTTACAGATTTGCTGAAGGCTATAGCACAGTCTGAGATAAAAAGTGGTCTTTAAGGTTTCTTTCTTTAAGTTTGATTTTGTACAGTGAACTTAGCTCTGTTGTGTGTGTGTGTGGTGTGTGTGTGTGGTGTGTGTGTGTGTGTGTGTGTGTGTGTGGTGTGGGGTTGTGTGTGTGTGTGTGTGTGTGTGTGTGTGTGTGTTTTTCTTCGTTCATTTTTAGTTTGTTTGCTTTCATCGAGGCAGCTATGTTTTCTATGGCGTTTTTAATTTGTCTGGCTGTGCTGGAGATGTCTTTCAGAAAAGCAGAGTGGTACAGCTGTGTGAGTCATCAGCAAAGAAGTGCTAGAGTGCTCCTGAGTGTTTGATAAGAGAACTATATGGTTGTAAATACATAATAAAGAGAACAGGGCCCACAAGAAAACCCTCTTACTGATGACTGGGTCCGAATGGGTCATTCAGCGCATGGACAGCCCCTTTCGCTCGGCGAATTTGCTACCATGTGGCGTTGTGAACTAGAAGGTGATTGTCCAGTCAGTGGTGTGAGGCATTGTTGCTCTGGGTCCCATCCAGCAGCCTCGGGTGTTCCTTGCAATCTTAAGTCGGCAGACGAGCCCTGTGTGTTGGCATAGACTCGTGAGGTTCTATGTAGAGTATGAAAAAAAAAAAAAGAAAAAAGAAGAAAGAAACAAACAAACAAAAACGGTGCCCGCCTGGGAGTTGAACCCACAACTCCAGCATTATGAATATGGTGCTGTGATCACTGAGCTAACAGGTCACTAACGTCTTATAACATATGATTGAGAAATAAAATGAAAAATATATATCACATGATTGAAAAATAAAATGGAAATTGTGAAACATATGACTGAAAACTAAAATGAAGAATTTATAACGTATGATTGAAAACTAAAATGAAGAATCTATATAACAGAGACTGAAAAATGAAATGAAAAATGTATAAAATGTGATCGAAAATAACATGAAGAATCTATGAAATATGATTGAAAAATGAAATGAGGAATTCATAACATATGATTGGAAAATAAAATGAGGAATTCATAACATATGATTGAAAAATAAAATGAGGAATTCATAACATATGATTGAATAATAAAATGAGGAATTTATAATAAATGATTGAATAATAAAATGAGGAATTTATAACATATGATTGAATAATGAAATGAGGAATGTATACCAAGTGATTGAAAAATAAAATGAGGAATCCATAACAAATGATTGAAAAATAAACGAGGAATTCATAACATATGATTGAAACTAAAATGATGAATTTATTTAAAAAACAAAAGACTAAAAAAAATGATATGTAGAATTCCTAACATGTGATTGAAAACTAAAATGGGGAATTTATAACAAATGATTGAAAATAAACATGAAGAATTCATAAGATATGATTTGAAAAATAGAAAGAAGAATTCATAACACTCGATTGAAAACTAACATGAAGAATTTATAACATGCAATTAAAAAACAAGGTGAAGAATTTTTAACATATCATTGAAAATTAAAATGAAGAATCTATATAACATATGACTGAAAACTAAATTGAAGAATTTATAACACACGATTGAAAAATAAAATGAAGAATTTATTAGTATGATTGAAAACTGAAGTGAAGAATTTATGATATATGATTGAAAACTAAAATGAAGAATTTATATAACATACGATTGAAAACTAAAATGAAGAATTTATAACGTATGATTGAAAACCAAAATGATGAATTTATGACATACGATTGAAAAATAAAATGAAAAATTCATCACATATGATTGAAAACTAGACTGAAATATAAAAACATTTATGATATATGACTAAAAAATAAAATTGGGACTTTGTAACATACGATTGAAAACTGAAATGAAGAATTTATGACGTATGATTGAAAACTCAAGTGGTCAATTTATAACAAATGGTTAAAAAATAAAATGCAGAATTTATAACATAAGAAAGAAATAATATGAACAATTCATAATGTATGACTGAGCAATAAAATGAAAAGTGTTTATCATATGATTGAAAAATAAAATGAAGAATGTATAACATATGACTGGAAAATAAAACGAAGAACTTATGTTTATAACATATGATTAAACAATCAAATGAAGAGTTTATAACATACGATTCAAAAATGAAATGAAAAATGTATGGCATATGACTGAAAAATAAAACGAAAAGTTGATAAGATATGAGTAAACAATCAAATGAAGAATTTATAACACATGATTGAGTAATAAGCAGAAGAATTTATAACATATGATTGAAACAGAAAACGCAGAATCCTTGTTGCAGAGGTTTGAACTATCGGAGGCAAAGAAAATAAAACATGATGATGATGATGATGATGACGACGACTACGATGATAACAACAACAACAACAATGATGATGATAATAGTAGCAGTAATAATAATAATAATAATAACAATAATAATGATGATAATGATAATGATAATAATACTAATAACAGCAACAACATTAATAATAATAATAATAATAATAATAATAATAATGATAATAACAATAATAATAATAATAATAATAATAATAATAATAATAATAATGATGATAATAATAATAACAATAATAATAATAATAACGATGATAGTAATTCGTGTATAGCATTATTCTCCAAAATCATTTGGACTCACTGTGCTATACACACTTTACAAGACAAAGAGTGTAACACACACACACACACACACACACACACACACACACACACACACACACACACACACACACACAACACAACACAACACAACACACACATACACATACACATACACATACACACTACACACACACACACTCACACACACACATCACCACACACACACACACAACTCACACACACCTCACACACATCACACACACATTCACACACACACACACACACATCACACACACATTCACACTCCACACACACACACACATCACACAACATTCACACTCACACCACACACACATACCACACACACTCACACCACACACACACACCACACATACACACACACTCACACACATCACACACATCACAACACTCAACACACACACACTCACACACACCACACATCTCACACACACACTCACACACACACACACTCACACACACACACACACACTCACACACACACACACACTCACACACACACATTCACACTCACACACACACTCACACTCACACTCACACACACACACACACACGCACGCACACACACACACTCACACACACACTCACACACACACACTCACACACACACATTCACACTCACATATTAACGATGTGTCTGAATTTGTGAAGTATGGTTCTTTACAGAGGGTACTATCTGTGATAAACAGATCAAAATGGTATATTATACTGGTGTATGCTATCAATCTGTTCATGTTATTACTTGTTGATTATACTTTTTTCAAACGAACGTTGTTGTTTTTTTTATAGATGCATAATTTCTTTTCGCAGGTATGTGAAATTTCATGCCGTACATCATAACTGCAGCTACACTTTTGCTGTTATCATCGGGTCTATATCTATCATGTTTGTAATTGCTCGTTGTCAAAAATTAGTTTTAAGAAAAGGTTGAACAATATCCAATCCAATCCAATTTTTATCTATTTCCTTCTGTGTTCCTCTTCCTATTTCCTATCTTTCCTGCAAACTTCTCGCGCACAGTCAAACTTACCACTTTATGCTTTGTGGCTGCGTCTATGCTAGCTGAATGGGTAGCGCAAACTGTGTTGGGTTTGAGAAATTCTACATGGGAGATAACTCCGTGACTCTCAAGAGTTATGTTACTTAGTTGATATTACCACCCAGTCCTTCCGCTACAAACTGTTACCTACCCACAGTTCCATTGCACCCCAGTCTATCCATTTGTGTTTTATTCTCTTGCCTTCTTGAGTCTTGTGACAAACAAAGAATCCAAGAACCAGTACTTTTAGTCAATGGGTTCTCCCCCTTTCTGCCTATCCAATGTGTTAACCGATTCTCCCAATATTCATACTCCCTGTTGTAATAACCGTTGAAATTTTATGATAAACCGTTGTTTGTTTTGTTTTGTTCTAGCAGTTCATGTTGCAATTCTTGTATCTTTTAATCTTTTAATCTAACAGCAGTAGCTTGATTACGGTCTGATGTCACCTGCTTACTACGACTTCCCTTACGGAATAAAGGTGCTCCAGTGGAGCCCTATTCACGTCGTTCATATTTCTTGTATTCATATTTCGGGGCATGACATTCTTGGGAAGATTCGATGGTGGTTTCCCGTTTATAGCAGACCAGTAAATTAACAACCAAAGCTAAGAGAAAACCATTGTAGCTCAGCAAAATCGCGAAATCTGACGATGTACGTTCAAGGCAACAAATACAATAGTTTTAGTTTCAGTTTCAGTTTCTCAAGATGACGTCTCCGCACTCGGAATGAATTCCATATGCACTAACGTCACATGTGCCATGTGTGAGGCGGTCACGGCACAAGCCTTAAAATCCTGCACATAAACCCGTGAGCTGGCCTGGTCCTGAGGCTCTACTTAGATTATGTTTTACCTAGTCTATATTTTTATACCAATATTGTATCAGTCTATCGCTGGAACAGTCTAGGTTACATGTAAATGACAAGTGTATATGTGTATCTTAATTTCAAAGAAAAGAATAGATATATAAAGTCAATAAATAAATAATTAAAGGTCTGAATCACAATACAACTAGCCACTCAGTATAAACTCATCTTACATCAAAGAAAGGCCCCAGTCAATGCACAAAGCCTCAGCTGTCTATCAACAAGGTGAAGACAATATTTCCTTAATCATAGCTCCGCCAGTCTGTCGTCCACTTCCGACGAAAGAAAAGAGGAAATGGATAGATAAGTAAGTAAGTAAGCAGGTGAGTGAGTGAGTGAATGAGTAAGTAAGCAAGTAAGTGAGTAAGTAAGTAAGTAAGTAAGCAAGCAAGAAGTAAGTGAGTAAGTGAGTAAGTAAGTAAGTGAGTGAGTAAGTAAGTAAGTAAGTAAGTGAGTAAGTAAGTAAGTAAGTAAGCAAGCAAGCAAGAAGTAAGTGAGTAAGTAAGTGAGTAAGTAAGTGAGTGAGTAAGTAAGTAAGTAAGTAAGTAAGTGAGTAAGTAAGTAAGTAAGTAAGCAAGCAAGCAAGAAGTAAGTGAGTAAGTAAGTGAGTAAGTAAGTGAGTGAGTAAGTAAGTAAGTAAGTAAGCAAGCAAGCAAGAAGTAAGTGAGTAAGTAAATGAGTAAGTAAGTAAGTAAGTAATTAAGTGAGTGAGTAAGTAAGTAAGTAAGTGAGTGAGTAAGTAAGTAAGTAAGTAAGTGAGTGAGTGAGTAAGTAAGTAAGTAAGTAATTAAGTAAGTAATTAAGTAAGTAAGTGAGTAATTAAGTGAGTAAGTAAGTAAGTGAGTGAGTAAGTAAGTAAGTAATTAAGTAAGTAAGTAAGTAAGTGAGTGAGTAAGTAAGTAAGTAAGTAAGTAAGTGAGTGAGTGAGTAAGTAAGTAAGTAAGTAAGTAATTAAGTAAGTAAGTGAGTAATTAAGTGAGTAAGTAAGTAAGTAAGTGAGTGAGTAAGTAAGTAAGTAAATAAGTAAGTAAGTAAGTAAGTAAGTAAGTAAGTAAGTAAAGAAACAGCAAATAAAAGATAAAGGAGTAAGTTATAAATAAACACGTTAGAAATGAGAAATATCAAATAACAGTAAATACATGCATATACACATACGCCAGCATACGGACGCGCACACATACAAGAAACATCAGTAAATACATAAATATACACATGTATACACGCCTGCACACAGACACAGACACAGACACAGACACGAACACACACACACACACACACACACACACACACACACACACACACACACACACACACACACACACACACACACACACACACAGCAGCAGCAGCAGCAGCAAAAATGAAACACACTCATATACAAATGCTGACATGGTTATTCACCAACCAATCGATGCAGCAGATGATAAAATAAAGCGAAACATGGACCCACATAAAAACAATCAACAAACAGACCACAAACACACACAGACGTTTTGACACACTTGCACGCTCTCCAGTCGTCTTTTCCCTTTCTTCATTTTTCCTTTATCTCTGTTTCAAGAAAAGCGCAAACACTTTCCATTCCATGCTGTAAGAGTCTGTGCAGCGCTACTTTTGAGATGATACCAATGTTAGTCTGATGAATGATAGCTCTTGTTTTTCCTTTCATAATAGATATTCGGCCACTTCCTCTATCTATTTCTTTTAGGATAAGACGTTCGATGGTATGATGACTCACATTTTGTTCACGACGATATGATTTTAAGTGTCTAAGGACCTCAGACTTTCCCAGATGGAGAATTTTTGTTGTAGTGGCATTGCCTGCAAGTTTATCGGCATGTTCATGTCCCTTAACACCGGCGTGTCCAGGGCAGTAGATCCACGTGAGACTTTTTAGGTTGATACTGTTCCGCATGGAAGATGGTCGCATCCCAAAAGACATCCTTTATGGTGAGCTTGCCACAGGGCAGAGAAACATTGGCCGCCCACAGCTGAGATACAAAGACGTTTGCAAGCGTGACATGAAGGCGCTTGAGATCAACACTGAGTCCTGGAAGGACCTCGCAGACGACCGCAACAGCTGGAGAACTACTCTCAAGAAACAGCTGCGGATTGGTGAGGACAAACTGTCAGCTGCTGCAGCAGAAAAGCGAGTTCGCAGAAAAGGGATGACAGCCAACAGACCAGCATCAGCATACACATGCGACCGCTGCGACAGAGACTGCCTCTCTCGCATTGGTCTGTACAGTCACAGGCGACGCTGCTTGGACCAAGCAGACAGCCCATCTAGACATTAGAACGGATGTACTTTGTCCATGGTCAGTCATGACCGAAGGAGGCCTACTACTGTTCAATGCTTTGTGCCATTTTGGGGTCCCTACTCCATTTTGCACTTTTTGAAGTAGATTCATCGAGTCAGTCAGGATGAAGGTTTGGCTTTCTTTCATTTCATTTCATCATCCGGTATAGTTAGCCACTGGAGTGCATGTGTGACTGCCTCAGATACAATGCCTGTTTCAAAGTGACTCTCGGATACAATAACTGTTTCAAAGTGACTTTCAGATACAATAACTGTTTCAAGCTGACTCTCAGATACAATGCCTGTTTCAAAGTGACCCTCGGATACAATGCCTGTTTCAAAGTGACCCTCAAATACAATAACTGTTTCAAAGTGACTCTCGGATACAATAACTTTCAAAATGACTTTCAGATACAATAACTGTTTTAAAGTGACTTTCAGATACAATAACTGTTTCAAAGTGACTTTCAGATACGATAACTGTTTCAAAGTGACTTTCAGATACAGTGAAACTGTTTTGGAGTGACTCTCAGATACACTAATTGTTTCAAAATGACTCTCATGTACAATAACTATTTTAAAGTGACTTTCAGATAAATAACTGTTTCAAAGTGACTCTCAGATACAATAACTGTTTCAAAGTGACTTTCAGATTCAATAGCTGTTTCAAAGTGACTTTCAGATACAATAACTGTTTCAAAGTGACTCTCAGATACAATAACTGTTTAAAGTCACTCTCAAATACAATAACTGTTTCAAAGTGACTTTCAGATTCAATAACTGTTTCAAAGTGATTTTCAGATACAATGACTGTTTCAAATTGACTCTCAGATACAGTAAAACTGTTTTAAAGTGACTCTCATATACAGTAACTGTTTAAAGTGACTCTCAAATACAAAACTGTTTTAAAGTGACTCTGTGGTTTTCCATTGGTTTTATTCTTGCTTTTATTGCTTTTATTCTTTTCTCCCCATTTGTGGCCATGCATGTGTGTGTGTGTGTGTGTGTGTGTGTGTGTGTGTGTGTGTGTGTGTGTGTGTGTGCGTGTGTGTGCGTGCGTGCGTGTGTGCGTGTGTGCGTGTGTGTCTTTTCGGCGCTTGGATTTGATTTTGTCGAGATTTGCGCTATATAAATATTGTAATTATTATGAATGCATGTGCGTACGTATGTATGTATGTATGTATGTATGTATACGCTTAGATTTATGTATGTATGTATGTATGCATGTATACGCTCAGTTTAGATTTATGTATGTAAGTATGTAAGCATGTATGTATGCATGTATACGCTCATATGTATGTAGGTATGTATGCATGTATACGCTCAGCGCTTAGATTTGATTTTATCAAGATTTTGCGCTATATAAATAAAATATATTATTATTATTATTATTAATAACTGTTTTAAAGTGACTCTCAGATACAATAACTGTTTCAAAGTGACTCTCAAATACAATAACTGTTTCAAAGTGACTCTCAAATACAATAACTGTTTTAAAGTCATTCTCAAATACAATAACTGTTTTAAAGTCACTCTCAAATACAATAACTGTTTCAAAGTGACTCTCAAATAAATAACTGTTTTAAAGTCACTCTCAGATACAATAACTGTTTTAAAGTGACTCTCAAATACAATAACTGTTTTAAAGTCACTCTCAGATACAATAACTGTTTCAAAGTCACTCTCAGATACAATAACTGTTTTAAAGTGACTCTCAGATACAATAACTGTTTCAAAGTGACTCTCAGATACAATAACTGTTTTAAAGTCACTCTCAGATACAATAACTGTTTTAAAGTCACTCTCAGATACAATAACTGTTTCAAAGTGACTCTCAGATACAATAACTGTTTTAAAGTCACTCTCAGATACAATAACTGTTTCAAAGTGACTCTCAGATCAATAACTGTTTTAAAGTGACTCTCAGATAAATAACTGTTTTAAAGTGACTCTCAGATACAATAACTGTTTTAAAGTGACTCTCAGATACAATAACTTTTAAAGTCACTCTCAGATACAATAACTGTTTTAAAGTGACTCTCAGATACAATAACTGTTTCAAAGTGACTCTGATACAATAACTGTTTCGAAGTGACTCTCAGATAAATAACTGTTTTAAAGTGACTCTCAGATAAATAACTGTTTTAAAGTGACTCTCAGATACAATAACTGTTTCAAAGTGACTCTCAGATACAATAACTGTTTCAAAGTGACTCTCAGATACAATAACTGTTTTAAAGTGACTCTCAGATAAATAACTGTTTTAAAGTCACTCTCAGATACAATAACTGTTTCAAAGTGACTCTCAGATACAATAACTGTTTCAAAGTGACTTTCAGATACAATTACTGTTTTAAAGTGACTCTCAGACACAGTGACTATTTTAATGTGACTCTATGAATGCTCCCCCATTCCTCTCCTCCTCCCCCCCCCCCCCCCCTAAACAAAAATTGTAACGGTTACACTCTTGCGGAGACCTCACGTGATGCGTGAGATTAAGTTAATGCGATTTAAAAATTCAGTGACCCTATGAAAACAGTGTTGCTACCACTACCATCACTAGTTCTACAGCTCCACTTTTAAGTTTTATGTGTCCACTGCCTAGATTAACCCTTTGACTCCGGCACCCTGTCCACAACACCCTGTATTGTCAATCATGCTAGCAAAGCGAAAACTTTACTCTTTGACAGCTGGTGGATAGGGTAAAGGAGTCAAAGGGTTAAGTTTTTGCAGTTGGT
>CM060308.1:15160329-15170329 GCA_030674185.1 Monoplex corrugatus | reverse complement strand
AAGAAAATTAAGTACACGTATCAATGCATTCGCGCATTCTAAGGAGATGCCCCTGGCGTTGACCACTCCGTTTAATTTATCGCACGAAGGATTGAAAACCCAAACCTGAATACAGATTGAAACGTAACTAAGGACACTAAAACATACATAAAAATGGGCCTAAATTGCCTAAACTGATGATGATGATGATGATGACAATCATAATCATACTTTTAATCTTTTGACTCGCAACCCTATCTACCAACTGCAAAAACTTAACCATTTGACTTCCTCACCCTATCCGCCAGCTTCACGCAGGATGCTGGTGGATAGGGTGAAGGACTCAAAGGGTTAAGTTTTTGTTTTGCTTGCATGGTTGACAACGCAAGATGCTAGTCGGCAAGGTGCGGGAGTCAAAGGGTTAAATGAGAAAGGACGAAAGTGTACAGCAGCCTACTTGAGAAGTCAGTCTGAATCGCATTGCGTCTCCAGCCCACATGTCTGATGTGCAGATTTATGGTGTCTGTTATGAGTTTTCCCATACGGTAGAAGTCGTAAAGCGCACACGACGTGCGGACAGGCCCTATAGGGCAAATTTAAACAGAAAAGGCGTCACAGAGCGTGGACGTTTTTTTTTGTTTTTTTTATAAAAGTGGCTTAAGGGGGCAGACCTACCCAGATTTGGGTACCAAGATTGTGATGTTCAGTGTTTCAGTTTTGATTAACCAATCACCATGATATTTGGCAAGAAGATACCTCAGACAGTATTCTTTGGATTGAATATCTTTGTTGGGATCTGTGAGTTATGAACCAAAGGGTTACGTTTTTGCAGTTGGTGGATAGGGTGCGGGAGTCAAAGGGTTAAAATCAAAGAACTGTATGGGTTTGAGTTTGGAGTAAGAAGTTTGTTCAAGAGAGATTTATCGCACTCGGATAATTCCATATGCACTCAACCCAAATCTGCCAGCACTGATTTATCTGGCAGACTCACCGAGCCTGTGCAAAACCCTGTGCGCTGGCAAGGCCTTGAAATGGGAATAGTGAAGAGGGACCAGTGAAACACTAAGCTGACACCACCAGAATTATGGAAATATCGCAAGAAGGGGTTTGTGGTGTTGTCATCTATAACAGGTAGATGAATTGGGGATGTTTTTAGAGGAGTTGTTTCTCTACTTAGACGTCACACGCACAACAAGGAGGAAGGAGAGAGACGAGTAGAAAGACACTAAGCATACTAGCAATAAGTTTCAAAAGCAGTCCACACATAGCATTACAATTCAGTACAGTTTCTTTAATTAAACATATTCAACTGAAAGCATAATCATTCATCCTCTTATTCTTATTTGCCTACGTCCTAAAGCAATCCTATTTCTTTGCCTATCAGCCCTAAACCCTACATTGAAATAAAATATCACCGTACCTTCACTACATGTTTCTGGCAAAGGCTCAGCACCTCTGCCAAGTTGAGTGGCCATCTCCTATCACAGCTGTGACCGACTGACCGTTAAGGCGTTCTGTCTCTCTGTCTGTATTCTCTGTGGGTCTGTGTTCTCTCTTCATTTTAGAGCGTGGATCAGAACACGCTGGTGCTCTGACCCCACCTATCTTAAGACGACTTTTCGAGAAAGTTCTTCTACCAGTGAATGCATGAAGGAGGGGTTGATGTGGACAAACACAGGCCAGACCCTGGCCACTGAAACGATGGACCGCTCTCTTCCACTGTGGCGATCTTTGAAAACGTCCCAGTAGAGCTGCGTTTACAGATGGCTCTATTGGTTAACTGTCTTGTTTACAGTGTACATAAGTGTGAGAACGGCTGTGCTGCCCGATGCTGGTGTACACTGAAGTACCCGTAAGGGCCTGTTTCTACTTGAGGGGTTGTACGTTGATTAATCCTAACCTTTCACTACAGGCTAGTTCGTCTGCTTTGCCAGACATTGTCAACATTTTGGCTCAGACTGATATACATGTATGGGCCTGTTTCTACATGGGTCCTTTCTGCCATAGAAACATTAAGATGGGCAGCAAACAGGCCAGTTTTTAATGTTGCTGGCCGGAATTGAACTCGAGATGTCAGATTCTGAGTCCATGGCTCTATCGAATGAACCACTTAGCCCACTAGGTATATAGATTCCGATCACGTAGCAATTTTAATTCACACAACCTTTAGCCAACTCGCCCCAATTCACCAAACCCCTACTCCCCATCCTGTTTTGGCAGAGCAATATCACTAACATCAGAAATAGCCGGCACAATCGGCCAAGCCGAAACAGCATTGAAGAAGATGACAAGCATTCTTACCAACAAATGCCTATCAATTAACATCAGGAAGAGAGTCCTTGAATGTTATATAGAACCAATACTGTTATACGGATGTGAGGCGTGGACAGTCAGCAAGCAAAGCCAGAGCAAGATTGAGGCAGCCGAGATGTGGTTTCTAAGAAGAATGTTGAGAGTTCCATGGACAGCAAAGAAAACAAACGAGACAGTCTTGATGGAGGCAGACACAAGTAGATCACTCATAAGGAAGATTAGGAAAAGACAGGCAACATTTATAGGCCATTTTATGAGGAAGGGGGATTTGGAGCACCTGGTCACAACGGGAAAGCTGGAGGGAAGGAGAGCACCGGGTAGACCCAGGGAGAAAATGCTGGACGGACTTGCAGAGTGACTGGGGATGAGGAGGGTGGGGGAGATGCTGGGGGCAACGAGAGATAGAGACAGATGGAAGTCCATGATCGCCAACGCCATGAGGCAGGGCACCTGATGATGATGATGATGAATATCACTACCTAGTTAGGGCGTCTATTACAAGGGTGATTTGCCTTTCTGCCGCTGGAGGCGCGGGTTTGAACCCAGAAAAATATAGCGACAGCAAGAGTTCATTCAAGAGTCATGGCCTGGATGAGGTCTGGTCCCCGTACAGCGTAAGGAGTCAAGGGCCGAAACTCTTGCTTCAGAGTAGTCTTTCTTCTGAAGACCTGTTGTACAGCTCTCCCATGAACTTCTTACTGCTTCACAGTTTGTTTTCAATTTTGATTTCAGTTTCATTTTTAGTTATCAAAGCACGCGAATGTCTCCATGTGATAAAAATGAAAGTAAAATAAAATCAAGTCCTTTTTTAAAGACACAGAATGCCCGTCGCGGCGTTGACTAAAATGTGTTTTGGAAATGTTTGCATGTTAACACCTTCTGAGAGAGGATCGAAAACTTGTTGAAGTCAAAGTGTCACTATTTGTTTAAATGTCAGATTAACTGAAAAATATAATGTTAAGTGTTATGAAATCTAAACCAAGTGAGTGCCAGGAACACACACACACGCACACGCACACACACACACAAACACACACACACACACACACAAACACACACACACACACAAACACAAACACACACACACACACACACGCACACACACACACGCACACACACATACACACACACACGCACACACGCACACAAACACACAACACACACACACACACGCACGCACACACACACACATACAGAGAGAGAGAGAGAGAGAGAGAGAGAGAGAGAGAGAGAGAGAGAGAGAGAGAGGAGAGAGAGAGAGAGAATCAGAACGTATTTAATATAGAGAACAAAACAGGTGCAAATTGTCGGCCAACTGACCTTTGTCAATCGTAAACAAAAGATAACCAAATCAACAACAACAGCAACAACAAACTAAATACATAAAACTTAGTGAAAATATTCTCTTCTGCACAATAAAACGTTACGCAAGTTGTCAACTGTTTTTCCCTCACTTAGTTTTGTGTGTTTATTCTTTGTCCATCTTTTGATGGCTGGGTCCGAGTGGGTCGAGCGGCGCATCGGGCAGCCCCCCTATGCTCGGTGGGATTGCTGTCGAGTGGCGTCGGGAGCTTGGGAGATGGTTGTCCGGTGTGTGGCGGGGCATTGGAGCTCTGGGTCCCGTCCGCACCCTCGGGGCGTTTTATGTGTATTATGTATTTGTTCTTTGCCGTTTTTTGTATACGCTTGCCAAAAATCTTTCTTGTCTGTTAATTATTTGATCTGATTCTGCTTGGTGTGTTTCTGGTTCTTTTTAGTGTTGATGAAAAAAATTTGCACGGTTACGCAATTTGATGCAATCATCTTTTCAGGTAAAAAATGCACATCTATAAACGCAAACTCAAAAAAAATCTTCAAAATATAAGCTCTTTTTTTGAAATCATTTCGTACAAAATACTACATTGAAGAAAAACACATAAAACTGACAAGGAGTTTGCGCACAGATATACAACAATGGCTGTCGTATTTGTCCTTGTGGAAACCGAGATGTAATATGACTCTTTATATTATTGCAACATCAAAATGCTTGTTCTGGCAATTCAACATACGCGTGTATTTTACGTTTTATATACATGTAAAGTGAGTGTACTTCCTATGTCCTTTGATAAAACTATGTGTCTCGAATGCATTGAAGCTTATCATATATTTTTGTAATCCAAAACAAGTGCGACTGCCCGCGTTCAGCAAACAGGAACCAGAAAAACACGAAAAACACGGGGGAAAAAAAACCAAAAAAAAAAACCAGAGCGCGTATTTAATACAACCAGACAAGACAGGCGCAAATTTTTGGCCAACTTGTCAAGCGTCAACGTAAGATCACAAACTAACAAACACCAAATGCAAACATGAAGAGAAAAAGACTAAACTTTCTCTGCTGCTTTGTCCACTGGGAGAAAAGTCCTTGTGTGTTTTTTGTGGCTTGTGCGTGTGTGTGTGTTTGTGTGTGTGTGTGTGTGTGTGCGCGCACGCGCGTGTGTGTGGGTGCTCGTGCGCGCATGCGTTCGTGTATGTTGTATCATTCTGAAACTTCATGAGCTAATTTCTATGTATCACGACGGACGTGATAGCCCAGTGGTTCTGACATGGACTCCACTGAGAAGGTCCAAGTTCAAACTGACAAGGTACTGCTTCAGGGATAAAATACAGGTGGACATTTTTTTACTCCCTGGTCAACATAAACACTGACCTGCTAGGCCTAACTCCCCGGTTTGCATTCATATTCATATTTATATTCATATTCATATTCATATTCATATCCAGAGTCATAGTCATAATCATAGTCATACTCATATTCAGTTATTTCTTTTTGTCATAATGGCTTTACTATGTGAAACGTGGGCTGCCTCTCCGTTGACAGCGCGTCGCCGCAGTGCAGCGCCACCCATTTAAGAAAAATTATCAAGACTTCAGAAAGGCAAAAGACTAATCATTGACCTTCAATGCGAGGGACCTGGTAAATCAATCTATCTCTCCTATACGCATGCAGGACATGAAATACATACGTAAAGGCTCAAGTAAGCCATGTTCGGTGGCATATGATTCATTTCGAGTTTGTTCAAGAGGGATTTGTTGCGCTCGGGCAATTCCATATACACTCTATCCAAACCTGCACGAAGAAACATAATGTAACCCTTCAGGTCTTCCAGAGTGTTGATTTTTGTGCAGGCTTGAGTGGATGTCCTTGTGGTTTGTTCATGGAGTATATATAAGCGTGTGAGTTTGCTTTCCATGTGAGCGGGCCCCAGGAGCTCAGTTAGTTTGAGCATCGGATTCACATGCTAATGGTTGTGGGTTCGAATCCCGGGGTGCGCTACATTAAAACTGGCCTTCTCACTGTCCCATCTTACCATCATTGTTGTTCTGGTGGGTCAGTATAGGATTAGATAAGACCCCCTTCCCCCACTTCCCTGGGATGGTTATCCCCGTCGGCCATATCACCTGAGGTGGGTGTCGACGTAAAAACTGAACCAAAAAATTTCCATGTGCTTTTCTTCTCTGGTCTGGTTGTGAGCGGTCGGGATAAAATAAAGAAAGAGAACCAGTCACCGTGGTGTAGTGGTTAGCACAACGGACTACCGACTGGAAGGTTTTGGGTTCGAATCCCCAACAGTCCATTCAAAAATCATTGTGGGATTTTCGGCTATAACCGGCTCCTACCCACAGTTGGGCGTGCTATGGGCTCATTGGGAAGACTGGGACCACACAGTCGAATCTCATCCACTTCACGGATGCGTCATTAAGCGTGTTGTTCAAATCTTTTGACCAGCACCGCAGGTGTCTGTATCCTTTGGGCCTGGTTGACGCCAGGATATAATTATTATGATAATAAGAATTATTATGATAGTAAGCGTAGAGTACAGCCCTGCCACGCAGTCTCAATTCTAGACGGAACTCCATAGCATCATGGTTATCATCCTCATGACATCATCATCATCGCATTGTAAAAACTGTGCCAGCTTCTGTGGCCATTAAGATGGCGTAGAAAACGGGATGGGGAAAAAAGATGAGCACAAAGGTAACCTCCCTGAGTGCAGTGATCCTTAAAAAAACAAACAAACAAATATACAAAAATAATCCACCAAGCTCTGCCTGCCCTGGGTCTTCATTGTCAGGCTGTCTATTACCCCCCGTGGGTATGTCGTGGGCTCTTTCAGTATAAGTTGTATCCCCACCTTCTGGAAATTCTGTGCTAGAAATTTCCTCTTTTTTGTCACTCTCTTTGTTTTTGCCTTGTTCCTTTGCTTTCTGTCATTTCTTCCTATTCTTTTCTGCCTTGCTGGTCCATTCACCTGTATTTGTTTGATAAAGTCTTACGTACCTTTTCTTAGGACTGATGATTGGGTACATGTTTTAAGTGCTTTTTTGGCTCTGGGGAGGTGAGATATGCGGAAGGAATCTTAGGTAATTAGGCTCGTTTTTATATAAGTCGTTGCGTCCTTGTGTATGTTTAAATTTGTATTCAGGTTGTTGTTTTTTTAAATCCTCTGTGCGATAAATTGGACGGAGTGGTCAACTCCAGAGGCATCTCCTTAGTTATGTGCGCGAATGCATTGATATATGTACTTAATTTTCTTGTCTTTCTTTTTTTTTTTCTTTTTGAAGTTTTGTATGGTTTGAATCCCGGACGAGCCGTATTTCCCGCACGCTGGTTGATTCTTTTAATAGAGTCATGGACTCAGGATCTGATATCTCGAGTTCAGCCCCAGCCTGCAACATAAAAACTGGCCTGTTCGCTGCCCATCTTAATGTTTCCATCATTCTGGTGGTGTCAGCTTAGTATTCCACAGGTCCCTCCCCCCTCCACAATTTCAAGATCATGCCAGCGCATAGGGTTTTGCGCAGGATCAGGGAATCTGCCAGATAATTCTTGGCAGATTTGGGTGGAGCACATACGGAATTGTCCGAGTGTGATGAATCCCCCTTGAACAAACTCGAACTCTCTCTGTGACCTTGAAGCAGTTGTAGCCTTGATATGGCTCTATGCAGTCGGCTGGGGTTTATACAGCAATAACAACAAGGCTGTCTATTCCACTTGCACTCTTATATAATACTTCTGTCTTGAACTATTACCACTCCACCATCGCAGGGTTAACTTACCTCCATGTCCTTAGAAGGAACACTTTATCTTTGAAATAGATTTGACGCAGACGTCTCGGCGACATTCGTTGGTACGGTTGTCTGACGTAGTCGACAGCGGGTGATGTTGATTGCAACTTTTGTCTGTCGCAGCCGTTTGCTTCCTTCCAAGCACTTTTAACAGCTCGCGTCACAAAAGTGCTAGAACTAAATGATAGCGTTTAATGACAGAAACGTACAAAAACAGAACACACGTTTGACATATCAGGGAAAGCACAAAGCTATGGCCAACTGGCATTTGTCAAAAGTATAAGAAAAAGCAACATTTATAGGACATCTTATGAGGCAAGAGAAATTAGAGCGCCTAGTCACAACAGGGAAGCCGGAGAGAATAAGAGATCACCAGGTAGACCCTGGGAGAAAATATTGGATTTGCAGAGTAGATGGGAACAGAAAGAATGGGAGATGTACTTGCGGCGACAAAACATAGCTTCGTATGGAGGACCATGATAGCCAACGCCATACAGCAAGGCACGTGATGATGATGATGATGATGATGACACGAAAAACAACAAAGCATGAATACAGAAAACTTAGAGGAAAACAACAGTGGCAAGACTTCGTTCATGTTTCGTTTGTATTGTTGTTATAACTAAATTTTGTGTTCATGCTTTCTTTCTTTCTTTGTTTATTTATTTATTCATTTATTTATTTGTTTGTTTACTTATTTATTTATTTATTTATTCATTTATTTATTATTTGTTTTGCATGCGCCTGACAAAGGCCACTTTGCTAAAAATTTGTGCCTGTCTTGTTTAGTCATATCCGCGTTTTCGTTCCATTTTTGTGTGTACTGGTTCAACAGCACTTGGTTATCACCATAAGTGATACGATATGTTCGACTTTTGATTTCGTTTTACAGCAACGAGCCAATATTCCTAATATATGTTATATCATTTGAGGATTGTGTTGGCCACAGAAAATTGTAAATGTTAATTCATCTCCTCATCTCGGTGGGCCAAGCTGTTTAGAAGTAGTAGCCGTAGAAGTATTAGAAGTAGTAGTAGTAGTGATAGTAGTAGTAGTAGTAGTAGTAGTAGTAGTAGTAGTAGTAGTAGTAGTAGTAGTAGTAGTAGTACTAGTGAAGGGACAGGCTCAAGCCTAAACCTCCTGACCTATATACTTCCGATCTTTGAAAACTTTGGTGGGCTTTGTGTTTCTTGTGTGCATGGTCAGATCTAATGCAATCAGTCATCAAAAACATTTTTTTTCCACTAAGATTTGTAAACACGTCCAGAAGGTTCTTGCAACTCTGTTACTAAAACAATATAGTGGTTCGTATTTCCTTCAGTGACTTATCAGCTGGTCCCTCTGCTAACACATCCACACATGCCTATGTATACAAAGCGTCAACTATTAAGCTGTACTTTTATACCAACGCTTTGTTATCTGTGCCAGACATGGACACTTATACAAACTCTTTGTTATCAGTGCCAGACGTGGACACTTATACAAACTCTTTGTTATCAGTGCCAGACGTGGACACTTATACAAGCTCTTTGTTATCAGTGCCAGACGTGGACGCTTATACAAACTCTTTGTTATCAGTGCCAGACATGGACACTTATACAAACTCTTTGTTTTCTGTGCTAGACATGGACATTTATAGAAACTCTTTGTTATCTGTGCCAGACATACACACTTAACCAAAGACCAAAAAAGCAAAACAACAGCTTGCGAGATGAGGTGTGTCAGGAAGGTAATGAACGTCTAGACAAGATCAGAAATGAAGGTCATCAGAGACACTGTGGGGACTGTGCCATTTCTGGAATATATAGAAAAAACAAAGACAGATTGAAATGGTTCGGTCACTTCATGAGGCTTCCGAGCAAACAGCCAACATACAAAGCTTATAACATGAAAAGACATGGATCTAAAGTAAGGGGCGTCCTAGGAAAAGATGGACAGAAGGTGTGGAAGAAACAACTGAAAGAATCAACATAACTATGGCAGACGCTACCCATCTAGCCCATGTCCGAAAGCTGCCTCTCCCATCGACGCTTAACGGCACAAGAGTACAGAAAAAATAAGTAACGGAAATGTCATCATCATCATCATCATCATCATCATTCATCATCATCATCAGGTGCCCTACCACATGGCGTTAACGATCAAGGCCCTCCATATGTATCTAACCCTTGTTGCCGCAAGCACATCTTCCACCCTCTCCGTCTCCAGCCACCCTGCAAGTCCGTCCAACATTTTTCCCCGGGTCTACCTGGTGCTCTCTTTCCCTCCAGATTTCCCGTTGTGACCAGGTGCTCAAATTCCCCTTTCCACATAAAATGGCCTATAAATGTTGCCTGTCTTTTCCTATTCTTCCTTATGAATGATCTTCTTGTGTCTGCCTCCATCAAGATTGTCTCGTTTGTTTTCTTTGCTGTCCATGGAACTCTCAACATTCTTCATAGAAACCACATCTCGGCTGCCTCAATCCTATTCTGGCTTTGTTTGTTGACTGTCCACACCTCAATACCGTATAATATGATAGGTTCTATATAACATTCAAGAACTCTTTCTGAAGTTAATTGATAGGCATTTGTCGGATAGAATGCTTGTTGAGTTTTTTTTT
>CM060308.1:15147829-15152829 GCA_030674185.1 Monoplex corrugatus | reverse complement strand
AATGTTTCTTTTCTGTCACTCTCTTTGTTTCTGCTTGTTCCTGTGTTTTCTGTCATATCTTTCCCATCATTTTTGCCTTGCTGGTCCATTCACCTGTAGTGTTCAATAAAGTGTTGCGTACTGTTTCTTCAGGATTGATAATTGTGTAATGTATTAAATGCACTTTTGGCTCTGGGAGGTGTGATATGCGGAAGCAATTTTAGGTAGTCTAGGCCGTTTTTCTATATGTTTTTGTGCCTTTAGGTATGCTTAAATTTGTATTCAGGGGTGTTTTTTTTAATATCCCCTTGCGATAAATTGGTCAACGCCTAGGGGCATCTCCTTAGATTATATGACGAATGCATTGATATGTGCACTAATTTTCTTTTCCTCTTTCCTGTTGAAGTTTTGTATATTTTGAAACGGTTATAGCCCTGATATGGCTCTACGCAGTCGGCTGAGCTTAAAACAACAATAAGTTTCTCGAGAGGGCATCTCCGCGCTTGGAATAAATTATATATATATTGATGTCACAATACCATGTGATGGATAAGATCCAAAACGATCAGGTCATAAGCCTACAATCTTTATAAGACCTATGCGATGGAAAGATTTGAATGATCTCTCAGACTTCTTAAACTTACGCAAACAACAGTACATTCCATATGTTGTGATGTGACATATGCCATGGGATGGACAAGATAGAAAATGATCATGATGTTAGTACCTGTGCCGTGCGTAAGCCTAAGAGTGGGCAAGGTGTTGAATTATCTGTCAACAAGAAACACCACGAGGATGCGGATGGGACCCGGAGCACCAATGCCTCGCCACTCTCCGGACAATCACCTCCCAAGTTTCCAACGCCACTTGATAGTCATTTCATCAAGCAAAAGGGGTGGGGGGAGGCTGTCCATGGGTTACATGACCCATTCGGACCGAGTCATCAGTTACCTTGTTTACAACGCTACGCAAAACCCAGCGCGCAGACACGGTGTTAAGGTGCAGTAACGTTGGACCTGGCCAGCTCATGGGTTTATGTGCAGGCTTAAGGCTTGTGCCATGATCACCATACACATGGCACCTGTGACGTTAGTGAATATGGAATCCGTTCCGAGTGCGGAGACGTCGTCTTGAGAAAGTGAAAGTGAAAGTGAAACTGAAACACTCACAACAGCAGACTGAATGGAGCATTAAGCTGGGCAATATGAACAGACCAGACTGTTTTCTATTGCGGGCAGGGATTGAACTTAAGACATCTGAACCCCATCCCAGGTTCTGTGTACTGTATGCTCTGTTCGTCTGCATTCACGTTCTACCATCCACCATTTGTCAATCTCCAAATCGCGCGTTCCACCGACCCACCCACCCACCCTCGACAGGATGCCCGGGGCTCTTTCAGCATAGATAGTATCCCCCACCTTCTGGAAATTCTGTGCTTGAAATTTCCTCTTTTCTGTCATTCTCTTTGTTTCTGACTTGTTCCTTTGCTTTCTGTCATTTCTTCTTATCATTTTCTGCCTTGCTGGTCCATTCATCTGTATGTGTTCGATAAAGTCTTACGTACTTTTTCTTAGGATTGATAAGTGGATACCTTTATTAAGTGCATTTTGGGCTCTAGGGAGGTGATGTATGCAGAAGCAATTTTTGGGAAATGTAGGCCTGTTTTTATATATGCTTTGATGTCCTTAGGTATGCTTGCATTTGTATTCAGGTATGTTTTTTTAAATCCCCTGTGCGATAAATTGGACGGATTGGTCAACGCCAGGGGCATGTCCTTAGATTACGTGCACGAATGCATTAATACGTGTACTTAATTTTCTTTTCTTTTTTTCCTGTTGAATTTTTGTATGTTTTGATTGAAGCAGTTATAGCCCTGATATGGCTCTACGCAGTCTGCTGGGCTTTAAACAACAATAACAATAACAACAACAAAAATCGCGCGTTTTTTCACACTCCCCCACCCACCCCCAACCTTCTTCACCCTTCACCACCACCCTGCTCGTTCCCTCCTACCCCCACCCCCCTGCCCGTTGTGGCAACGCTTTGGTCCAGACAGTGATCTAAGTGTTAAGACAATGGTATCATTAGCAGAGACGTGTCCATGTTGCAAGGACTCCCGCAGACTCCCAAGAGAGATGCTGCAGCACAGAGAAGGCTAACTGCTTCCAACACTGTCGCCAATGAGATGAGGCCCGCCAGCCGCTGTCTGTGTCATAGAAACTGCTGTGGTGTGTGTCTGTGTCTGTCTGTGTCTGTGTTGTTGTTTTTTGTGTGTGTGTGTATGTATGTATGTGTGTGTGAGTGTTTGTGTGTGTGTGTATGTGTGCGTGCGTGTTGTGTTTGTGTGTGTGTGCGTGTTTGTGTGTGTGCGTGCGTGTGTGTGTGCGTGTGTGTGTGTGTGTGCGTGTGTGTGTGTGTGTGCGTGTGTGTGTGTGTGTGTGTGGTGTGTGTGGTGTGTGTGTGTGTGTGTGTGTGGGTGTGTGGGTGTGTGTGTGTGTGTGTGTGTGTGTGTGTGTGTGTGTTTTGGGGTGTGTGTGTGTGTGTGTTCCTTCTTTTCTTTTGTCGGCTTAAAAGTCTGCTCACGCTTCACACACACGCACGCACGGCGCGGGCACACAAATACACACATGCACACACACACACACACGCACGCACACACGCACGCACACTCGCACAAATACACGCACGCACACTCGCACAAATACACGCGCACACACACGCACTTGCACACTCACATGGACACATATACAGCACGTATTATACACGCGTATACACACGCGCGAGTGGCGCGCGCGCACAAACACACCACACACACACACACACACACACACACACACACACACACATACACACACACACACACACACACACACATACACACACGGCGCACGCGCACGTGCACGCATGCACAAATATAAGAGCACACAGAAGCGCGTGTGCAGCGTGAGTGTGCGCACACACACTCACATACACACAAACACACACACACACCACACACACACACACACACAGTAAGTGAGAGAGAGACAGACAGACAGACAGACAGACAGAGAGAATGGATGTATAGCACCAGTATCTTTCAAGGTTGCTCGTTCTTCAAAAGAACTAAGTGATCGAGAGAAAAGTGTCGATCATTCGTTAACATTGCTTTAAGCTCTATACGCCTGGTAGTATCTCAGGACCTGGAACGCTCACAGGACTTGTGTGCAGACTTGAAGCTTATGCCATTACTATTTTGGATCTTCTCCATCATACGGCATCAATGGCGTCAGTGCATATGGAATTCATTCCGGGTGAGAAGGAATTATCTTGAGAAGCTGAATGTGCTCGTTTGCGTCCCCTTCTTCTCCACCTTGTCTGTGTCACTATCCACATACGTCGCTCATTTCAGCTCTCCAACACACCTTCCCCTTTGGGGATGCCGGGACTCTTTCAATATAAATAGTATCCCTACCTTCTGGAAATTCTGTGCTAGGAAATTTCCTCTTTTCTGTCACTCTCTTTGTTTCTACCTTGTTCCTTTTCTTTCTGTCATTTTCTTCTTTGCTGGTCCATTCACTGTATGTTTTCGATAAAGTCGTACATAGTTTTCTCTTAGGGTTGATAAGTGGGTACATGTATTGAGTACATTTTTGGTACTAGGGAAATGAGATATGCAGAAGTAATATATATGTTTTAGTGTCCTTAGTTATGGTTATATTTGTATTCAAGTGTGTTTTTTAAATCAAGTGTGCGATGTATTGGACGGAGTGGTCAACACCAGGGGCATCTGTTTAGACGATGTGTGTGAATGCATTTATACATATACTTAATTTTCTTTTTCTCTTTTTTTCTTGTTGAAGTATTGCAAATGTTTTGAAACAATGATAGCCCTGATATGGCTCCACGCAGTCAGCTGGGCATTAAACAAAAATTAAAAATTCCAACACACCTCCAAACCCTCGACACTGAGATCGCCATGAGAGCTAGGCATGACTGACACAAATCTGCTACGTGCAAAAGAAACAGTTCTGTTACAATGCTATACTAGGATAATAGTTATGATAGCATGACAGACCACAAAATTCTGGAAAACAATTTTTCACAATGCTATACTAGGATACATGTTAACGGCGGATGTGATGCGTCTAGTGTGTCGGCTAGAGACTGCGTGCTTGTCACCTCTCACTTTCAGCCTGTACCGCTGGCTGGCATTGCTGCTTGCAGCTATGCAAAAAGAAGAGCAGAATGCGTAAGTCTCTTCGTGTCAGTATGTAGCCTCTCCATCAACACGCCCTACGTTATGCCTCCTCGTGGCGACATGTGGTAACTGAGCACCTCACGGACTCAGGATAAATCTCGAGGGACTCGGAGGAGGTCTGGCCCCTAGACGTGCGGCACGCAGGCCCACCGGCGTGTGGATATGCCCTGGTGCCCACGAACCAGATCCCCAAGTATGGGTAAATAGCTCCACTGCCTTGTGGACATCTCGGGAGAGAATAAGGCTAAGAGAGTTAACCCTGAAAAAAAATCACCATACTGCCTTGTAGGTTGTCGTGAAAACGACAAAGGCTAGCGGACAGACAGTAAAGAAACCGATAGAAGGCAACGGGAAACCACCATCGTATTTTCCCCTGGATATTCATGGATGGACAGACAAAAGGAAAATGAAGATAACGACGTAAATAATTGCTCCTGTGGAGCACCTTCGTCCGGTAGGGACCGTCATGCGGCGCAGGTGACACCAGACCGTCAGCTAGCTACTGCGACCAAACCCAAACCCAGATTCAAACTCAAAAACACCAAAATAGCAACATGGAACATCAGAACACTGTCGCAGAAGGGAAAATTAGACAACATCAAAATGGAGAGGGAAAGGCTTAACATTAGTATTTTAGGACTAGGGGAAGTGAGACGGAAGGGGGCAGACATGATAACATCCCCCCCCCCCCCCAAAACAGCTAAAGCAGTATTCAAGAAGATGAAAAGCGTTCTTTCCAACAAATGCCTATCAGTTAACATCAGGAAGAGAATGCCTGAGT
>CM060308.1:15127829-15140329 GCA_030674185.1 Monoplex corrugatus | reverse complement strand
ACTCTGATTTGGTGGATATGCTTGCTGGGCTAAGCTCCCATAAACCACCAAACACACAAGACATGACTTAAAAGATCTTTATAGTGCATATTTGATTTTCTGCATGAGCATGCACACAAAGGGGTTTCAGACACTGGTAGGTCTGCACACATGCTGACCAGAGAACTTAACAAATTCTCCACCCTCTTTTCACCAGGCAGGAGGCACTCAGAAGGGACCAAACCCAGACATTCTTATTACAAGTTTGACATTTACCTGCTTGATTACCGCACCTGTCATTTTGTGACTTCACAATGGTGTGTTTCCTCTGTACGTGTGTGTGTGTATGCATGGAAAATGGGAAAGGGAGGGGGGGGAGACAGGGTTGGCGGTTGGGAATGTATCATGTGCAGAGTTATGGCATATGCCATTTGGTGATCTCTACTGTGGTGACATGTGCAAGAAGAGCAAGAATAATGAAAAATAAGTGTTTTTTCTAACATTCTTCTATTTTGCACCGTTAGAGCTATCTGCTTTTACAATGGCATAGGGATAAGTGTAAGTACAATGAACATAAATAAGTGCTTTTTCTAACATTCTTCTGTTTAGCACTGGTTGAGTATAAATCTGCTTTTACAACAACATTAGAGATGAATGTAATTACAATGAAAGATAAATGTTTTTCTAACATTCTGCTGTCTACCACTGTTGTGTTAGAGTTATCTGCTTTCACAACAGCATTAGGGATAACTGTAATAATATCTTAATGCTACCAATTTTGAAGAACAAGGTCTCCCAACAGTGTAAAAATCGCTACTCACAGTTCCGTAGCTTTCGATGGCGTTCTCGCCATCTTCGTCAGCGCTCTAATGCTGTCTGCGTGAATCTCTACTCAGATCTCGCGAACATGGGATGAACCCAGTTCACGAGATCGAATCAGAGAATGGTACACCGGGGGCAGGGTGTAACGGCCCTGGTCCCTGTTGACGGGGGGGTTGGTGGCTGCGATGTAGATGGCCTCCTTGACTCCTCGCTGGAACCACTTATTTTCTCTGTCCAGGATGTTGACATTGTCCGCACTGAATTGATGTTTTTCGGCGTGTAGGTGAGCTCCTACTGGAGAAGAGTCCCTCTTGTGTTCTGTTAGTCTCTTCTGAAGGGGGCGTTCAGTTTCACCGACATAATGTTGTTTACAGTCCTGGCAGTCTATTCTGTATATAATGCCAGCTTTGTCGAGTTTGCTGGTTTTGTCCTTGGGGGTGACCAGCTGGCTGCGTATGGTGTTGGAAGGTTTGGAATGTACAGCCACCCCCAGTTTTCTGATCTTTCTGGACAGAGCGTCACTCACACCTCCTACGTATGGGATGGTGATGTGTCCCTTGCGCTGGTGTTGTTTCACTGGCTGTTGGGATGCGGTGTTGGATTTCCTGCCTCCCGGGCTGTTCCAGGCCCACTTTTTGTAGCCCGAGATGGTGAGCACTTTTTTCAGGTGGTTTGTCTCCTTGTCTTTTGCCTCTTGGGTACTGCATATGGTGTTAGCTCTGTGGGTAAGGGTTCGAATCACTCCCAGTTTGTGTTCAAGGGGCTGGTGGCTGTCGAACTGTAAATATTGGTCCGTATGAGTTGGTTTACGGTAGACCGAGAAGGATAGAATGCCATCAGTTCTGGTGATGAGGGTGTCCAGCATGGCTATGGAGTTGTTCTGTTCCACTTCCCTCGTGAATTTGATGGCTGGGTGTTGGTTGTTCAGATGTTCTGTGAACTGTTCGACCAGTTGCTGGGGGAGGATAGTCATGGTGTCGTCTACGTAGCGCCCCCAGTATCGTGTAATAATATCCTTTCAAAGAACAACAGCCCTTCAACACTTAAAATGTACTGCCACATTTTTCATTATATATGTTAGGTATAATAACTTCACAATTCCTATTTTAACTAGCAAGCCAGGAGCTTTTATCATACTTTGTCTAGCCTATCTGCTGGGCCCCATGAGAGGAAACCAGATTTGATTGTCCATATATATCTGAGAGCAGATAATTATGTATGTGTGTGTGTCTGTTAGGGTGTATAAACATACTTTACTTTAAAATCTAAATCACCTGTCTCTCTCTCTCTCACTCTCTCTCTCTGCCCCCACCCTTCCTTCTCTATGTCTCCCTCCCTCCTTTTCTTTCACACACCACCATGATGACCAGCCAATAAGTCTTACCTCATAATTCTTATTGATATGCTAATGAAATGCTGATGCAATTCATCATAACCACCACAGCTGGGGGGGGGGGGGGGAGGATTTGTGGTTTCAAATACTACCATCCTATTGGTTCCAAATCAAATAATTAATCATTGGCAGTCCTGAAGTACAAGAATTCAGGCTTGTCTCTTCCATTTGGTGATCTCTACTGTGGTGACATGTGCAAGAAGAGCAAAAATAATGAAAGATAAGTGTGTTTTTTTCTAACATTCTTCTATTTGGTACTGTTAGAGCTATCTGCTTTTACAATAGCATTAGGGATAAGTGTAAGTGCAATGAACATAAATAAGTGCTTTTTCTAACATTCTTCTGTTTAGCACCGGTTGAGTATAAATCTGCTTTTAGAATGTAACTACACTGAAAGATAAATGTTTTTCTAAGATTCAGGCGATTGTTTGCATCCTGCAGCTACTGGACTTCTATATTTTCTCTCTTCACATTAATCTTTCTGAATGTCAAAATCAGTCTTTTTGCTATCTTCTTCTGTTTGTACTTTATCTTGCTGGTACTCCAAGGTTGTTGACCACAGTGCATCTGGGCTGTGTGATTTCTTGATTTGGCATGGGGAACACTTAGATCTGAAAAACAGGAAGAAACTTATTTCATTTGTCTTTTTATTTGTCTACATATTTATTCATTATGATGGTGATGATGATGACACTATAATAATAATAATAATAATAATGATAATCATATTGATGATAAATAAATAAATAAATAAATAAATAAATAAATAATCATCATCACCACTATCAGTTTCTGCCGCCTGTGCAAACACAGTCTACCCTGGTTCCGCAAGAGCTTCTCTTACCAGGGTAGGCCTATGTGACCTTGACCTAGATGAGAAACCAGACAGTGAACTGCAAGAACAGATCTAAGTCAGCGCTTGGCGTTAGATTTCTTTAAACGCCGTATCCATTATACATTTTTCGTTCGAAAAACTTATCAAAAACAATCAAAAGTTACGTCATTCATGACATTTCTAACGTTTTTTCGCGTTCACAAAATAGCATTTCATAGCAAAAATTGCAGTCGAATCCGGCCTCCGAGTTGAAGTCTCGTTTGACATTTTAATTAGGCCAGCTGGCGATACGTGGTTCCCAGCAGCTGGCTTTTGCTTGCTAACACTTGGTGCGTTTGGTCGACTCGTACTTAAATTGTTTAAAACTCAGTGACATAAGACATACATAACAAGGTAGATAAAGAGTTGCAATGCACAACCAAAGTATTATTTACCTTGAAACTTGAGATATGCAGTCCCGAAATAAATAAAGGCAACAGCACGTATAGCCGGACTTCCATACGTGGACACGTCCCTGTGGAAGCTGTACGTATCGATATAATCGCGGGAGAAAATGCGATACGTAGTCGATCGTTACGTATTGGATACGTCACGTGTAATCTAAAGGTCTCTATTATATAATTTCACTTATCCTCTTTGCAGAATCAGATCCACGATGGCTCAGTTGCACGTGTTGTTGTTGGCCATGTGGGTTGCTGTGGCGGGAGTGAGCGGACATATGGGTCACCATGGCAACGAGAACGTGATGCAAATGGACCAGCAGGCTCCCAGCAGTTTTCATGACCCCAGCGTAGTTGGCAACCAAGCGTAAGTCTTGCTGTACTGGTGTGTGTGCGTGTGTGTGTGTGGGTGTTTGTGTGTGTACGTGTATGTGTGTGTGTATATGGATGTGTGTGTGTGTGTGGGGGGGGGGGGTGTGTCTGTGTGTGTACGTGTGTGTGTGTATCTGTGTGTGTGTGTGTATGTGTGTGTGTGTGTGTGGTGGTGGTCTTTGATTTAATGTCTATTCACTAAAGTGATTTTAGACAAAAAAAAAAAAAAAAAAAAAAAAAAAAAAAAAAGGTGGGGGGGGGGGGGGGGGAGTGATAGAGGAGGAGTGAAGAAGATATTTGAAAACTGTCAATTTTGAATTTGAGAAAAGATGATCCAGAAAACAACTGTTTTGAAGAGGGGAAGGTAAAACTAACAAATAATGTTACCATAATTATCGATTTAAACAAACAAACTGACAAACAAAATTAGTAAATATCCGGAAGAAATGAATAAAAAGTAAAACTAATAATTGACTAACCACAACAATGAACAAGTCAAATAACATTTTAAAGGTAATTCGCTATAGGACTTTTTGACAGGCTAACAAAAAATTCATACAGTAATGATGATGAGGCAAATATGTCAGAAACTGTACTCACAGATAGTGTTGGAATATGTCGTTTTACCCTAACGCAAGAAAGAATATGACTATGTGTTATCTTCTTTCCACACAGACACACTATGTTATTGGTATATTTTGTTTTGAATGCATCAAGTTTCCATCTGTACATAAGGGACTGTATAGTTCTGCTGGCATGAAGCTGCTTAAGTATTTTGCTAACTTCAAAGTTCATGTGACATTTATCATACTTTTTCTGTTTTAATTGGAACTGCTTCCAGACGTAGTTGTCCACTAAAGTGTAATTCTCGTGCAACGAGAGAGAAAGCTGGACATTGTTTGAATCTGGTGAGTTATTAGCTCCCCGTTTGGCAGCCCTGTCAACGTTATTATTATAACTAAAAGAACTATGAGAAGGTATCCAGCAGAAAGTGTGTGTGTGTGTGTGTGTGTATGTGTGTGTGTGTATGTGTGTGTGTGTATGTGTGTGTGTGTGTGTGTGGTTGTGTTTGTACTGGGATGTGTATCTGTGTGTGTATGTGTGTGTGTGTGCATGTGTGTGTGTGTCTGTGTGTGTGTGTGTGTGTGTGTGTGTGTGTGTGTGTGTGTGTGTGTGTGTGTGCTTGTGTGTGAATCGGGATTTGTGTGTGTGTGTGTGTGTGTGTGTGTTGTGTGTGTTGTGTGTTTTGTGTGTATATGTGTGTGTGTTTTGTGTGTGTGTGTGTGTGTGTGTGTGTGTGTGTGTGTGTGTGCGCGCGCGCACGCGCGTGCGCGTATATGTGTCTGTCTGTGTCTGTGTATGTGTGTGTATGTGTGTGTGTATGTGTATATGTATGTATATTTGTATGTGTGTGTGCATGCCTGTTTGTGTGTCTGAGTGTGTCTGTGTGTGCGTATGTGTGTACGTGTGTGTGCGTGTGTGTCTGTGTGTGTGTGTATGCATCTCTGGGTGCTTGTGTGTTTGTGAGAGCGACAAAAAGAGAGAGAGAGGGACAGAGACAGAAACAGAGACACAGAGACACAGAGAATGTGTGTGTGAGTGTGTATATGTCAGCGTGTGTGTTTGTGTGCGTGAGTGTATGTGAGTGCGTGCGTGCGTGTATGTGTGTGTGTGTATTAATGGGTATATTTGCATATGGATGTGTGTTTGTGTGTGTGAATTTATCTGTGTGTGCAAGTGGTTATGTGTGTGTGTATTTGTGCATGTGCGCGCGTGCGTGTGTGTTTGTGTTTGTGTGTGTCTGCGCGCGTGTATGTATTCGTATGTATTATATATGTATGTATATATGTATGTACATATGGATGTATATTTGCATGTATGTATGTATACATGTATGTACGTATATATGTATGTATGTAGGCATGAATGTAGGTATGTATTATGTGTGTATATGTATGTACATAGTAGGCCTATATATATATATATACACATATGTATGTATATATGTACACATATGTACGTATATGTATGTATATGTATATGTCTTTGTATAGATAGATAGACAGACAGACAGACAGACAGATAGATAGATAGATAGATAGATAGAGAGAGAGAGGGGGGGGATAATTATGTATATATATGTATATATGTGTGTGTATGTATCTATGTATGTATTATGATTGTGTATATTTTTTCTTCTTCCTATATTCATAGGCACATGAAGGAACACTTGAGAGAGGAAATCGGTAACATCGACAAAGAGATGAGTCCGGAGGAGATGGAATTTCACTATTTCAGGTAACGGTTTAATAATAATAATAATAATAATTACAATATTTATATCGCGCTAAATCTTGGTAAATCAAATCAAAGCGCGCTCACTCACCAATCACACGCAGGATCGCACTCAAAGATGAACATTTGTAAAACAATCAATTAAGTCAAAAATAGGCATAAATGTCCATACAATGCTGAAATTATGAACAATGGAAAAATAGCAGTAAAAAACGGCGAAAAAGGCCTCAGAAATTCATTGACGTGGAAAGAGGTGAGTTTTCAAACCTGACTTAAATGCGGAAAGAGTAGATGTGGTCCGGAGCGATAGGGGAAGATTGTTCCACGCAGCTGGTCCTGAGACAGAAAAAGAGCGCTGACCAACGGTTAAGAGTCTAACCTTGGGAATTTGTAGGGTAAGAGTATCAGAGGAAGAGCGCAAGGTGCGAGCTGATGTACGAATTTTGATCTTGTCACAGAGATAGGATGGAGCAGAATGATGAGTAGATTTATAGCATAAGGTGTCTATTTTGTATTTGATTCTATCAGCGACAGGAAGCCAATGCAGAGACCGAAGGAGGGGACTAACATGATCAATTTTTTTCTTTCTAAGGACGAGGCGGGCAGCTGTATTTTGTAAGCGTTGCAGGCAAAGGAGACGAGAAGCTGGTAGGCCAGATAAAAGAGCATTGCAGTAGTCCAGGCGTGACAGAACAAGGGAAGTTACTAGTTTAGATGCAGCATCGGTTGAAAGGAATCGGCGAATGCAGCCAATGCGTCGAATCTGAGGGTAGCATGATTGACAGGTCTGGGTGGTAAATTTCTGCATACAAAGAGATTTATCAAGAATCACACCAAGGTTTTTGACAGAGTTCGAAAGAGGGATGGTGTTGTCTCCGAGTTGAATGTTATTGATTGAAACAGCATCTAGTTTATTTTTGGTGCCTACAAGCATGGCTTCAGTTTTATCTCCGTTTAACTGTAATTTATTTTGGGTCATCCAATTTTGGATGTCAGTGTAACAGCTGGAGACTTCTGACAGAAGAGAACTAAGGTTTTCAGGGCTAGTGCTATTGTAGAGTTGGGTATCATCAGCATAAAAATGGTGTTTCATTTCATGCTGATTAATGATATTGGCAAGAGGAAAAGTATAGAGGGTAAACAGGACAGGCCCGAGTACAGAGCCCTGAGGAACTCCACAAGAAAGCTTAACTGGATCGGACTTAATCCCGTTAACAAGGACTGATTGAAAGCGATCAGACAGATAGGAGGAGAACCAAGACAGGGCGGTACCGTGAATGCCGAAAGTGTGCTCAAGGCGATAGAGTAGTATTGAGTGATCGATGGTATCAAAAGCGGCAGACAGATCAAGGAGTGTAAGCAGAGAGATTTTACCAGCATCAGAAGCAAGAAGAAGATCATCTACTATATGAACAAGAGCTGTTTCTGTGCTGTGATTTACCCGGTAGGCTGATTGATGAGGGTAGTTAAGATTGTTTAGAGATAAATGATCATTCAATTGTTGTAGTACTACTTTCTCAAGGAGCTTAGACAGAAATGGAAGATTTGAAACGGGTCTGTAATTTTTAAGGATGTTAGGATCGAGGTTGCTCTTCTTGAGGAGTGGTCGAACAAGAGCAGTTTTGTACTCAGATGGAAAAACTCCAGAGGTCAAGGATGAATTGATAATAGATGTGATTAACGGCAGAAGTTGGGGGTATATCTGTGAGAAAAGAGAGGCTGGAATTGGGTCAAGTTCACACGATTTGAAACACATTTGCTTGAGGATGGTTGAAACTTGTATTTCAGACACTGGGCAGAAAGAATAGAGAGAGGTGCCCGTGAATGGAGGATCTGGGAGCGTAGACTGAAAAGGAGTTGAATCAAGTTTTGTTCGCAGATCAAGAATTTTGGAAGAGAAAAATTTGGAAAAAGCAGAGGGAAGAGCATCGAGAGTAATGTTTGACGGCAGAGGACTTGATTTGTCGGTTCCAAGTAAATCGGAAACGGTGGCAAAAAGAATTTTTGTGGATTTAGCTTCAAGAATCTTTGAGGAGAAATAATGGATCTTTGTTTCAGCAAGGAGATTGGTGAACCTATTCCGAAAAGACTGGAAAATTTGACGGTGGATTTCAAGTTTTGAAGATCGCCATTTACGCTCGGCCCTAACCCTTTTGACTCCCGCGCCCTGTCCACCAGCATCTTGCATAGTCAAACATGCTAGCAAAATAACAACGTAGACCTTTGACTCACTCACCCTATCCACCAGCTTCCTCACCATCTTCCTGTAGGAAGCTGGTGGATAGGGTGAGGGAGTCAAAGGGTTAAGTTTTTACAGTTGGGGGAGAGGGTGTGGGAGTCAAAGGGTTAAGTTTTTACTGTTGGTGGATAGGGTGTGGGAGTCAAAGGGTTAAGTTTTTACAGTTGGTGGAGAGGGTGAGGGAGTCAAAGGGTTAAGTTTTTACAGTTGTGGAGAGGGGTGAGGGAGTCAAAGGGTTAAATTTTTACAATTGGTGGAGAGGGTGAGGGAGTCAAAGGGTTAAGTTTTTACAGTTGGTGGAGAAGGTGCAGGAGTTAAAGGGTTAAACTTTGTGTGTGTGTCTATGCGTGTGTGTATGTGAGAGAATACTGATACGAACACGAATGGTTGAGTGTTTAAGGCCGTAGGGCCACTAAAAACAGGGAACACGAGGGATGTGTGGCTTCGTAATACGGGAACTATATCACAGTAGTACGTAAATACAAGTAAGCTGTAGTTATCACTTGCACGACCATTAACAGGTAAGTCTACGCGCACATAGATACATTATTTCCAAGAGGTACAGTGGTGTGGAAAAGACAAACAACATTTATAGGACATGTAACCAAGATTATTCCAATGATAGGCTGATACAATACCAGTATAAAATATAGACAAAATAAAACATAGGCTAGGTAGGGCCTCAGGACCTGGCCAGCTCATGGGTTTATGTGCAGGTTTAAGGCTTGTGCCATGATCACCATACATATGGCACCTGTGACGTTAGTGCATATGGAATTCATTCCGAGCGCGGAGACATCGTCTTAAGAAACTGAAACTGAAACTAAAACTTATAAGACATTTTAGGAGGCAAGAGAAATTAGAGCACCTAGTTACAACAGGAAAGCTGGGGGGAAAGAGAGCACCAGGTAGACCAAATTATTGGACGGACTTTGCAGACTGGCTTAGGACAGAGAGGGTGGGAGACGTACTTGCAGCGACAAGGGGTAGATGGTAGATTCGTGTGGAGGGCCATGATGGCCAACGCCATGCAGCAGGGCACATGATGATGATGGTGATAATGGTGTAGGTGTCATCACACACATCAGTCATGAAATTCACGGCGAATCCAGATAATTGCCACTCTCACTGCCATTGTCTTTAACACCTCGACCGGAACTATCTGTAGTTCTGTCCATTTTCCGTGATAATGTTTGAATTTTCGCCATTAAGTCGGCATGTCCAACACTGAAGTTAGTGAGAGAGAGAGGAGATGGGGGTGGGAGGAGAGAGAACGAAAGAGAGTGAGGGAGGGAAAGAATACGAAATACAGAATTTATTCAGTAAAGAGCCAGTGTTCTATGTGAATGAGTGAAAGCAACGATTACATCATAAAAAAAAAAACAACAATCACGTGAAATTTGAGAAGAAAATCTTTCGATAACGCACAACTTTAATTAAGACAAAACATAACATATTGTTAACTGAGTAAAGAAGCATAATAATACGAAATCATGATAGTGACGTAATAGATCGCCGTCCCTCAAATGCCTTAAATAGAAACTTAAAAGAGAGATCTCTCAAAAATGTTTGTCTTCATTTTTTTTTGAAAACAAAAGCAACGTTAAACAGAAAATATTCTCCTTGCTATCATATATTTGTATGGCTTTGTTCAGTAGTAGTGCAGAATAGGGGCCCATTGTTCAGCCTTAGTTCCAAGACGTGCGTGGAATCCTCTCTTCACTTTGTCTGTCTGTCTGTCTGTCTGTCTCTATCTATCTATCTATCTATCTATCTAATATCTATCTATCTATCTGTCTATCTATCTATCTATCTATTTGTCTATCTATCTATCTGTCTGTCTGTCTATCTATCCATCTATCTCTGTCTCTCTCTCTCTCTCTGTCTCTGTCTCTGTCTCTCTCTTTGTCTCTCTTTCTCTTCTCTTTGTCTCTCTGTCTCTCTCTGTCTCTGTCTCTGTCTGTCTGTCTGCCTCTCTCTCTCTCTCTCTCTCTCTCTCTCTCCTCCTGATGCCCTTAGCTGCACAGGTGCAATGACTGCCACATGTAGAACGGCCTGTTTTTTGGAGCGTTCATCTCCTGACCTCCAACCACCCATGGGGATGCCGGGGGTTCTTTCAGTATCCCCACCTTCTGGAAATTCTGTGCTACAAATTTCCTCTTTTCTGTCACCCTCTTTGTTTCTTTCTTTATCCTTTGCTTTCTGTCATTTCTTCCTATCATTTTCTACCTTGCTGATCCATTCACTGTATGTGTTCAGTAAAGTCTTACGTACTTCCTCTTAGGACTGACAACTGGGTACATGTATCAAGTGGTTTTTTGGTTCTATGGTAGTGAGATTTGCGGGAGCAATTTTAGGTGATTTACGCCCGTAAGCGAGTATACAGTAATATGCGTGTATGTTTACTTTTAGGTGGAAGGGATTATTAATGCATAATAAAATCATTCTCCATCGGTTTATGGGCAGATAGTGTCCTTACATATGTTTCAATTTGTATTCAGGTATGTGTTTTTTAAATCCCCTGTGCGATAAATTAGATGGAGTGGTCAACGCCGGGGCATCTCCTTAGATCATGTGTGCAAATGCGTTGTTATGTGTACTTGGTTTTCTTTTCTTTTCTTTTTTTTTTTCTCTGTTGAAATAGTGTGTGTGTTTTAAAACGGTCATAGCCCTGATATGGCTCTACGTAGTCTGCTGAGCTTTAAACAAAAATAACAACTGCAATCCTGACCTCCAGCCTAAGAACTTTCTGGGAGCACTGTAGTCTACATAACTTACTGATATATTATCACACAGAAGAATACAATGCAATAATGACGTGGAACTTTTGGAGAATAATGGCCGCCATGTCTACCATTTGTTACAGATGAAGTTTAATCTAATCATTTATTTATTCATGACATATGGTATGAATGCTTTGTCAATGTTTTACCTGTATATATTTCTTATTAGAGCAGAACTTTACGCTTTGGTAACGACGACTTTTCATGACAAATGTGGATTCTTTGAAGACATGAATGTCTCACATATATGTTCAAAATTCATATGGTTGATTTTGCTTCGCTAACAGTGTTTGTCGTTGGTTGTTTTTTTGTTTATTTGTTTGGTTGGTTGGTTGGTTGTTTTTTTGTGTATTGTTTGATTTAGCATTTTTTGTTGTTGCTGTTGCTAATTTTGTGTTTGTTCTTTGTTTTTTTTGTTTTGTTTTTGTTTAGTTTCTTTCTTTGTTCTTTGTGTCATATTTTACGCTTGAAAAGGGGCAGCTGGGCGAAAACTTGCGACTGTCTTGTCTTGCTTGTTACATTTGACATACGTTCTGATTTCTTGATTTTCTTGTTTTCGTTTTGCTAAAAACGAATAAAAGTAAGTCTAAAAAACAAAAGCTACAAATTGCCTGATAGGCCTTGAACTGAAGACTGTTTGTAGGCTTCACGATTCCAACAACGACACAAGGCTGGACGGGCTGGAGATCCTGAAGGCACTGACCCACATGATGCCCCCTGTGGACATCATGGCGCACGAAGCTCACGGCAAGACCCCCGCACAGGTGGAACAGATGAAGAAAGAGAGGATCTACCAGATGCTTAGTGGATTCGTCAGTAAGCCATATTCATTCATAGTAATTCACGTTCATATTCATATTCATAATCATATTCACATTCACATTCATATTCATATTCACATTCATATTCATATTCATGTTTATGTTCATATTCATATTCACATTCACACTCATATTCATGTTCATGTTCATATTCATATTCATATTCATATTCATATTCATATTCATTTCTTTTATTACAATGGAGTTTCAAAGTGATGCTGGCCCCTTCGAGAGTACGTCGCAGCAGTGCAGTGCCACCTATTTATATATATATATATATATATATATATATATATATATATATATATATATATATATATACATATATATATAATATATATATATATATATATATATATTATATATATATATATATAATACTTTTTTTTACCAAGACTTCAGAAAGGCAAGAAGGCTTGTTGACCTACAAGTTGAGGGACCTCGGAAATGAACCTATCTCTCCAGTGTCTTATGCCAGGTCGGCCGGGCGAATGCCCTGCTTTTCAATATTTTCAACTTTC
>CM060308.1:15090329-15125329 GCA_030674185.1 Monoplex corrugatus | reverse complement strand
GATGTAAGTTAAGAGCTTGATCGCAGTTTGTTCAAGAGGCAGAAATCGCACTCGGACAATTCCATATGCGCTCCACCCAAAAAATTTTTCCAGTATTTATCCAGCAGACTCTTTTTGAGCCTTTGCAAAACTTTATGCGCTGGCATGGTTGTAAATGGTGGCGGGGAAGGGAAATGGGACTTTAAAACTCTAAAGACGTGACTGTGACAGTACGGGACCCTTTAATCATTACAGACATACGTCACAGCAGAATACATTTGAAATTCGCGCGCTACGGGGAAAGCAAAAAAATGGTCAAGCCATTCAAATAATCTCCTTTTTTTTATATATATATTTAAGAAAGCGTTACTTTACAGAAAATCCGGGTTTTGTACTTTTCAAGGGCACTGTGATCTTGAAGAGATATCAGATGAAATAAAACTTGGTCTGAATATCGTGGACAGTGGTAAAATGTCACAACAGTGAAAACAAATGAAAACACTGTGAAAACAATTCAAGAGAAAGTGCTATGCAAAATAATGGGCAGATCCCTCAGATCAAATTGGCAGAGAGTTCAAGTAATAAGGGTTTTCACACACTGTGTGCCCAGTAAGAAGGGTTTTCACACACTGTGTGCCCAGTAAGAAGGGTTTCCACCCACTGTGTGCCCAGTAAGAAGGGTTTTCACCCACTGTGTGCCCAGTAAAAGGGTTTTCACCCATTGTGTGCCCAGTAATAAGGGTTTTCACACACTGTGCGCCCAGTAATAAGGGTTTTCACCCATTGTGTGCCCAGTAATAAGGGTTTTCACCCATTGTGCGCCCAGTAATAAGGGTTTTCACCCATTGTGTTGCCCATGTATAATAAGGGTTTTCACCCATTGTGTGCCCAGTAATAAGGGTTTTCACACACTGCGTGCCCAGGAATAAGGGCTTTCACCCATTTTGTGCCCAATGACAAGATTTTCAGCCAATGTGCAGCGTGATAAGGGTTTTCACCTGTGTGCCCAGTGATAAGATTTTCATCTACTGTGTGCCCAATAATGAGGGTTTTCACCCACTGTGTGCCCAGTAATAAGGGTTTTCACCCACTGAGTGCCCAGTAATAGTAATAAGGGTTTACACCCGCTGTGTCCAGTATAGGGTTTTCACCCATTGAGTGCCCAGCCCAGTCATAAGGGTTTTTGACCCACTGACTATCCAGTAATAATGGGTTTCACTTACTGAGTACCCACTAAAAGGGTTTTCACCCACTGAGTGCCCAGTATAAGGGTTTTCACCCATCGAGTGCCCAGCATAAGGATTTTCACCCACTGAGTGCCCAGTATAAGGGTTTTCACCCATCGAGTGCCCAGTATAATGGTTTTCACCCACTGAGTGCCCAGTATAAGGATTTTCACCTATGCCATAAGGTTTCCCATGAGTGCCCAGTATAAGGGTTTTCACCCACTGAGTGCCCAGTATAAGGGTTTTCACCCATTTTTCACCCACTGAGTGCCCAGCAATAAAGGTTTTCACTCAGTAATTCTAAGTTACCAGCATCATGCCGCCTTAAGATTTCCCACCGTAGGAGACTGCGCTGTTGTTAGGTATTTTGATGGAATGGAATTCAGCACAACCAGTTTCAAGAATAAAAGTCGCTTCACTGGTCACATGAGAGGCGATTTACCTGTAGTTTGACCAGGTAAGCCAGTTTGAAATCCGACCACTTGATGAATTCGGTGATAAATTTTCAATGTAGATTTGAACATGTTGGATTTTTTGAAGGATCCTAATTTTGAAATGGAAACCACGTATATTTCAAAGCTGTGTCAATGATCACTAGACAATATTTTGATGCTGGTTTTGTTCATGTCATTAAAGTTTTGTTTCTTCTCTTGCTCTAATAGTACATCTCTGTGTGTTTATTTGTGTACTCTGTGTGTTTGTGTTTGTGTGTGTGTGTGTGTGTATGTGTGTGTGTGTGTGTGTGTGTGTGTGTGTGTGTGTGTGTGTATGTGTGCGTGCGTGTGTGTGTGTGTGTGTCCTAATCCTCCATTCACAGGTCACCCACTCATGACTTTCAATCACTTTCTGAAACTCTGATTGCCAGCATCCTGAAAGAAATGCCATTCAAGTCTTGTGAATTCGACTCCATACTTGATTCTTTTTTTCACAAACACTTCCTGAACTTATGCTATCCATCTCTGTTCTCACTGGAACTGTCCCATTTCGTTTTTCAAAACAGCCTTGTTCGACTTCTGCTGACAAAGAATAATCTCGATCCAACGTTCTCAAAAATTGTCGTTCTGTCTCCAACTTGCCATTCCTTTCCAAGCCCCTTGAGAAAGTGGTTTTGAAACAGCTGAAGAATAATCTCTCAGCCAACAAGCTTTACCATCCTTTTCGGTCAGCTTACCATTCTGACTTCAGCACCTCTCATTCACTGCTCTCATTCATATTATGAATAATTTGTTGCTTTCAGCCGACTATGTCAGAATTTCACTACTTTTCGATCTTTCTGCTGCTTTTCACATCAGTGACTACAGCATCCTCCTCTCTCGGCTGAAGCACATATTTGAAATCCAAGGTAGTGCTCTTTCATGGTTTATGTCATACCGTCTGCTTTCAGTCAGTCGTGGTAAACGAGTGAAAATCCAAGCCGGTTAAAATTACATATGGGGTCCCCCAAGACGCTGTACTTCGGCCATTTCTCTTCACACTCCACACCTCACCACTTGCCAATGTCACCACTTTATTAAATATCAGTTTTATGCTGATCACTCCCAGTTCTACGCAGTGCATCTCCTGAAAATCTTTCAACTCTCCTTTTCAAACCTCTGACTGCTGCATCAAGATCTTATTTTATTGTCTTTGGAGCAGGTTCTCTGAATGGTAACCCTGTATATTTCAGGTTCTAAAGTTCTCCTTTTGTTCATCGTCAAACGTTCTTGGGTCTTATTCTCCTGCTTCCTCCTTTTAGTGTCCAGGTGACGTTATTCTGTTCTCTTCGGATACTGTGCCCAATCAATCTCCATCATCTTTTCAAGATGGTCGTGTCCACCAACAACTACTCTCCTTAATTGCACGGGTGAGTAGTTGTTGGTGTGAGATAGTACTGGACCAGAAGATTCCTCATATCATCGCTGGCTTCTAGTTTTGGATGTGAGCTGTCTACACAGAAATCATACCAATCTAGTCTACACACCTTCTATGTTACAGACGGAACAACTTATGTCATTAGGAAAGCATAACAATCTGCTTGCAACTTGAGGGCAGCTGACTTTCAAACTGTTTCATGAGTTCAGCCTTTGATCTGTGGTTACCTCCCCTCCCCAGTCTGTGGTGACTCTTCTGTCTGTGGTGACTCTGTGGTGCGCTACCTCTGCCCTTAACGTAATAATAACATTAACAATTAAGAAAAAGCTTGATCTAAAATGATCAAATTGAAGACCTCAAGACCTCGTCGATCTGTTTGGATATCACGAGTATAACAAATAAACAACAACAGAAATAAGACACACACACACACACACACACACACACACACACACACACACACACACACACACACACACACACACACACAAAACACACACACACACACACACACACGCACACACACACGCACGCACGCACGCACACACACACACAATTAAACTCAACCAAACCAAGTTTCAAAACGTCCACTTTATTAGAATAATACTTGTTCTCTGATTTCACAAAGAGAACGTTTCAGAAGAACGGGGTATGGGCATAATGCCACTAGGATTTAATGACTGGAAAGTATCATGGACACTGTTTTTAAGGAGTGATCGAATCCACCAAATGAGCTGCAGAAAATGCCATCATAGTACCTGCTTGTTGGAGTGTAAGGTCCAGGTGTGTAGTAGTAGCCATTGAGGAGGGCCTTGGCACATGTACTGTACCACCAGCCAGCCTTCATATGTGTTGCACACCCATTGGCATCTGGGAAATCGTACGTCTGAAAACAAAATTCCCTTGAACATTAAGAGCTGTTCCATTTCCCTGAGATCGTTGGAGAGTGAGATGGTAGAGACTTCAACATGTCTCAGGGCGGACAGTGAGGGTGTAGAGACCTCAACTGGTCTCAGGCCAATTATCATTAAAGCACTGCCCATGTCCTCACACTGGCTGTTTTACCTTTTCCAACTCTGAACACAGTCAGGTACCCATTCGTAGTGTGACGGACTGGACGCCGCACATACAAAGTTGTTTGGGTTTTTTTTTACAGGTACAGGTTTTTCCACATGCACAGCATGAGAATGAGTCCTGTGGCCTTGGGTTCTGCTTTTGCTAGTCCCTCTTCTGTTGAACAGCAGCTGCTCAAATGTGATTGTGCCCTGTGTGCACTGCTGTTGCCAGCTTGCTCTGATGCAGGCATTCTTTCTAGTTATGCCACAGGTTATGAGGCTGGTCTTCAGATGCGTGAGTAGACTTGAATGTGTCCTGTTTTGAAGAATGAGTCCAAGAACATTATCTTAAGAAACAAAACAAAAGAATGGAAAGGAAAGCAAAATGTTCATGTAAGTTTCATTAGTTCCATTTTTTTTACAAAAATATTACACAAAATCCTGATTCTTCACTTCCCAATGTCACTATGAACATGAAGAAACTTTACTTGAAAACAAACTTGACATTTACCAAAGACAATGGTAGACTATCAAAATAGTAAAAACAGGTGTTAAATTTAATCAGAAGTTCCCAAGAAAGTGCTGTTTTCACATCTTCCCAAAAACATGCTGCCTTTAAGTAATGTTTTGGTCCGTGGGACCTTGACCGTGACCTTGACACCTTGTCTCCTAAACTTAAACATTCTCCACTGTTCAACAATCCATACTTTTGACTTAAAGATCCAGCTTCGAAAATGTTGCTTAAACATTTTGGTAACAAACAGACAGGAAGACGCACAGAAACACAATACTACAAGGCCTTGCAGTTCGATATGAACCAGTCTTACACAATATCACAACCTTTCTGGTCGATATGAACCAGTCTTACACAATATCACAACCCTTCTGGTCGATATGAACCAGTCTTACACAATATCACAACCCTTTTGGTGATATGAACCAGTCTTACACAATATCACAACCCTTCTGGTCGATATGAACCAGTCTTACACAATATCACAACCTTTCTGGTCGATATGAACCAGTCTTACACAATATCACAACCCTTTCTGGTCGATATGAACCAGTCTTACACAATATCACAACCCTTCTGGTCGATATGAACCAGTCTTACACAATATCACAACCCTTCTGGTCGATATGAACAGTCTTACACAATATCACAACCCTTCTGGTCGATATGAACCAGTCTTACACAATATCACAACCCTTTGGTCGATATGAACCAGTCTTACACAATATCACAACCCTTCTGAAAAAGGCTGGCCTAAACTTGAACGCCAAGAAAACAAAAGTGCTACATATCAAAGGCAAATACACTGAAAACAATCATGACACCTTAATTACCAAAGTTCCTTCAGAAAATGTCAAGGATTTAAAATATCTTGGCTCTGTAAAAACTGATGATGGAATCTGATCCAAAGGCATCAAAATATGAATTGGAATGGCAAAGCAAAAAATGGTCAACTCAACAACATCTGGAAAGACAGAGGTATACCAAATGGCCTGAAAGTTAGACTTTTAAAATGTTTGATCTGGCCAGTCATGATTTATGGCTCCGAAGCCCAGACTCTGAGAAAAACTGATTGCAGATGAATTAAGGCAGCAAAGATGTGATTTTATCGGAGACTACTACGTGTCAAATGGACAGATAGAAGAACTAATGAAAGTGTCCAGGAAGAATTTGATCCCATCAGAAAACTACTAGCAGACATCAACAAGAGAAGACTGAAATACATTGGCCATGTGTCACGCAACAAAAACACGGACCTCATGGCAACCATCTTTCAAGGAAAACCAGCTGCAAAAAGGAAGAAAGGCAGACCCCCAATCTCATACATCGAGAACATAAGCAACATCAGTGGCATAAATATTCAAGAAATTGTCCACAAAAGTCAAGACAGAACAGCCTGGAAGGAAATGGTGGTGTCCAGGCGTGCAGCGGCCAACATTGAACCTGGTGACGCCGACAGGTGAGACAGATGAATGCTTTAAAGAGTCCCACAGCTTAGAAAAGCCTCTAACGGTTCTATATAACAAAGATTGTGAAAGATGAAAAAAAGGCTGTTCCACAACATTGTGGGCACATCATGCTGCCTGCAATGACATACTGTCCAAGACTTTCCTTCAGGGTGGCAAACGTCAAAGACTAGACCATCTTCTGTAGGCCTATACCTGAACCTCTTGTTACTGTACCCCTGAGGCAGAGGTGGACAGTCCTGTATGCAGCGATATATCATCAGTCCTCCCAATGACCACACTATCTGCCGGATTGGAAGGAGATTAGCATTCTTTCCATCTTTTCTAATCCCATGACCAGTGTGGTCGTTTGGTGAATCGTGGGATGCAGCCGCAGACAGGATTCTCCATTTCTGTTTTTTGTTTTCATCATAGCGTTTGAGTTTCCTTATTTGTTTATAATGCTTCCTTTGTTTTTGTTTTTGTTTTTCTTTCTTGCTGAATTGTTTGCTTTTACAATTCATTTCTTATTTTATTTGTTTAGATTTAATTAATGTGTTTCTCTTTTATAGTCTTTATACTTATGTTGTATGTGTAAAGAAGCAAGGACTAGACCAGAAAACCGGGAAAAAATAGAACCATAACGCGTATTTAATACACGAGTCAAGACAGGTGCAAATGTCTGGCCAACTGGGCTTTGTCAAGCGTAAACGTAAGATGCCAAATAACAAACAACAAATACAAAAAACCTGTGGAAAATAATCAAACCTTTTGTCTGGACGAGCAGGCGGGAAAATGATTTTGTGGTTTGTTATTTGTTCTTTGTTGTCTTAAGTTTACGCTTGACAAAAGCCAATTGGCCAAAATGTGATCCTGTCTTGTCATGTTGTACTAAATACGTATTCTGATTCTATTTTCATGTTTCTCTGGTTCCTGTTTGTTTGAACGCGGGCGTCACGTTTGTTTTGGATTAGCAATGACTAGCTGTAGTACACGTCTAGTGGGACCTAATGCTACTGTCCTTGAGTAATAAAATGTTTTGAAGTTTCCAAGTTCGAAGGAACAAGCAGTTCAGGCCTACCGAGATTGGTCCAGTCTCTGAAATATGCCATCCAGGTCTTTTGCTAGCGTCCTCGGCTATAACCTGCTTCGAAGGTGCCGTAAAGGATGGCCTTAGACGGTGAGTCATGGCAGATGACGTGACCAAGCCATGCAAGCTTGTATCCTTACACAGTCGCCAGAAGTGGTTCAAGGGGAATACTACGGTATTAAACGTATTCCATATGTCCTCACTGATATTATATCCGAAACAGGCATGAGAAGCAGTTTCCTCAAACGCTTGGTCTCAAAGGTCTGAATTCTTTTCCCTGAGTCAACATACAGTGGTGTCCAAGCTTTACACCTATAGAAGAGGATGGATATTCTACATGACCTGTGCAGCCTGTACTTGTTGGTGAAGCTGATGGTGCTCTTTTTGTAGATTTTGTATAGTCTGACCATTAATGCCTCTTTTTTTTTTATTACAGTCCCGATGTGTATTCCTGCTGTGCTGCTGCCATTTTGACTGCTGAATGAGCTCTTAATATCTTGGCCTATTCTTTTACCGTGTCTAACAGCTCTGCCCAGTAGTTTCCTAAGTAAACTTTGTACGTGTGTCATTGCCTTTAATCTCAACCCTGAACTTAAATCTAAAAATAACCATGATATATACGTACCTTGTGATGTAAGGCTGCTAATCCTATGAAGGCCGAGCCAGAAACTACCGGTCACATCCCCAAAGCCATTCATATAATCTTCCATAGGCTGAATGAAGTTTACATTGTTGTCTACTCGTTTTTGAATAGTCAATACACGGTCGATCTGTAGGAAAAATGTGAAGGTGACACAAAGTTCAGAGTTCAATAGATCCTCTAATCGGTATGAAGTGGTGAGGGAAGCATGGATGATAACAGCAAGTAAATTAACATCTAATGTAATCAGTATATACTGACTGGCAAATAAGTTGTCCATCACATTTACATCTCATAACTCATAAAGGTTAAAACATATCGAACTGGTTTAATTAACGTTTGGTCTATAATTCAATTTTGCTTTGATCGAGTTTCTTTGTGAGCTTGTTAGTCAATGGCTGCTCGGAAAGATGGCAAACTTGAGATCCTGTCCGGGGCATGTCAGACCTTGCTGAACAGCAAAATGGGTTGTGTCTGGAGCATCATGCCTGACCACTTTTGCGGCCATTCAAACAACCCCTGTGGTTGAAGAAAAACAATGTTGGGAGCTTCCGATTGCTAAGTGTTCAGACTATAGTAAGGGGAAAGGTGCTGACAGCTATGCAAGAAATGAAGACCAGCGTCGGGCGAGAGAGGGGTCTTCCATTCTCTTTTGGTCCAGACGCTAGGCTGGACCTGGTTGATGCGTGTTGTATGGCTATGTCCCGGGGCTTGTCATTTCCCCACCTCACCATTCGGTTTGTAAACAAGATAACTGATGACTGGGTCTGAATGGGTCATGCAACGCGTGGACAGCCCCCCCCCCCCCCCCTTTACTTAAAGAAATGACTGTTGGTTGGCGTCGGGAGCTTAGGAGATGAGTGTCCCGAGAGTGGCGGGGCATTGGTGGTTCGGGTCCCAAAAATAGAATGTTTCTTGTTAACGTCAATGGTAACAAACTCCAGAACACAACAGACAAGAACCAGGTGTGGATCAGAAAGTCACAGCTGTCTGCAATCAGTTGGGAAGTACCCGTAGCGGTATAGGGATGACATACTGCATCCCATCTTGGTCCCTTTCTTTGAAGTCACTCCTCAGGTCAACGCGTTCCAGCAGGACACAGTGACCCCTCGCACTATCAGGATTAAAATACAGTTTTTAGTTCAAAGCACCATTACCATCATTCCTTGGCCATCTTAGTCAACAGACGTGACTTTCATCGAAAATGCAAGAATGAGCGTGGTCACAGAATGTGAAGAGGGTCTTTGTCTGAGAAATCTGAGATTTGGAGCACCATCTTCTACAGAATGACTCGCATTTCACAGCCTAGAATCAGAACGCGTATTTAACACAACCAGACCAGACAGGCGCAAATTTTTGGCTAACTGGCCTTTGTCAAGTGTAAACGTAAGATCACAAACGATTTCTCCCACTGGATGAAGCAGCAGGGAAGTTTTAGTCTTTTCCTCCTAATTTTTATATTTTGGTGTTTATTCGTTTGTGATCTTAGGTTTATGCTTGACAAAGGTCAGTTGGCCGAAAATTTGCACCTGTCTTGTCTGGTTGTATTGAATATGCATTCTATTTTGTGTGTGTGTGTGTGTGTGTGTGTGGTGTGTGTGTGTGTGTGTGTGTGTGTGTGTGTGTGTGTGTGTGTGTGTGTGTGTGTGTGTGTGTGTGTGTGTGTGTGTGTTTTTTCTGGTTCCTGTTTGCTTGAACACAGGTAGTCGAACTTGTTTTGGATTTCACAGCCCTTTTTTTTTGTTTTGTTTTGTTTTGTTTCTGTTCAGGGGCTAGTTCAATTCATGAGGAGCAGATACTGGGAACGGATCAACACCCAAGGTGACCGTATGCGATACTGAGAAAAACTACTGCACCCATGCTAATTGCTGATAGTTGTGACTTTCTGATCCCTACGTGGCTGTCTGTTGCATTTTGAAATTCGAAGCACTCCAACCACTGACAGTGAGTAAAAAACTCAAATTTAATAAGGCAAAAATAAATTACCTCCCGAACATTGATTTAACCAGTACGAAAAATTACACCTTTTCTGGTTTGTGAGATATGAGTGTGCTTGAAATTTTCTTTTACTGGTCAGTTCATCATCATCACCAGGTGCCTTGCCACATGGCATTGGCGATCATGGCCTTCCATCTGTTTCTATCCCTTGTTGCCTCAAGCACCTCTTCCACCCTCTTTGTCTTCAGCCTCTGTGCAAGTCCGTCCAATATCTTCTCCCTGGGCCTACCTGGTGCTCTCTTTCCCTCCAGCTTTCCTGTTCTGACCAGGTGCTCCAATTCCCATTTCCGCATAAAATGGCCTATAAGTGTTGCCTGTCTTTTCCTAATCTTCCTTATGAATGATCTTCTTGTGTCTGCCTCCATCAAGACTATTTCGTTTGTTTTCTTTACTGTCCATAGAACTCTCAACAATCTTCTTAGAAACCACTTCCCGGCTGCCTCAATATTGTTCTGGCTTTGTTTGTTGACTGTCCATGTCTCACAACAATATAACATTACTGGTTCTATATAACATTCAAGAACTCTCTTCCTGATGTTAATTAATAGGCATTTGTTGTAAAGAATTCTTTTCATCTTCTTGAATGCTGTTTTGGCTTGGCCAATTCTGCTGGCTATTTCTGATGTGCATCTGCCATCTGGTGAAATAATCGTTCCCAGATATTTAAACTTATCAACCTGTCTCAAGGTTGTGCCGTTTGCTGTTATTTTGCATGAGGGGATTTCAATGTTTTTTACTGATCACCATGACTTCAGTCTTCTTGCTGTTTAGTTCCAACCCCTTACCTTTGCTTTCTATTTCTAGTATATTCACGAGGATTTGTAGGTCCCTTTCATTTTAATCAAGGGTCTTCCTCTAGGTTTCTCATGATGTTTTCGTTGTAAAGTGACAACAGATCTGGTGACAAAACACACCTTGTTTGACTCCTCTTTTGATATTTTGGAAAGAGCTTATATTCTTTGTCCCCAATACATATTTCTGATTAATCGTAGATCTTTTCCATTAATATTGAGTCTTTCTAGTTGGTTGATCAATTCTTCATTTCTTACCTGATCGAAAGCCTTCGTATAATCAACAAAACATAAATATAAATGCTTTTCATCTCGATTGACCTCTCTATGATAGTTCTTAGGATGTATATGTCATTGATAATTCCTTTCCCTTCCACAAATCCATACTGTTCTTCTGCTATTTCTCTTTTGATTCTATTTCTTGTCCTCATCATGATTATTCTTAATAGGATTTTGGTTACATGACTCATCAAGCTGATTGTGCGATGGAGTTCGCATTCTATAGCCCCTGTCTTGGAAGTGCAATGAAAATTGACATGGTATTCTACAAAATCTCTTGCAAAATACCGGTGCTCCAAGTTATGTCTAGCTGGAATCAAACACGTGCATCCGAGGTGATCAGACGTCTTGAGGCCAAGTCACTACTGCCAAGGATGTCTTAATCACTTAGCTTTGGTCACCAACGATATATACAGGAATTTTATGCCTTATGAAGTTCACTGTTGTTCCTCCTGGTCCAGATCCAGTTGGAATTCTCTTCCACTGCTTCTGCCATTGCTTTTAGGGCTCTGGTACTCTCTCTCTCTCTCTCTCTCTCTCTCTCTCTCTCTCTCTCTCTCTCTCTCTCTCTCCTTGAAATCGAGAGCAGTTTATGAGGTCATACACTCAATCAGGATCGTGCGTTTCCATGAACGGAACTGGAGAACTATGTCCGGTTTCAAGCCACTCTTGCTGATGATTTTTGGTGTTTTTTTCCTTTGTAGAAAATCTAATGTGCACTCCCAATCGTCTGCTCCATTCAGCAGACTCCACTTCTATGCCCTTGATCATAATCACCATGTGCCCTGCTGCTTGGCGTTGGCGATCATGGCCCTCCATATGCATCTATCCCTTGTCGCCGCAAATAAATATACATCTTTCACCCTGTCTGTCCTAAGCCACCCTGCAAATTCGTCCAACATTTTCTCCCTCGGTCTACCTGGTGTTCTCTTTTCCTCCAGCTTTCCTGTTGTGATCAGATGCTGTAATTCCCATTTACTCATAAAATGGCCATAAATGTTGCTTGTCTTTTCCTAATCTTCTTTATCAATGATCTTCTTGTGTCTGCCTCCATCAAGAAAAAATGCCTTGGGCATCACATCTTTTTCAAACCAGAGTTTGCTGCTTCGTGTAGAAGGTTATTATAGGTTCTGGTGACAAGTTTTTTTACCCGCTAGTACTGATCACTTGTGCAATCTCTTCAAACACTTGGGTGTGCCTCCATGAGTACCTTTCTTGGGTTAACACTACCTTGCATGAACTCACAATGTTTCAGTTTGTTTGCCCTGGCAGAGTGGGCAAGCAGGGTCGTCTGATTTTCCCCATTTCACCAGATTTGCATTCAAGGGCAGGAAGTCTTACACAGGCCTGAGGATGAAACTGATTCTGAGAGGGGCCATATGCGACAGGTCGCTCCAGCTTAGACTTCTTTGGAGTACATTTCCCCAGGTCGTCCACTGCCCTTGGCCTTTCTGGAATGTCTTCTGGAGTTTTATGGCGTCCTCTTCTTAGGAAAACATGATAAGTTTATTGAAAAATTCGTCTGCAATAATGAATATACAGATGTATGTAATGATACATTATGTCGGGAAGAATGTCGTGGAAAGATAGATTATGCAATGAGTTTGATAGATGTTGATGTGAACGATGCGCTAAATGCGTTTAACATTTGTGTTAGAAAAAGCGCTGAATGCATGAAGAAACATGTATTTCTGGATGATAAAGGTCCATTTGAGGATTGGTTTGATCGTAAATGTGTAATCAATAAAAGGAAGATTAGCAGGCTGCTTAGACTATGTTGAGCTCTAGGAAACCAGATCAACACAGAGATTCTACTGATAGCGTGAATATGAAAAGTTAGATAAGATAAAGACAAAGTAGTATAATAATACAAAACTGACTGAGCTTGCAAATTCTATAAAGAACCAAAAAGAATTATGGAATGAAATTAATAAAGTTTCTCTCGAAAAAATCAGCTTGGCAATGGCATGACTATTGATAAATGGTTCGAGCATATTAAAACCTTGCTAGCAGAAGACATGGATAGTACATGTACATTAAGTGAAGACTTACCAGTAGATGAGAGTGATGATTATATGAATTGTCCAATATCTATTGAAGAAGTACATCTTGCACTCAGAAACTTAAGAATAGCAAGGCTGTTGTCCTGGTGACATTATAGGTGAACTCTTTAAAAATTCAGGTGAATAAGGTGTACGGTTCCTCTTAAGATTGTTTAACATTCTTTTTGATAATGGTTAATTTCCAAGGAACTGGACTGAATCTGTTTTTTTTGCTATTCTATAAAAAAAAAAGGGAGATAGTAATAATCGAAACAACAACTATAGAGGAATCTAACTTGACTTAGTGACAAGTAGTAAATTATTCAGCATAATCATTAACAATGAATTGCAAGAGTCGATACATAACATATGACATAAAAGGCGATCCTCAAGCAAAAGTTAAAAGGAGTTATTCAACAGTAGACCATATGTTTACTTTATTAGCTCTGGTACAGAGACAATTTAGTAGTAATCATAGATTAGGTGTTGCATTCATAAATTTCGATAAAGCATTGGATTCCATTAATACATTTTAAACTTTTTCCTTTTGGGCCCTATTATGTTTTTAAAAAACGGTATTGGGAAACAAAGTTTTCTGTGCATTAGATACATTTTAAAAATGGAAAAACCCAAAATTTAAAAATTGGGGTTTCCCCCAAATGACTGAGTAAAACTGGGGCGAGGCATGTTGTCCGTCCCTTTTTCTTCTTTTTATAAACAAATTAGGGGACTGAATTTTTAAAAAATTTAAAGGCATGGTACACTCCGTCCCTGTGTTTGTTACGAATTTTTAAAAAATTTTTGCTTGTTTGATGAGGGTTGGGTTTGATGTCGGGGAAACAAACAGGAAAAATAATTAAAATTGAACGGCTTAAAAACCTTGTTAAAACCAAAAAAGTTTTTTCAAGTTAAAATTTTTAATTTTTTCCTAAAATTTTTAAATTTTTGTTTTTGAAAAGTCATTTTAAAATGCAAGAAAATGGGGGAAAAAGGTTTTGGCTTTTTAAAATTTTCCCCTGGAAATGTTTTAAATATTTAAAGGGTGAATTTTGGAAAGAAAAACAAAAAAAGGGGGCTTTAGCTTTTTGACGACAATAACCCAGAAATTTTCCAAAAAGGGGCACTGCCCAAGAAATTTCCCAGGGCTCCTTTTTCTCCCATTTTTTAACTTTTATTTTTTTTTTGATTAAGGCTTTAAAAAACCCGGTGTTGCAATAAAAATTTATTAAAAGAACAAATTTTTTTTCAAAATGGATTTTTCCTGGGACTAAAATTTTGTTGGGCTACAGGAAAGTTAAATTTTCCCAAACAAATCCAAAACTCTTTCCTTTCCTTTTTATTTAAATTTTTCCCCAATTCTTAAATTTCAAAATTAAAATCCTTTTTTTGGCCCTTTCCCGTTAAAATTCAATCCCAAGGGCATAAAAATTTTTCCTTACCCTTTGTTTCCAAAAGAAAAATTTTACCCTTTTTTTCCGGACAATTTCCAAAAAAATATTTATCAAAGGGGGTAGTTCAAAAAAAGGGAAACCCTTCCCCACAAAAACCTAATTTCCCGCCCCCAAATTAAATAAGCCTTTCAAATCAACTTCCCAAAATAATTTCCCCCGAACCTATTATTTTCCTTTCCCCCAAAAAAGTAAATTAAAAAGGGTTGGTTTTTTTTGGGCCCTCCCAGGTTCTTTAGGAAGAAAAACTTTTTCCCTTAAAAGGTTTTTTTTGTTTTTTTTTCCCCTTTCCTTCCTTTTTTTTTTGAACTTCCCAAATTTTAGGTTTTTTTTTTAGTTTTTTTTTTTTTTTTTTTTGGGGGGGGGGGGTGGGGGGTTTTCGGGCTTTTTTTAGGAAAAAAGGGGCCATTTAGAAAAAACTTTTTAACCCAAAAATCAAAAAAATTTGTAAAGCCAATTTTTTTGGAAAAAAGGGGAATTTTTGGGGTTTCTTTTTAAAATTTATTAACCCCAAACCCAAAAAGTTTATTTTTGGATTGGAGACTTTTAAATTTTAACCCCATTTTCCAAAAAATTTGATTGTGTTTTCTTTATTTTAATTTTCTACTTCCTTTCAAAAAGGGGGTTTTTTAATACCTATTACAAAGAAAAACACCATCTCAAGTGTGAAGGTTTTTGAAGTAAAAATCCCGTCTCTCTCTCTCTCCCTTTTCTCTCTCCTCTCTCCCTCTCTCTCTCTCTCTCTCTCTCTCTCTCTCTCTTTCACACACACACAAAAACACACAACACACACACACACACACACACAATACATGCACACACCCCAAGCACATCCACTCAACCATATAAAGTTTAAAAAAAACCCCACGCAAAAAGTGCGCGCACGGCCCACACCCCAAAACAAAACACCCCCCACCCCACACACACACACACACACAAAAACCCACACATAAAAAACAAAACACCACACTCATCAATTTATTCCCCAGGGCCGCCTCCCTTTGGAAAAAAGAATATAATCTTCCTTTTATACGAAACCCCTAATAATTTTAATAAAAAAACGGGTAAGAAAGAAAAGTACAATGTGTGATCCACTCTGTTTTTAAGCCCCCAAAAGATGTGGTTTTGGTTCGTTTTCACCAGCCTGCCCCAAAAAGGAAGATTTTATACAAATAAACGAAAAAACACACTCACCCCCAACCACACCCACACACAAAACACACACACACAACCACACACACACCAAAACAACAAAATGTTAAAAATATAATATTATTTATATATATATATATACCCTAACATATACACAGGTAATTTACTCATTTGGGGAAAAATTAAAGGAAAAAAACAGGGAAAAATTTTTGGGCATTTTTTGAGGAAGGGGGATTTGGGGGGCACCCTGGTCACAACGGGAAAACTGGAGGGAAAAAAAGCACCGGGGTAGACCCAGGGAGGGAAAAAGCTGGACGGGGCTTGCAGGTGGCTGGAGATGAGGGGGGGGGGGGAGAAAAGCTTTGGGGCAACGAGAGATAGAGACAATGGAAGTTTTCCCTAAAGCCAAAAGCCATTTTGGCAGGGAAACCCGATGATGAGTACAAAAATATTTGATTAAAAATACAAACATATTATATATATATATTTTTATTCCCAAAAACACACACAACCCACAACACAAAAAAAAAAAAAAAAAAAAATATTATATACTATAAAATATAAAAAAAATTTTTAAGGTTATTTTTTTTTCCGTTTTTTTTTTGCCCTTTTTTATGACCTAGTAAAAAATAGAAATTATTTTGGAGGGAAAAAAATCAAACGGAATTTCCTTTTTTTTTTTCCTTTTTTTTTTTCCAAAACCCAAAAACAAGGGAAGAAAACCTTTTTTTTAACAAAAAAAACCTTTTTTTTTTTTTTCCCCCCCCGGGGCCCCCCAAACCAGCACTTAAGCCATGATCAAGGGGGTCCCGCTGGCATTTTCCCGCCAAAAGCTTTGTGCCCAAGGAAAAAAGTAAAGCGAGCATCGCCAAAAAACTAAAAAAAAAAGGGGGGGTGATTAAAAAGGAAAAAATTCTGAAAAAACAAAGTTTTTAAAATTTAAAAAAGGGGGTAAAAATCATTACTTTTTTATTAAAATTTTTTTGTTGTTTAACCCAACCGACTGCTTAAAAAAATTTTTCCCAGTTTTGGCACCACAAAAACCCCCACACCCACACACACACACACCACACACACACAACCACATACCCACACACAGGAAAATAACCCCCCCCAAAAACCACACAAACAAACAAAACACACCACAAACAAGCACACACACACACAAAAAAAATAAACAAACACACACACACCACACACACACACACACACCACACACACACAACAACACACACACACACACACACACACACACACGCCACCCAGTTTAATGTGAAATTATCTTACCCCCTTTTTATCTTTTGAATGATTTTTTTAATTGAAAAGAAAATGAAATAAAAGAACAAGTACCGGTAGGTGTTTTAAGTGTGAAAAGAGTGCTTTCAAAAGTATACTGGAAAGAACAAAGAAAGAAAAGGTCCTAATACCAAGTCTGCATACTGAAGATAGGCAAGTCTCACCCTTTTTGCTGTACCGGTCATCGAGGTTGTCGGCCTTTTTGACCTTTCCCAGTTTCTGTTTTACCGACGGCATCGACGACACAGAAACTCACCACCACACCATCAACACTGAATACCAACCAGCTTGGAACATATGGACGTAACATCTGCTTTGCCATGGCCAAAAAAAATATGTCCAGTTTTTCAACCGTTTCTTCGTTTGTGGTACACCCAAATAATTAGGCCAATCAAACCTGGAAAATGGCACAAACATTTTTGAGACAAAGCAGATATTTGTCTGATTTCTGTGAGATTAAAAGCTTTTCTTTCAGGTTAATCAGAAACAGTAAACAAAAAAGTAATATTCTGAGTTAAAGCAAAAATCGAAAGCAAAACAATTATACGTAGGTATCTGTGTACCATGTATCCTATCCTATATATTACATACAAACAAATATATATATATATATATATATATGTGTGTGTGTGTGTGTGTGTGTGTGTGTGTGTGTGTGTGTGTGTGTGTGTGTGTGTGTGTTGTGTGTGTGTGTACACGTACCTGAATAATGTATATGTGATGGTGTAGTGTGGTAAGGGTGAGGGTGAAAAACAGGAGGCAGAAGAGCGCAGGTGGTAAGGCAGCCTGGCAAAGACCCAGGAAGGCAGAGCTGGTGTTTCTCTCTTTATTCCGTCCAACCGTTCACGACCAGGACCAGAGGAAGAAAAAGGCATACACAGCACTCACATTCATCGGCTTTATTCTCGGCATGTGAACTGCAATGACGGACACCGCGAGCCAGCAGGCGAATCGACTCTCTGGGGCCCTCTGATGGGCTAGATTTGTGTTTCTTCGTGCAAGCTCAGCGGTGCTTATCTTGCGGTCTACATAACAAATATCATCATATTATACATCAGGAAAATCTACACAGCACACAGATTGTTGTAGTCTACATCATTTTGCGTAATATTTTATCTCAGGTCGAAACTATGAGTGATTTAAGTCAATGTTTATACCTTGCTGAAAGGGATTTTTAGCCGTATTTTTTACGTATTTAATCAGTTGATATTTAATCCATGAAAAATACCAAACAAATGAGTAAATAGACGATGACCGAGAAGTTTATGTGGACATATTTTGAATAGGTAAATCAACCTGTCAGTACAGAAACTGGTCAGTGAATAGGCAATAGAAAACACAAATTATTTCTAGGTTTGGACATGCGCAGTTTGACCACAATACGGAATGCCAGAATCTCTTCTAATATCTTACTGCTTAGCAACATTTTATTGCAGTATCAGTTCTATTTATGAAAGAAGCAAAATGTACATGAAATTTATATATTCTAAGTCAGATTTTAAACATTAAGAATTCGATTCTACTCCCGGCAAGTGGCAGTCATTTTGGCTGTTTGCTGCACTTTGACTTGGCCTGAACTTTCTTTAGTGCAAGCTTATATTGATGATTAAAGGTGTGGTGTGGGTTCAATTGAAAGATTAGAATACCAACATTCTAATCGTGATCTTAAAATTTCCACAATCTATTTCATTATTTTATCAAATTTCCGATTATCGTCACAGCTCACTGGTCGGAAATGTGAATAGTACCAAACGATCGAACAACAAAATTATTGATTTCAGGAAAAACGAGGGGAAAATTTCACCTCGATGACATTTCCCATAATGAAATACATACTTTTCTGCTAAACGAGAATGAACAAATTACTCATGTTCTAGCTTTTAAGGACTTAAATAATAGAATTTCCGAATATTTTTGAGAATTGCTGAACCAGGGGAGGTAACTGTACTCAAGGTCGTTTGAGAAAAAAGGCGTCTGCTACACGCCTTTGGGTGTGCATGGCTACATATAGGCATATAGTATACAGGTATATATGCATAAAAAATATTTATATATATATATATATATATATATATATGTGTGTGTGTGTGTGTGTGTGTGTGTGTGTGTGTGTGTTTTTGTGTGTGTGTGTGTGTGTAGAAAGATATATATATATATATATACAGATATAGATATAGATTATAAAATTTTGTGTACGTTTGTACGTCTGTGTGTGTCTGTGTGAACAGTTGCCCAATTGCTTGAATTGACAGAACTCTCTCTTCTCCCCTTCTCTCTCTCCAAAATCATGGTGCCCTGCTTGTGGGGCCATATAAAACGACATGCACCAAAGGGAGATCATCACTGGAGATGGACCAGTAAATAATGGGATAACTGAAGAGCAGAGGTTAAACAAAAGCAAGTGAAATACCCTGAGGCCTGCTCCTCATTTGCGAGCACGTTTACACGCAAATAGCGAAACAGAGAGTCACAGAGTGGCGAGGGCGAAAAAATTAAACAAACTCTAATCCACCACCCCCCCACCCACCCACCCACCCAAGAAAAAAAAAAGAAAAGAAAAGAAAACAAACAACAAACACACACACACACAACACACACCACACAACCACCACACACAACACACACACCACAACACACAAAACTGTGCAATAAAACCGGACGCCAGGCAGTAGTAGCTCTCAACAGCCCACATCATTACCTCACTGGAAAGATTCTTTCTGCCCTGTCTTGCCCTGTAAACAGTAAGCGCCTAGCCACTCGTACTCTCTCGGTAAGACGCGGAAGTGTAGAGACGATCATTGCATGCACACAAACGTGTGCCTCTATGGGTTCAATTTCATTTAATGTCTGTCTACATAATGTGATACTAGACGATGGTGGAAAGACGAGAGGGAAAAGGTTAGAGGAATAAGATCTATAGCGTACATGAAATTAGGAAAATTATCAAAGTATAACTGAAAACGTAACAAGAACTTGAAAATAAAATGTAAATTAACACAAATTATCTTACATAAAAAAAAAACCTTCGCGTTTAACTGGATTTCTCATAAACAATAGCGTTTGTGAATGAACAGATATTTCTGACAAAAAACGAGTCAGTTCAATAAACTGTAAAAATGAGCCGATGGGGTTTTCAATGAGTTGAAAAAATCAAACTCCAGTTGTGGACTATCACTAGCTGAAGATACAAAAGAAGGTAATGTATTGGGTAAATAGATCCTTAACTTGTCACAAGTACATATATGATTGACTGATGTATCCTTAATACACAAAAAAAGAAACGTTTCTTACATACTTTGTCCTAAGGCAATTTAATTTCCATCTACAAAACAAAGATGTTACTTGCCTTCTTAAGTAAACATAAATCTCCTGTCTACTAATGAATTAGTGTATTTCTTTATTTCATCATTAAGTCCCAAACAAGCTGCTTTCTTTTCTTCTAATTGAAAATGTAGTCGCTGAGATTTTTCTACCATACTGTGATATTCTTGCAATGAAAAAAGATATGTTTAAGTGCAAGGAATCTGTTGATCCTTTCGCTCCTGTTTTTGCCAAAAAATCAACCTTTTCATTATGATAAAATCCACAGTGAGATGGAATCCAAATAAATGTTATCTCTGATCCTCTCAATGCTAATAGGTGTATTAAGTTACTAATATCAATGATCGTTTCAGATCAACTTTTGAGTTGAGAGTTCTTATAGCTTGAAGAACTGATTTAGAATCAACACAAAAGAGCATTATTTTGTAGATTTGATAAGAAATTTAAGGCCATTAGTATAGATGATAGTTCTGCAGTAAAGATAGATTTATGTTTCCCGAGATGATACGACTTTTCTATTCCAATGTCAGGTATAACAAAAGCAGCACCTACACTATTATCGAGAACTGGTCCATCTGTTAAAAGTCGCATATATTTAGAATAATGTTCTTGCAAACGGATTCTGACATGTGATGACAATAAATTTACACTATCATTTTCAGTTAAATCTGTTATGGTTGATATCAAAGTTTGCTCTTTTTAGATTGCATGATGGAATAGTAGACACAATTGGTCATTTAACAATTTTACTATTTTGATGCTGAGTAGTATTTTGTAATAAGGGTGAAGTGTATGTTCTCAGAATGGTGTAAGCGGAAATACTTGTAGTTCTAGACCTATTTGGAAAATCAAGATCTCATTCAAGATTCAATTCTGAATCCAAATTATAATAATAATAATTAATAATAATTACAATATTTATATAGCGCAAAATCTTGATAAAATCAAATCTAAGCGCTGAAAACACACACACGCACGCACGCACACACCCCGCACGCACGCACGCACTCACGCACACACACACACACACACACACACGCACGCACACGGCTATAAATGGGGAGAAAGAATAAAAGCAATGGAAAATTATAGAGAGCATATTATATACAATTATATATTGCAATGTGATTCCCCTCCGAGTGAGACAGGCTGCAGAGGGGATTGAGTGAGGTCAGGATTTTATGCACAGGAGAAAAGGTGAGTTTTGAGAGCGGACTTGAAGGAGACAAAAGTAGGTTGCTGACGGACTGAGAGAGGAAGTTTGTTCCAGGAGAGCGGACCAGAAACAGAGAAGGCTCATGGACCATAGGTATTGAACTTAGTGCGTGGAAAGCGAAAAGTCAGAGGATCGGAGGCAGAGCGGAGGGTACGAGAGGGAACATAGGCTTGACAGGTAATCGGGGGCTGCGTTATTAGAGGCTTTTGTAGCACATGGTGTCTAGTTTGTACTTTATGCGCTTTGATACAGGGAGCCAGTGAAGTTGTGCCAGGAGAGGAGATATGTGGTCAGCTTTTTTCTTTTTGAGTACAAGGCGTGCAGCATTGTTTTGAATGCGCTGTAGGATGTGAGTGGTGGAGGCAGGAAGACCGGACAGGAGTGAATTGCAATAGTCAATGCGAGACATTATGAAGGAGAGAACGAGTTTTGCAGTTGTTTCCACAGAGAGATACTTCCTGATCAGGCTTATACGATGGAGGTGATAGTAGCAAGATCTGGCAGTTTGAGAAACAAAGTTGTTCATGGAGAGGGTAGAGTCAATGCAGACACCAAGGTTTTTAGCTGAATCAGAAGTTGGGCTGATGTGTTACATAATGGGAGAGAAAGAGGAGGCAGCTGAGAAAGTTTCTGACGGGTGCCAATGAGGATAGCTTCTGTCTTGTCATCATTTAGCTGAAGTTTGTTGTATGTCATCCAATTTTTAATGTCTGAGTAACACTCAGTGGTGCGAGTCAGGAGGCGCTGTATATTGTCAGGTGAGTCACTGTCTTGAAGTTGGGTGTCATCAGCATAGAAGTGGTGTTTTATAGAGTGGGAGTTGATGATGGTGGACAGGGGGGAGGTGTAAAGAGTGAAAAGAACAGGGCCAAGGACAGATCCTTGTGGAACACCACAGGTCAGGTATGCAGGTTGAGAGTAAGTGCCATTGATGAGAACAGTTTGTTTTCTGTTTGATAGATATGAAGTGAACCAGGAGAGAGCAATGTCAGAGATGCCAAAAGTATGATGAAGTCTAGAAAGGAGAATACCATGATGAATGGTATCAAAGGCTGCAGACAGATCAAGGAGTGTGAGGAGAGAGACTTTGCCAGTATCAGTTGCAAGAAGGAGATTGTTGAGAATGTGTAGCAAGGCAGTTTCAGTGCTATGGCACTGGCGGTAGGCTGACTGGAAAGGATTGAGGAGATTGTTGGCAGACAGGTGAGAGTTCAGTTGGTTGAGGACAATTTTTTCAAACAGTTTTGACAAGAAAGAGAGATTAGAGATAGGCCGGTAATTTTTCAGTTCATTTGGGTCTAAATTGTATTTCTTGAGGAGAAGGTGAACAATAGCAGACTTGAAAGAATCTGGGACAGTTCCAGTTTGGAGAGAAGTGTTGATGATGTCAGTGATGAATGGGAGGAGCGTAGGGAGACAGTCAGAGCAGAGAGAACCTGGAAGAGGATCCAGTTCGCAGGTTTTGAACGACATGGATCTGATTGTGTAGAGAATTTCTTCTTGTGAGACTGGGGTAAAAGTAGTAAGATGCGTGCCAGAGAAGGAAGGGTCAGGTGGGCATGGTTGACAGGGTGTCCTGTCAAGCCTGTCACGAAGAGTTTGTATTTTGGTGGTGAAATACTTGGAGAATACAGATCGGAGTTCTTCATTTGTGTGTGTTTTGTTGGGAGAGGTAAATCTTTTCGTGTGCCAAAGAGATGATTCATGGTTGTAAAGAGTTCTTTTGAAGAAGAGGCATTCAGGATTTTGGTTTGGAAATAGCTTGTTTTTGCAGATGCAAATTTTGTGTATGCAAATTTTGTGTATGCAAGATTTCTGTTTCATCTAGTGATAAAACCACAGCCGCACTCTATGTTTTCACACTGAGGCATGAAAAGGTATACTGAGAGCAATTTGTATGTTCTGCAATCTATACTTTGCAGCTTTTTCAATAAATATTTTGGAGCACTAAAGAACACTTCCTGTCCGTATGTCAGTTTTGATCTCATAAGCCATGTTGAGAGGTGTACAAGTGTTAACATATCTTTGTCCCCATGTTTGCTTACTTATAGTTTTTAAGAAGTGTAATGTTTCTTTGCTTTTGTTAAATGTTTACAATATGATAATTCCATGTCAGCTTCGATGTTAAATGTACACCAAGAAATTTCTCTACCTGTTTATACTCAATGGCTGTACCATCTATAGTAAAGATGGGCGTTTTTGATGGACTTGAACCATTGCTAAAAAACATCATATGAGTTTTGTCAGTAGACAGCTGTAAACCATTTTCAATCATATAACTAGAAACTATATTCAAATCATTTTGGTACAGTTTTCTTATGTAGTTTAAAGACCTTGCTGGGGTATTTCTATTCATTGTTGTTTTCATCCATATACAGATATCATCAGCGTATTGGACAAGTTCAACATTATTGGTTAGTTTTTTTGGTAAGTCATACATCAAAATACTGAACAAGATGGGGTGATGACAGATCCCTGTGGGATACCCATTTGTAATTGCCTTGTAGTGGAATATGTATTTCATATTATTGTTCCAATTTGTCCATTTTCCAGAAAATCATTGATAAAATCGTATATAAAACATGAAAGACCAATGCTCTGAAGTTTGGAAAGCAATTTGAGTGCCATACTTGATCTTAAGCTTTAGCTACATCAAAAAGCACAGCCAGTATGGAATTACGTCTGGCAAACTGATGTTTTATCTGAGTAGTAATTTTCACTAGATGGTCAGTTGTGGATCTATTTTTTTCTGATCCAGTTTGGTTTATAGGAATAATATCATTCTTGTCGTGAAAGTAAACAAGCCTATTCAGAACTATTCTTTCCAATAGTTTGCATACATGGGATGTCAGAGATATAGGTCTATAGCTGTTTATGTCTCTTTGTTGTTTTCCTTCTTTGTGAATCGGGATTATTATTGATTCTTTCCAAATTTGAGGTAAAGATCCTGTAGACCAACACTTGTTAAAAATATCAAGTAGTATATAATCTTCCAATTTTCTGGAAGTTGTTTGATCGTTTCGTTAGAGATTGCATCAATACCAACTGATGTTATCTTGTTTAGAATGGATTTTATAGTAACATTCAATTCTTGAATGGTATTTCCACATTGGCCCTCTTCACATCTCTAAAGGAATTTGGCTGTTGCAAGGTTTCAAAATCAGAAATTTCAGTATCTTTAACAAAAAGTTTTGATTGTTTTTGTTTTTTTCACTTATATATTTTTAAATGCTTGTTTTTTCTTCTGGACTGCCTTATCACAGTGTGCTGTCCACCAGATATTACCTAAATGTTTTCTTCGACAATATATATATATGTATTTTCATTGTCTTTTGAGTACTCTTTACAAAGGCCGTTTGGCTGAGAACTCGGTTTTACAAAGACCATTTGGCTGAAAACTCACGCCTATTCTGTTTTGTGAATTAGCTACACGCTCTAAGTCAATTTTGTGTTTCTGCCTTTTTTTCAATCTGTCTGCTTGTGCTCTGTTGGTGTCGAGGAGAAAGAGTTGACTTTTCTCCATTTGCAATGAAGGTTCTTTTCTTTAAAATCAAAATACAAATTTACAAAACACAAACCAAATGTCTACACTCAAACAGTGGATTACAATCAACTTATTTCAACAATCTGATATGCCACGAATGACATGATGATGATGATGATGATGATGATGATTATGATGATATACATGTACACACACACACACACACACACACACACACACACACACACACACACACACACACACACACACACACACACACACGCACACACACACACACACACGCACACACACATACACACACACACACACCGTCTAATATCACTTATAGTGAAAAGACGTTAAATCAAGCAACAAACGAACGAACACACACAACACACACACAGAGAGAGAGAGAGAGAGAGAGAGAGAGACATATATATCATAGATAGATAGATAGATAGTTAGATAGATAGATAGATAGATAGATAGATAGATAGATAGATAGACAGATAGATAGATCGATGGTTAGATAGACAGACAGACAGACAGACAGATAGATAAATAGAAAGATACATACATACATACATACATACATACATACATACATACATACATACATACATACATACATAATTAGGGGGGAGTAGCATACACATATATATATATATAGTGTGTGTGTGTGTGTGTGTGTGTGTGTGTGTGTGTGTGTGTGTGTGTGTGTGTGTGTGTGTGTGTGTGTGTGTCTGTCTGTGTGTGTGTCTGTGTGAGTGAGTGTTAGTGTGTGTGTGTGTGTGTGTGTGTGTGTTTTTTTTTCTCTGTGTGTGCTCGCGCGCGTGCGCGTGCGTGTGTGCGTGTGTGCGCACGCGACGACAGAGCACGCGTATTTCTTTTTTTTCATCTAATATACATGCTGCAAAAAGCACGATTGGAAAAAAATGTGACAGGAAAAACTACCACACGTAGTGTATTGACAAGTCAAAGTACTGATCCATATCTGGAAGCAGCCAACTGATGATGCTTTGATAGTTCCTGTCTGGTATCGTTTTTATAAAAAATGAATTTCTGTGTTGTTCAGTACTGGGGTATGCTGGTTATATGTTAGTAGTGTTTTACATAGTACTATCAGCAAATGTCTTTGGTTGTACTTTTCTTTTGTCTCTTTTAGTGTGAAGAAGGTATGCTGAGCAGGAATAATTGGCACTCCCTCAACAACGATCTACATAACAAGAAGTCATCGGTGGCGTTTTTGGCCTTGTCATTTTGGCAGTAGGAGGTCGTGGAATATTTTGGTCATGCATCTGCTGCCTGTTGAGACGTAATCACTAGTTAAGGATTGGGGGATGCCCTCTTTTGAATTGAATTCTTCCGAGGTGATCACAGTACTGTTTCTGGTAAAGATCCCGTACTGTAGTTCTGTGTGTGGATATTTGGCAGATATTTCTTTGTTGTTGTTGTTGTTGTTGTTGTTTTTGTTGGCTTTTTTACTATAACTTTTCATCAAATTTTGCTCACATGTTCAGCACTTTCACTTTCAATTATTACCATGTCATTTTCAAAGACAGCCAGCAATCTGGCTGATGAAGACAAACTGTGCATGGCATTAGCAGTAACCATCTGCTGGTAAGGAAATATCTCTTGTTTGGATCATTTTCCAAGGGATTTTCTCGACATGGCTTTCTTATCTATTCTCTTCTTTCCCTTTCTTTCTTTCTCTTTCCACTCCCCCCGTCAGTATGCCGGGGGCTTTTTTTAAAGTATCAATAGTATCCCCACCTTCTGGAAACTCTGTCTTTGAAATTTCCTCTTTCTGTCACTCAATGCAACAGGTGTGGTCCTGGCACGTTGTAACCAGCCTCGCGCAAACGGGAACAATCTATACAATATAAACGAATGAAACAAACACGCACACGCACATATATAATGCTAATGAACTAGTAAAAATAGCAACAGTTATAGAGGACAGTCAAATCGATCTTACCTTCAAGCAAAGAAGAAGAAGAAAACATAAACAACAGCCTTCCCCCATGGGGATGCCGGGGGCTCTTTCAGTATAAATAGTATCCCCACCTTCGGGAAATTCTGGGCTACAAATTTCCTCTTTTCTGTCATTCTCTTTGTCTTTCTTCCTCCTTTGCCTTCTGTCATTTCTTACTATCAATTTTTGCTTTGCTGGTCCATTCCCTGTATGTGTTTGATAACGTCTTACGTACTTTCTTTCAGGTTTCATAATTGGATACATGTATTAATTTAAGTGCATTTTTGGCTCTAGGGAAATCAGATATGCGGAAGCAATTTTAGGTTATGTGCGCGAATGCATTGATATGTGTACTTGATTTTTTTTTTTTTTTTTTTTCCTGTTGAAGTATTGTGGATGTTTTGTGGTTATAGCCCTGATATGGCTCTACGCAGTCGGCTGGGCTTTAAACAAAAATAACAATCTAACATAATATCTATACCCCTGGCATTGACCATTCCACCCAATTTATCACCAAAGGGATTACATATAAAAGTAAATAAAACTAAGTACAATAAAACATATATGAAAAATGGCCTGAATTATTTAAAATTGCTTCTGCTCCTCACAATTGCAGCTAATACATGTGGCCATGAGGTCCGTGTTCTTGTTTCGTAACACGTGTGTTTAAGTCTTCTCTTGTTGATGTCTAAAAGTAGTTTTACTGTATCAAGTTCTTCCAGGACACTTTCATTAGTTCTTCTGTCTGTCCATTTGGCACGTAGTAGTCTCTAATAAAGCACATCTCTGCTGCCTCAATTCTTCTGCAATCAATGTTTCACAGAGTCCAGGCTTCGCAGCCATAAATCATGATTGGCCAGATCAAACATTTTAAGTCTAACTTTCAGGCCATTTGGTATGCCTCTGTCTTTCCAGATGTTGTTGAGTTGGACCGTTCTTTTTTTGTTTGTTTGTTTGTTTGTTTGTTTTGTTTGTTTTGTTTGTTTGTTTGTTTTTGTTTGTTTGTTTGTTTGTTTTTTTGTTTGTTTTGTTTTTTTCTTTACCATTCCAATTCTTATTTTGATGTCTTTGGAGCAGGTTCTCTGTGTGGTAACCCAGAATATTTCAGGTTCTAAAGTTCTCCTTTTGCTCGTAACCAAATGTTCTTGGGTCTTTCTCTCTTGCTTCTTCCTTTTAGTGTCCAGGCGACGTTATTCTGCTCTCTTCGGATGGCGTGCCCAATCAATCTCCATCATCTTTTCAAGATCGTCGTATCCATCTTTTCAAGATGGTCGTGTCTATCAATTGTTCAAGATGGTCGTGTCTATCAATTGTTCAAGATGGTCGTGTCTATCAATTGTTCAAGATAGTCGTGTCTATCAATTGTTCAAGATGGTCGTGTCTATCAATTGTTCAAGATGGTTGTGTCTATCAATTGTTCAAGATGGTCGTGTCTATCAATTGTTCAAGATGGTTGTGTCTATCAATTGTTCAAGATGGTCGTGTCTATCAATTGTTCAAGATAGTCGTGTCTATCAATTGTTCAAGATGGTCGTGTCTATCAATTGTTCAAGATGGTTGTGTCTATCAATTGTTCAAGATGGTCGTGTCTATCAATTGTTCAAGATGGTCGTGTCTATCAATTGTTCAAGATGGTCGTGTCTATCAATTGTTCAAGATGGTCGTGTCTATACTCTCCTGATTGCATGGGTGAGTAGTTGTTGAGGTGAGATAGTACTGGACCAGAAGATTCCTCATATCATCGCTGGCTTCTAGTTTTGGATGTGAGCTGTCTACACAGAAATCATACCAATCTAGTCTACACTCCTTCTATGTTACAGACGGAACAACTTATGTCATTAGGAAAGCATAACAATCTGCTTGCAACTTGAGGGCAGCTGACTTTCAAACTGTTTCATGAGGTCAGCCTTTGATCTGCGGTTACCTCCCCTCCCCAGTCTGTGGTGACTCTCCAGTCTGTGGTGACTCTGTGGTGCGCTACCTCTGCCCTTAACGTAATAATAACTTTAACAATTAAGAAAAAGCTTGATCTAAAATGATCAAATTGAAGGCCTCAAGGCCTCGTCGATGTGTTTGGGTATCACGAGATTAACAAATAAACAACAACAGAAATAAGACACACACACACACACACACACACACACACACACACACACACACACACACACACACACACACACACACACACACACACACACACACACACACACACACACACACATACACACACACACGAACTGCACAAAAGAAATTTCAGATTTCAAGGATTTCCATAAAGTATGGACAAAAATGAATCAAATGAAAAATGGAGCCAACTTACCTAGGTGTCCAATAATGATTGATACAAGTCACAAATTTCTTTCCGACATGGACAAAGCTGAAACTTTTGTGGAACTTTTTGCCCAAAATAGTAAAGTAGATGGTTTGACTCCTACCTGCAAACACTACAGGGAAATGGCAGCTAACAACCCTATCTACACTGATCCAATACCTCAAAATGATCTCTGGTTTAATTCTCCAATCACCTTAGAAGAGTTAAAAAACACTATCTTGTCTCTGCGCAACAAAAGGAGTTCGGTAGGTGTTGATGCAGTTTCAACTGAAATGATTAAACATCTTCCAGAAAACTATATTATTTTTTTACACAAAATTTTTCAGAAATGCTGGGCTGGTGGAACTATACCACAATTATGGCAAACGTCTGTTGTAATACCAGTATTAAAAGCAGGAAAGCCTAAAAACAATAAAAACAGTTACAGACCTATTGCTTTAACAATAAAAACAGTTACAGACCTATTGCTATACGAGCAAACTATTGGAAAAATTGGTATTAAACAGACTTGTACATTACTGTGATAAAAATAACGTTATTCCAGTAAATCAGGCTGGTTTTAGAAAAGGGAGATCTACAGTTGAGCACCTGGTTAAACTTACCACTCACATCAAGAAAGAGTTTGCCCGCAGAAAAAGTCTTTTAGCTACATTTTTTTATGTGAAAAAAGCTTACGATCAAGTTTGGCATACGCGTTTATTGTACAAGCTGAAATCTATTGGTTTATCTGGCAATATGTATGATTACATTAAGTCTTTTTTAGCCAATAGAACTATTCAGGCAAGAGTGGGAATTAGTTATTCTACTTCACGACATCTTGATATGGGAATTCCACAAGGCTCAGTGATAGCACCGCTTTTATTTAATATCCTTATACAGGATCTTCCTAAAGCACTCTCAAATCGTGTTGTTTTGGCACAGTATGCTGATGATATATGTATTTGGATGAATATTACTTTAAAAAAGACAACTCCACAGAGAGCACAGAATTACATTAGGAAATTGTATCAATCTGATCTTGATAATCTTGGAAACTATATGTTAGAAAATGGTCTGTCGTTGTCAGCGGAAAAAACTAACATGATGCTATTTAATTCTGGTGGTACTTTAAGTAACTTGCCTACTTTCAGATTGCTTGGTGAAGTGTTACATTACAAACAGGTTGTAAAATTTCTGGGAGTCTTTATGACATCGAAATTAAACTGGAATGTCCATTTTGATTATATTTCAACAAAAGCAAGAAAAGCCCTAAATTTTCTAAAGATAATAAGCCGATTACCTTGGGGAATGGATACGAACATACTAATTCATCTGTCAACAGCACTTGTACGATCTAAATTATCCTATGCGCAAGAAGTGTTTTTCAGTGCACCAAAATATTTATTAAAGAAGATACAAAGCTTAGACTGCAAAAGTATTAAAATTGCTCTAGGTGTCCCTACTCATGCCTCTAATCTGGAAACGTACAAAGTTGCTGGAATTCTGCCTCTGAACAACTATCGTGAGCTAGCGACAGCAAAATTTGCAGTTAGAACTACTTCACAAACGGACAATTTTGTGAGTAAGGAAATTAAAATCAGGTCTGATGTTGACTTTCCAAAGCGAGCAAAAAGCATTTCATCACAAATGACTGTTTCAACTTACATATCTGACTTGGTCAAACAGTCTAACATAAATATGGATGAAATAGCTGAGACACCATCAACAACGCCTATCCCTACATGTGAAATGCAAAAAGCCTCTTTTGATATTGATTATACAGACGCTAAGAAATCTGAAAACGTCAACATTTCGATATCCACAGCAAGAGAACACATCGATGAAAAATACCGTACCCACCTTCACATTTTTACCGATGGATCAGTCTTAGAAAATAAATGTGCTGGAGCAGCATTTTATGTTCCAAAATTTAAGATAAAAAAGTCATTTTTCGTTGGGGCAAACTTATCGATCTTTACAGCGGAATTAGTCGCTATTAATCAAGCATTGCATTATCTAGTAAATCTTAAACCCATGTCTTTCAAAGTAGTTCTCTTTGTTGACTCAAAATCTGTATTATATGCCTTACGGTCTTTTAATGCCGACACAAGACCTGATTTAATTACTGAGGCAAATCATCTTATACATCGTTTAAGGGTCAAAGGTACAGATATCAGTTTTGCTGGGTGCCTTCTCATGTTGGTCTTCACGGCAACGAAGTAGTTGACAGAGCAGCTAAGCAAGGCGCCCAGAATGCTGATAATGCTATAAAATTACATGTTCATACCTCCGTAAAAGAAGCTTGCAACTTGCTCGAATCAGCCTCATGGACTCGATTTCTTAAACATTCAGATGAACAGTTTGTGTCACAACAAATGATAAAACTTACCGTTCAAAATGTATGTAAAAAATTGCAGTATTCTTCTATGTATCATTTGAGATCGATTGTTGCTGTTTGTTTTCGTATTCAGCTAAACGCATTGAGAACAAAATATTGTAAAAATGTCAAGTGTATTTGCGGCGAACAGTTCACACTGTTTCACTGTTTATTTTACTGCAAAATGCTACGTTCTTTTTTACCGAAAATGTTTACTCAAGAAAAGTATTCTGAAAATCATTTCCAGAAAATTACATCAGATCAAACGTTGTTAGTTAGAATTTCAGAATCATTAGTTCACAGTCCTGTTAATGTATTACTTTAACTTTATTCGGTTTGTATTTTAGTGTTACAATTTCCCTTCACGTTATTGAAGTTAATTGTTAGTGTTAAGTTCTCGTTCCATTTTACTGTTCCCCCACCTGCTAATGTCTTTTTCCTCTGTCTTCCCTCTGCCCAAATCCAACCCGTCCAACTATCGTTCTACATTTTATTTTGTTCACTTTTTTTTTTTTTTTTTTTTTAAATAATTTCCCCTCCCCCCCTCCCCCGTCTAATATCACTTATAGTGAAAAGACGTTAAATTAAAGAACGAACACACACGAACACACACACACACACACACACACACACCACACACACACACGCACGCACGCACGCACACACACACACAATTAAACTCAACCAAACGAAGTTTCAAAACGTCCACTTTATTAGAATAATACTTGTTCTCTGATTTCATAAAGAGAACGATTCAGAAGAACGGGGTATGGGCATAATGCCATTAGGATTTAATGACTGGAAAGTATCATGGACACTGTTTTTAAGGAGTGATCGAATCCAGAAAATGATGACCAGAAAAAGCCATCATAGTACCTGCCTATTGGAGTGTAAGGTCCAGTTGTGTAGTAGTAGCCATTGAGGAGGGCCTTGGCACATATACTTGTACTGTACCACCAGCCAGCCTTCATATGTGTTGCACACCCATTGGCATCTGGGAAATCGTACGTCTGAAAACAAAATTCCCTTGAACATTAAGAGCTGTTCCATTTCCCTGAAATCGTTGGAGAGTGAGATGGTAGAGACTTCAACATGTCTCGGGGCGGACAGTGAGGGTGTAGAGACCTCAACTGGTCTCAGGCCAATCATCATTAAAGCACTGCCCATGTCCTCACACTGGCTGTTTTACCTTTTCCAACTCTGAACACAGTCAGGTACCCATTCGTAGTGTGACGGACTGGACGCCGCACATACAAAGTTGTTTGGTTTTTTTTTACAGGTACAGGTTTTTCCACATGCACGGCATGAGAATGAGTCCTGTGGCCTTGGGTTCTGCTTTTGCTAGTCCCTCTTCTGTTGAACAGCAGCTGCTCAAATGTGATTGTGGCCTGTGTGCACTGCTGTTGCCAGCTTGTTCTGATGCAGGCATTCTTTCTAGTTATGCCACAGGTTATGAGGCTGGTCTTCAGATGCGTAAGTAGCCTTGAATGTGTCCTGTTTTGAAGAATGAGTCCAAGAACATTATCTTAAGAAACAAAACAAAAGAATGGAAAGGAAAGCAAAATGTTCATGTAAGTTTCATTAGTTCCATTTTTTTACAAAAATATTACACAAAATCCTGATTCTTCACTTCCCAATGTCACTATGAACATGAAGAAACTTTACTTGAAAACAAACATGACATTTATCGAAGACAATGGTAGACTATCAAAATAGTAAAAACAGGTGTTAAATTTAATCAGAAGTTCCCAAGAAAGTGCTGTTTTCACATCTTCTCCAAAACATGCTGCCTTTAAGTAATGTTTTGGTCCGTGGGACCTTGACTGTGACCTTGACACCTTGTCTCCTAAACTTAAACATTCGCCACTGTTCAACAATCCATACTTTTGACTTAAAGATCCAGCTTCGAAAATGTTGCTTACACATTTTGGTAACAAACAGACAGGAAGACGCACAGAAACACAATACTACAAGGCCTTGCATTCGATATGAACCAGTCTTATACAATATCACAACCCTTCTGGTCGATATGAACCAGTCCTACACAATATCACAACCCTTCTGGTCGATATGAACCAGTCTTACACAATATCACAACCCTTCTGGTTGATATGAACCAGTCTTACACAATATCACAACCCTTCTGGTCGATATGAACCAGTCTTACACAATATCACAACCTTTCTGGTCGATATGAACCAGTCTTACACAATATCACAACCTTTCTGGTCGATATGAACCAGTCTTACACAATATCACAACCCTTCTGGTCGATATGAAACAGTCTTACACAATATCACAACCCTTCTGGTCGATATGAACCAGTCTTACACAATATCACAACCCTTCTGGTCGATATGAACCAGTCTTACACAATATCACAACCCTTCTGGTTGATATGAAACAGTCTTCCCATTTCCTTGTTTTAAGGAGAAGGGGAGAGGGAGATTGAAAAAGAAGAACACGATAAGGAGGACAGTGGAGAGAAGGAGGAAGAGGAGGAACAAAACCATCATCACATTTATCCTCTTACGTGGAAAGTCGAGCCGTTACTGAAGCCGAAGTCATCTTCTAACAGATCTCCAGAGAATCCAAACACAGTCATTCGGAATCCTTCAAGTCTGGGGTTGAACTTCAAAGTGAGAGTATTGAGCTATTTTCTGGTTTCCCATGTGGTCCTCCATTGAAATAGTGAGCTTGTTGTAGCCTGAAAATCAGATGACATTCATTAACCCTTTGACGCCCCACACTGTCCCCCAGTGCCTTGCATTGTCAACCTTGCTAGCAAAGTAAAACTTAATCCCTTGCAGGAAGCTGGTGGATAGGGCGAGGAAGTCAATGGGTTAAGTTTTTGCAGTTGGTGGACAGGATGCGGGAATTAAAGGGTTAAGGCATCAGCAAAGGTAACAGTGTGTCATACTTAGGCTTGGCTGGCATAAGAGTAGAACTTTCGCTTTCAATTTGAGTGCATGGATACGAATCGAACATTGCGAAGGGGATGAAGGATAATTCTGTGTATGTGGCTCCTGCTCAACTCAGCAGTGAATGGGACACGTGACTCTCAGTGCTGGTGAAAGTAAAACAGTGAAAGAGAGGATATGGGCAGCACCATCATAATGGTGGCCCCTAAGAAGCTTAGGTCACTATAACCTCACTCCCCCACAAGACAACCTTTACCTGCATTACCTACCATAATGCTTTGAAGAACCTGCGCTATGCTGATGATACTGCGCTGTTAGCAGACATTACCAGTATAAAAAGAATTCTATACAGGGCAGATGCAGCAAACAAAAAGGCTGGCCTAAACTTGAACGCCAAGAAAACAAAAGTGCTACATATCAAAGGCAAACACTGAAAACAATCATGACACCTTAATTACCAAAGTTCCTTCAGAAAATGTCAAGGATTTAAAATATCTTGGCTCTGTAAAAACTGATGATGGAACCTGATCCAAAGGCATCAAAATATGAATTGGAATGGCAAAGCAAAATATGGTCAACTCAACAACAT
>CM060308.1:15042829-15085329 GCA_030674185.1 Monoplex corrugatus | reverse complement strand
CTGGCTTATGGAAACATGGAAACACCCAGTATGCACGCCCACCAAAGATGAAGTATGCAGACTGTGCAACAAGATACCGCCTGTACAGTGTACACTAAACAACGTGAATACATTGCATGCAAGAAAAATCAGATCGGAACGTATGAGAGAAAGATTTTGATCTGTCTGATTTTTACATGAAACAACTTTAGAAAATCAGCTAAAGTGAATTCGAAATCACAAATAAAACAAAGTAGGCTACTACACAATGGAGTTATTGGACTTGTTTCAAGAGGGATGTGCCACGTTCGGACAGCTCCATAAGCGCTCCACCCAAATCCGCCAGAATTTATCTGACAGATTTCCTGAGCCTGCACAAAACCCTATGCGCTGGCAAGGTCTTGAAACGGGAAAAGGAGAAAAGGGACCTATCTAACACTGACACCACCAGAATGATGGAAACATTAAGATGGGCAGCAAACAGGCCAGTTTTTGATGTTGTGGGCTGGGATTGAACTCAAGTTATCAAATCTTGAGTCCATGGCTCTACCAACTGGTCCACGAGAGTACTACACAGAATAGATGTAGACGGGTACGTACGAAAGCTTCGGGAAAGGGAAAATAAGTTTGTCTCCCTTACAATGGTAATGGTAAGAACAGACAGAACAAGGAAACAGAAAAGATCTTCTACTCAACAGAATTAATTGTTTGGTCTGAAATTATTACTAATATTAATAGTTAAGGCCCAGCCGATTGCGCAGAGCCATATCAGGGCTTTAATATCTAAAAATTACACATCTCGTTGACCCAAGAAAAAAAAACACCCAGAAAAGAAAACCGAGTACACTTATCGGTGCATTTTCGCACATAATCTAAGGATATACCCCTGGCGTTGACCATTCCACCCAATTTATCACCAGGGGGATTACATACAAAAGTAAATAAAACTAATTACAATATATAAAAAAAAAGAAAACTGGCCTATATTACTAAACATTGCTTCTGCTTATCACATTTGCAGTTAATACATATAGTCAATTATCGATCCTAATAGAAAGTACGAAGGCTTTGTAGAATACATACAGGTGAATGGACCAGCAAGGTGGGTCCAGCAAAGCAGAAATGATAGAAACTGACAGAAAGCAAAGCGACAGGGCAGAAACAAAGAGAGTGACAAAAGAGGAATAGAATATCCAGAAGGTGGGTGTACAAATTTATATCATACTGAAAGAGCCCCTGGCATCGCCACGGGGGAGATCTGGTTTGAAACAAATAGGAAGTTAAAAGGTCTTTTCCCTGTTTGTTCTACCACTGTGACGGAGGTTACTCTTGGGGCGGCGGACACATACTTGGGGCGGCGGACACATACTTGGGGCGGCGGACACATTTATTTCCCTTGATAATGTGGATCAATTAAGTTTGATATGTTGTAGACATGAAACAGTTTCTGAGTGTGTTTACCAACTTTACCATTTAAACTGTATTGCATTGTTTTTGCTTATACCAACTTTATCATTTTAACTGTATTGCATTGTTTTTTGCTTATACCAACTTTATCATTTTAACTGTATCAAACAGTTTTTGCTTGCAAAGTGGAGATGTGGTCAGTTGCGAGCTTTTTGAGTCTAAAGTCGTTGCCGGTACGATGTTTTCAGCACTGGCAAGACTTTTGCTGTTTAGAATGTTCACGCTTTCGCCCGTACCTATCAAAAAATTCGATCGAGTATCAAGAGTGAGAGCATTTATGACGATAGAGTGTCAAGAGTGAGAGCATGCACGACAAGACTCTTCTTTTTAGTACATATATTGTGGATTGATAAAGTCAATTCTGATCTATCATTAGGTGTCAGTGGGTCAAGTCAGTATCGGGAAATCAGCAGTGGCACAGAGTAAAAAAAGCGGTCTTTACTTTTGTGAAGATGGGCACACTATGTTCCACAAATTATAACATGATTTTAACACTTTGACTCCTGCACCCTGTCCTCCTGCATTCTGCATTGTCAACCAAGCAAAGCTAGCAAAGCAAAATCTTAACCCTTTGTTTCCCTCACCCTATCCGCCAGCTTTCTGCAGGAAGCTGGTGGATTGGGTCAGGGAGTCAACGGGTAAAGTTTTTGCAGTTGGTGAACATGGAGCGGGAGTCAAAGGGTTAAATGTGTAAGTTTCAAATAAGGCAAGCAATTAGTAGGTTAGTCTTATGCAGACTGTGTGATGACAACAAAGGAAGTAACTTTCTCCCCGTCATGTAATTATATCCTTGTCTTAACCCTTTGACTCCCACAACCTGTCCATCAGCATTCTACATTGTCATCCATGCTAGCAAAGCAAAAACTCAACCCTTTGATCCCTCATCCTATCCACCAGCTTCCTATATGGATAGGATCAAGAGTCAAAGGGTTAAGTTTTTGCATTTGGTGGATAGGGTGTGGGAGTCAAAGGGTTAATGTGCAGGTCAGAAGAATGCATGTTATTTACATATGGCTTACACATCTGTTTTTAGACTGACTTCATGAGCTCTATATTTGAATTTCTCAGTTGATTGAAGATTGATTATTAACCCTTTGACTCCCGCAGCCTGTCCACCAGCATCCTGCATTGTCAACCATGCCAGCAAAGCAAAAACTTAACCTATTGACTCCCTCACCCTATCCACCAGCTTCCTGCAGGAAGTGTTGGACTGGGAACATAGTGTTGGACCAGGCAGATAGTGTTGGACCAGGGAGATAATGTTGGACCAGGCAGATAGTGTTGGACTGGAGACATAGTGCTGGACCAGGCAGATAGTGTTGGACTGGGGACATAGTGTTGGACCAGGCAGATAGTGTTGGACTGGGGACATAGTGTTGGACCAGGAAGCTGGTGGATAGGGTGAGGGAGTCAATAGGTTAAGTTTTTCCAGTTGGTGGATAGGGTGCGGGAGTGAATGGGTTAATCAAGTTGACTTGCCTTAACGTGAAGATAGTCACCAAACAATCATGTTGCAGACAATTACAATGAAACTTCGTTCTATTCGCCGTCTACGTGGCCAGGCCACATCTAGCAATGAATACGGTCGTCTTTTCCAAGTCCTAACAAATGCCTTGGAGCTTGGTGGACATTGGAATCAAGTCAACAAGGTTTCCCCATCTCCCGCATTCACTAACTCATGCTGGGTAAAACATCTGTCTCAACACCTTCAGAAAAGTAGTAAGCTTAATGATGACACTTTGGGTCAGTTCCACTTCATCCATTAAACTTAAAGGAGGCACAGCTTTGCTGAAGTGCCAGAAAACAATCACCATCACTCTGTGGCTTACACTGACATTACTGCGTTATGTCAGATCTGCAGATAATATCTTGTGTTGGAAGAAACCTGTCAAGTCAAGTTATGGAGCACTATATGTATTTCTGTAAGCTTCCAGTTCTGTCCTTATGATCAGCGGTAATATCGAGTCCATACACACATTATTTCAAGTCTGTTCAAGTTTTCAGTAGTTCTACTGTACACAAAGCCACCAGTGCGCACGGGCATGCGCGCGCGCGCGCGCACACACCACACACACACACACACATACACACACACACACACAAACACAACACACTCACACACACACACACACACACACACATACACACACACACACGCACACACACACACACACACACACACACACACACACACACACACACACACACACACACACACACACACACACAACACATACACATTATTTCAAGTACGTTCAAGTTTTCAATATCCCATACTGTACACAATGCCATTTCAAGTCAGTTCAAGTTTTCAATATTCCCACAAGAAAACATGTGCTAACACCAATCCAAATGAACTGAAAAATTATCGGCCTATCTCTAATCTCTCTTTCTTGTCAAAACTCCTTGAAAAAGTCGTCCTCAACCAGCTGAACTCTCACCTGTCTGCCAACAATCTCCTCAATCCTTTCCAGTCAGCCTACCGCCAGTGCCATAGCACTGAAACTGCCTTGCTACACATTCTCAACAATCTCCTTCTTGCAAGTGATACTGGCAAAGTCTCTCTCCTCACACTCCTTGATCTGTCTGCAGCCTTTGATACCATTGATCATGGTATTCTCCTTTCTAGACTTCATCATACTTTTGGCATCTCTGACATTGCTCTGTCCTGGTTCACTTCATACCTATCAAACAGAAAACAAACTGTTCTCATCAATGGCACTTACTCTCAACCTGCATACCTGACCTGTGGTGTTCCACAAGGATCTGTCCTTGGCCCTGTTCTTTTCACTCTTTACACCTCCCCCCTGTCCACCATCATCAACTCCCACTCTATAAAACACCACTTCTATGCTGATGACACCCAACTTCAAGACAGTGACTCACCTGATAATATACAGCGCCTGTTGACTCGCACCACTGAGTGTTACTCGGACATTAAGAACTGGATGACACACAATAAACTTCAGCTTAATGACGACAAGACAGAAGCTATCCTCATTGGCACCCGTCAGAAACTTTCTCAGCTGCCTCCTCTTTCTCTCCCATTATGTAACACATCAGTCCCAATTTCTGATTCAGCTAAAAACCTTGGTGTCTGCATTGACTCTACCCTCTCCATGAACAACTTTGTTTCCCAAACTGCCAGATCTTGCTACTATCATCTCCATCGTATAAGGCTGATCAGGAAGTATCTCTCTGTCGAAACAACTGCAAAACTCGTTCTCTCCTTCATAATGTCTCGCATTGACTATTGCAATTCACTCCTGTCTGGTCTTCCTGCCTCCACCATTCACATCCTACAGCGCATTCAAAACAATGCTGTACGCCTTGTACTCAAAAAGAAAAAAGCTGACCACATATCTCCTCTCCTGGCACAACTTCACTGGCTCCCTGTATCAAAGCGCATACAGTACAAACTAGACACCATGTGCTACAAAAGCCTCAATAACGCAGCCCCTGATTACCTGTCAAGCCTACTTGAGATCTATGTTCCCTCACGTACCCTCCGCTCTGCCTCCGATCCTCTGACTTTTCGCTTTCCACGCACTAAGCTCAATACCTATGGTCCACGAGCCTTCTCTGTTTCTGGTCCACTCTCCTGGAACAAACTTCCTCTCTCAGTCCGTCAGCAACCTACTTTTGTCTCCTTCAAGTCCGCTCTCAAAACCCACCTTTTCTCCTCCGCATAAAATCCTAACCTCACTCAACTCCCCCCCCCCTTGCAGCCTGTCTCCGCTCGGAGGGGAATCACATGGCTATAATATATAATTGTATATGCTATGCTCTCTATAATTTTCCATTGCTTTTATTCTTGCTTTTATTGCTTTTATTCTTTCTCCCCATTTATAGCCATGCGTGTGTGTGTGTGTGTGTGTGTGTGTGTGTGCGTGTGTGTGCGTGCGTGCGTGCGTGCGTGCGTGCGTGTGTGTCTGCTTCAGCGCTTAGATTTGATTTTATCAAGATTTTGCGCTATATAAATATTGTAATTATTATTATTATTATTATTATAATCCAGGTAGATGGAACAGATGTCTGACACCAGAATTCCGAAGCAACTCCTCTACAGGGAACTAGCGTCTGGCAAGAGAACAGTTGGAGGCCAGAGAAAACGGTTTAAAGACAGCTTGAAGGCATCGCTAAAGTCCCTCAACATAGACTGGGAGAATTGGGAAAACCTTGCCCTCGACCTACAGTCTGGCGTAGAAGAATCGAAACCGGATGTACCACTTCAGAAGTGTCTCGTATCCAATCTGCACAAGAAAAACGAGCTGCACGGAAAGCTAGGGCTGTAAACCCTTCAACCACAGTAACCAACCATAGATGTCCAACCTGTGGACGTTACTTCCGTGCCCGGATCGGATTGATCAGTCACCTCCGGACACACTGACTCAAATCAACTTCATGAAGCCGTGGTCATTGTCGACGACGACAGACGAACACCAGGTAGATGGAACAGACTACCCACAACTGAAGAGTTCACCAACCTAGGCAGCAGTATAGGATACAACAGAAGAGCAGGCAGTGACACGTGGAACCGTCACAGCAGAACCAGAATCGCCTTTAGAATGCTGAACGTGTGCATGTCCTCCAAGTACAGCAGCAGCACCAAGCTGAGATTGAACCAGAAATATGTCCTTTCAACCATACTTTACAGAACAGACTGCTGGAGGATGAGAGAGTGCGACCGTACCAATCTGTTGATCTTCCACACAAAGAATCTCCAAAGAATCATGCAAATCTGCTGTTTCAAAACTATCCTCCTGATCCAGCACTATGTCCCCAGTCCACCACTATCTGCCTGGTCCAACATTATCTCCCTGGTCCAACACTATCTGCCTGGTCCAACATTATCTCCCTGGTCCAACACTATCTGCCTGGTCCAACATTATCTCCCTGGTCCAACACTATCTGCCTGGTCCAACATTATCTCCCTGGTCCAACACTATCTGCCTGGTCCAACACTATCTCCCTGGTCCAACACTATCTGCCTGGTCCAACATTATTTCCCCAGTCCACCACTATCTGCCTGGTCCAACATTATCTCCCTGGTCCAACACTATCTGCCTGGTCCAACACTATTTCCCCAGTCCACCACTATCTGCCTGGTCCAACATTATCTCCCTGGTCCAACACTATCTGCCTGGTCCAACACTATTTCCCCAGTCCACCACTATCTGCCTGGTCCAACACTATCTCCCTGGTCCAACATTATCTCCCTGGTCCAACACTATCTCCCTGGTCCAACACCATCTCCCTGGTCCCACACAGTCTCTCTGGTCCAACATAGTCTCCCTGGTCCAACACTGTCTCCCTGGTCCAACACTATCTCCATGATTCAACACTGTCTCCCTGGTCCAACATTATCTCCATGATCCAACACTATCTCCCTGGTCCAACACTATCTTCTTGGTCCAACACTGTCTACCTGGTCCAACACTGTCTACCTGGTCCAACACTGTCTACCTGGTCCAACACTGTCTCCCTGGTCCAACACTGTCTCCCTGGTCCAACAGTCTCCCTGGTCCAACACTACCTCCCTGGTCCAACACTGTCTCCCTGGTCCAACACTGTCTCCCTGGTCCAACACTGTCTCCCTGGTCCAACACTATCTCCATGATCCAACACTGTCTCCCTGGTCCAACACTATCTCCCATGATCCAACACTATCTCCCTGGTCCAACACTACTCCATGTCCAACACCATCTCCCTGGTCCAACACTGTCTCCATGATCCAACACTATCCCTGGTCCAACACTGTCTCCCTGGTCCCACACAGTCTCCAATAAACTACTTACCCAATGCAGTCAAGAGAGTATGGACACTCGTCAAAACAAGACAAATGGAGGTGGATTGGGAACCTCATCTTAACCCTTACTCCCACAGCCTATCCACCAACTGCAAAAACTGCAGGAAGCTGGTGGATATAGGATGAGGGAATCAAAGGGTTAGGTTTTTGCTTTGCTAACATGGTAGACAATGCGGGATGCTAGCGGACAGGGTACAGGAGTCAAACGGATTAAGAGAAGGAAAACACAGGTCAGATCGCTTTTCACTGGACACAAGATAAAAATGCAAGAAAGGAGGACCCAAGAACATTTTACGAAGAGCAATAAGAGACAAGGCCCTGAAACATACCTGGGGTACAAAAAAGGCAGATCCAAAACAGACCCAAGTGGAGAACTTCATTGCAAGCATATATGCCAGTGGCCTAATGGGCAGTAAGAACACTTCCTGTCACTCCTCTTAACCCTTTCAGCCCTAAGTAGGCCTACTTCTAGACCTCTGATACCCTCAATCCTGAGTGTTTTTACTTTTTAGAGAAATTCTAGTGAAAACCGGTGTCTCAGAATAAATCCTTCTAATGCTTAAAACTTTGCCAGGAAGAAAGTATAGGGTGTCTGGAATTCGGTAATATAAACAGGATGTGGCAGAGGAGAGTAGGTGCCGGTAGGTCGCATACCGCACGCCAGCACCATACCAGGCCAGGTCAACCGGACATGTCAGGCCGCTCCTGCAGCCTGCCGGGTCCAGAGATATTAATCGCGCTGGCCGCTGCATCGGCCAGCCGGGTTCAAAGGATACACATGCATGATGCTTTCAACTGTCTGGTCCTTTCAACCACAGGGCAGGGTGGTAAAAGCATCAGTTGGAACTTGTAATTGATGTGTGTGTGTGTCTTGAGGCATTTGCTGTCTCCCCAAGACAACTTTTCACTCTGGACAGACGGTGATTGTCATCGCATTCTGTCCATGGATTTAACAGCAATCTGATAATGCTCCTTGCTGTAGCAGACACTGCTGTCTAGTTTATTCAACGAAACTCATTTGCATTTTACATGCCCTTAATGACCGACTTTTTTTCTGTTGTTCCCATTCACATAAGTCTCGGCATCTACTGGCCAGAGAAAATCTCCACCAAGGCGCTCTACTCTCGGACTAAGCTCTCACCCTTGAGCAAGACGCTTCGAAGATGCCGACTGAGACTGATCGGGCACAGCCTTCGAATGCAGACAAGGTGTCCCACTCCCCTGGGTGACATATTGTCTGCCAACCTCAGCGATCGTGTCAACCTTCGACGTGGACAAGGCAGAACCCTGACTCTGAAGGCTGATGTTACGAATGATCTTGACCTCCTCGCATTTCCCCAGCAATTGTCATGAACATGAACAGCATCCAATTTTCACAATTGATTGGTTCGCTCTAATTTGCCGAGCGTTAATATATATATATTCAATAATATATAATTTATGATATAATATACTTTATTATATTATATTTCACCTAAGTGAGATAATGCCCTACTACTGATTAACGATGTAGTTTGTATTCACGTCATCCATTAAAGGAGGCACAGCTTTGCTAAAGTGCCAGAAAACAATCACCATCACTCTGTGGCTTACACTGACATTATTGCGTTATGTCAGATCTGCAGATCTGTCTTGTTTGGAAGAAACCTATCAAGTTATGGTGCACCCTGTGTATTTCTGTAAGCTTCCAGTTCTGTCTATGATCAGCAGCAGTATCTTATCTACACACACATTATTTCAAGTCAGTTCAAGTTTTCAATATTCCTTACTGTACACAAGGCCATCAGTGTGCATTGCATGTGCGCGCACACCACACACACACACAACACACACACACACACACACACACACACACACACACACACACACACACACACACACACACATTCTCATCCTTGACACAAATGGAAAAAATAATGAACACACACAAAAATACACATGTCTTTAAGCATTTAATTTCTTCAAACAAACTGAATTTGTTTTTTCCTAACTGAATTTTTTCAGCCTTTTGCCCTTATCAGGCACAAATTTAACCATTTTGCATTTTTTCCCTTTATAAAACAATCAACATGTTACGTTCACCAGTTCATGCCAGTTGCAATTTGAACATAACTTTCATTCTCTTTCCAACACAAACACACACACATTCTCTCTTGACATTTTTTTTTTTTCCTGTTGCTTTTGTTTAAAGCCAGCCGACTGCGTAGAGCCATATCAGAGCTATAACCATTTCAAAACTCACATACTTCCACAGGAAAAAAAGGGAAAAGAAAAATTAATTCTTTCTTTCTTTTATTGTTGTTTAAAGCCCAGCTGACTGTGCAGAGCCATATCAGGGCTATAACCGCTTCAAAACACACAAAACTAAGTACACATATCAATCCATTCATACACATTATGTAAAGAGATGCCCCTGGCGTTGACCATTCCGCCCAATTCATCGCACAGGGGATTTAGAAAACGTACCTGAATACAAATTGAAACATAACTAAGAATACTAAAACACATATAAAAACGGATTTAAATTACCTAAAATTGCTTCCGCATATCTCATTTCCCAAGAGTACCCCATTATCAATCCTGAGAGAAAGTGCATACAGGTGAATGGACCAGCAAGGCAGAAAATGATAGAAAGAAATGACAGTAAGCAAAGGAGGAAGAAAGAAACAAAGAGACTGACAGAAAAGACGAAATTTCTAGCATACACCCTGAAGGTAGGGCTGTTATTTATACTGAAAGAGCCCCCGGCATCCCTATGGGGGTTCTCTGTGACATAAAACTGAAATACGTTTAAAAAGCTCCAGCACTGATGAATACAAGACTCACATATGTTTCCATACAATACCAGTCTTTCATCACCATACTGCCAGAAGAATAAAGCTTCACAATTTCTGCATTTCACTCGAGATAATCCTTGATCTATACGTTTCAACTGTCTCAACTCAGCTGACATAACATCTCAAAAAAAGAAATACAAATATTAAGTGTAAGCTGTTACATGTAAGCACGTACAGTATCAACTGCGCATGTGATGCATTCTTAAGCAGAACACAACTGGAACTAAGTGACAAATACATACCAACTAAATCTAGAACAGGCCCAAACCTCATTATGAATTATGATCTAAAACCATACTGTAAACTAAAACTCTACAAAAATAAGATCGAGTACAAAGGCAACAAATAAATATGCAATCAAACAAATGCATAATCAAGCTTTCAACTGTACAATACAATATGTACACTGACACAGGCACTGAGAGCACGGAGACAAAGGCAGAAGACGATTTCTCTGCAACTGATCTGACTTGCGTTTCTGTTAAAAAATTTCATGAAGTAAAACAAGCATCTCTAATGACACCTGACAACCTGCCATATCAGGTATACACCTAATAAGTACCATTTCCTCCAACCCATTTTTTAATTTTCTACAACCAGATGCCGCAAGCAAACTAATCGTGTTTCTCCAACACGTTTTTCATTTTTTCTAAAACCAGATGTCACAAGCAAACTAATCATGTAGATAACCTTAACAGAGCACAATAATTACTGCCAAGCGCCAGGCATTGGTGATTAAAAACGCACGCACACACACGCACACACACATACACACACACACACACACACACACATACACACGTACATATACACACACATACATACATACATACAAATACATACAACAAAACACGAACAAAACAGGCGAACCAAAACAAAACTTTTAAAAAGCATAAATTCCAATACAGGAGGATACTTTCAAACATATCAATCTGAGGAAGTTTACTGCAGATCACTGCCGACCACGGCAACACTCTACCTACAGTTAGTTGAGTTAGACACAAATGAAAATGTTGGAACCAAAGAGCATATTTCAGGGCCAAGGTCGTAAAGAATTATCTCAAGTGTCAAAAAGCTCTTCTTAGTATTGTTACTTAAAGCCCAGCCAACTGCTCAGAGCCATATCTGGGCTATAACCATATCAAGACACACACAGTACCCCAACAGGAAAAAAAAAAAAGCAACATAAAATTATGTACACATACAAATGCATTTGACCACATAATCCAAGGAGATGCCCTTGGTGTTGACCACTCTGTCCAATTCATTGCACAGGGGATTTAAAAAACATACCTGAATACAAATTTAAACATAACTTAGGACACCAAAACATATAAAAATGAGTCTAAATTACCTAAAATTGCTTTCATGTATCTCATTTCCCTATAGCCAAAAATGCACTTAATACATGAACCCAATTATCAATCCTAAGAGAAAGTACGCAAAACTTTATCAAACACATACAGATGAATGGACCAGCAAAGCAGAAAATGACAGGAAGAAATGATAGAAAGCAAATGAGGAAGAAAGGAACAAAGAGAGTGACAATTTCCAGAAGGTGGGGATACTGTTTATACTGAAAGAGCCCTTGGCATCCCCATGGGAGAAGTTAGGCGAGTTAGACACAAATGAAAATATTGAAACCAAAGAGCTCATTCCAGGGTCAGTGCCATAAAGAATGATCTCAAATGTCAAAAAGCTCAAGTGTCAAAAAATAACAGCACTAGCAACACAACAGATGTCATATTCCTTATGATTATGGCTCTGCATCAAACCAACGACCTTAACACAACCAAGCCTTCAACAAAATAGTTAACAGAATTCATAAAACATTTTTTTAACTCAATCTGCCAGTAAAACCAATCATAATCCATTGAAACGTTGCATATGAAATTTGAAAATTGGTTTACACTTTCAGAAAAAGCCCACGATCACAATGGTATATATCAATACTAAGGGTGAGGATGAGGACGATGACAATCCCTGAAATTTGATCATTTCGCTGCTTCAAGGTCTATATGGAATTGATGAAACTCAGTTGTTGCTACTGATCCCTTTCACTCAAATACATGATTTCTCATCTGCACAGTCCATATTCATCGACCAGCTAAAAGTTTCAGACTCTTCAAAAACTTGTCATCATTCACATCCAGACTTTGCAAAAAGCCTTCATCAGTTCTTCATTTTCACACTCTTCAAAAAACTGTCGTCAGGCTTTCATTTTCAGACTTTGCAAAAATCCTTCATCAGACCTTCACTTTCAGACTTTGCAAAAATCCTTCATCAGAACTTCAATTTCAGACTTTGCAAAAATCCTTCACCAGTCCTTCACTTTCAGACTTTGCAAAAATCCTTCATCAGAACTTCAATTTCAGACTTTGCAAAAATCCTTCATGAGAACTTCACTTTCAGACTTTGCAAAAATCCTTCATCAGACCTCCACTTTGAGACTCTTCATAAAATTCATCACTTTCATTAGATGAAGACTTTGCGTGAAGACTGAAAAAAAAAAATGCGGTTGGCCAATGACTCTGGACTATGCAGGAGGAATTTCTTTATCATTTTAATGACAGGATTACAAAACAATCTCCATGTACAGGTGACAATGTGTTTTTCATTGGTTTCAAAGATAAATCTTCACATTTTGACTCTTACTCACTGTATTTTTTCATCATTACTGAGGAGGCTTTTGTTGGGTTTTTAATATTTCAAATATTCCTCTTTCTTTTGATTTAGGTATTCAAGAGAAACATTAATTTCAAAGATGGACTGAAAGAGTATTTTATCAAAAATCATACTTTTGTTTTCATTCTTTTTTTCTCAGAATTTGATGCAATTTTGCTGCCATAAACGATACAGAGATCACGCTTGACCAGCCTCTCCTTCCTCATTGTTAAACCCTTTGTCACGCACGCCTACAGTGTGATTTGTTATCGTTCTGTAGCAAGGTATACCATCAGGGGTTGTTCTGTAGCAAGGTATACCATCAGGGGTTGTTCTGCAGCAAGGTATACCATCAGGGGTTGTTCTGCAGCAAGGCATACCATCAGGGGTTGTTCTGCAGCAAGGTATACCATCAGGGGTTGTTCTGCAGCAAGGCATACCATCAGGGGTTGTTCTGCAGCAAGGTATACCATCAGGGGTTGTTCTGCAGCAAGGTATACCATCAGGGTTGTTCTGCAGCAAGGTATACCATCAGGCGTTGTTCTGCAGCAAGGTATACCATCAGGGGTTGTTCTGCAGCAAGGTATACCATCAGGGGTTGTTCTGCAGCAAGGCATACCATCAGGGGTTGTTCTGCAGCAAGGTATACCATCAGGGGTTGTTCTGTAGCAAGGTATACCATCAGGGTTGTTCTGCAGCAAGGTATACCATCAGGGGTTGTTCTGCAGCAAGGTATACCATCAGGCGTTGTTCTGCAGCAAGGTATACCATCAGGGGTTGTTCTGTAGCAAGGTATACCATCAGGGTTGTTCTGCAGCAAGGTATACCATCAGGGGTTGTTCTGCAGCAAGGTATACCATCAGGGGTTGTTCTGTAGCAAGGTATACCATCAGGGGTTGTTCTGCAGCAAGGTATACCATCAGGGGTTGTTCTGCAGCAAGGTATACCATCAGGAATTGTTCTGCAGCAAGGTATACCATCAGGGTTGTTCTGCAGCAAGGTATACCATCAGGGGTTGTTCTGTAGCAAGGTATACCATCAGGGTTGTTCTGCAGCAAGGTATGCCATCAGGCGTTGTTCTGCAGCAAGGTATACCATCAGGGTTGTTCTGCAGCAAGGTATACCATCAGGGGTTGCTCTGCAGCAAGGTATACCATCAGGGTTGTTCTGCAGCAAGGTATACCATCAGGGTTGTTCTGCAGCAAGGTATACCATCAGGAGTTGTTCTGCAGCAAGGTATACCATCAGGGGTTGTTCTGCAGCAAGGTATACCATCAGGGGTTGTTCTGCAGCAAGGTATACCATCAGGGGTTGTTCTGCAGCAAGGTATACCATCAGGGGTTGTTCTGCAGCAAGGTATACCACATCATGCACTCTCAAGATTGTGTAGTTACTGATTCAATGCTGGCTGTACTCTTCCTCACTGCTATCCTTTAATCATTTTTGCTTGCAGCATGGCCTATACTCTTCCTCACTGCTATCCTCTTAATCATTTTTGCTTGCAGCATGGCCTGTACTCTTCCTCACCGTTATCCTCTTCATCATTTTCGCTTGCAGCATGGCTGTCCCCTTCCTCACCGTTATCCTCTTCATCATTTTTGCTTGCAGCATGGCTGTCCCCTTACTCGCTGCTATCCTCTTAATCATTTTCGCTTGCAGCATGGCTGTTCCCTTACTCGCTGCTATCCTCTTAATCATTTTCGCTTGCAGCATGGCCTGTTCCCTTCCTCGCTGCTATCCTCTTAATCATTTTTTCTTGCAGCATGGCCTGTTCCCTTCCTCGCTGCTATCCTCTTAATCATTTTTTCTTGCAGCATGGCCTGTTCTCTTCCTCGCTGCTATCCTCTTAATCATTTTCGCTTGCAGCATGGCCTATTGTTAATTTACAGCAGGGTGCGTGGAGGCTTGTGAAGATTCTGTCATCATCACTGATTGTTGTCCTCTTCTTCGCTGTCAGTCCCTTCATCATACATTGTCTCCAGAGGCTCTCCTGTCATCAGCAGACCCTTGTCATACAAAGCGGTAGCCACACCAATCTGGAAAACAAATGAAACATGATGCGAAAGGACACCTGTGACTCACCAGAGAAAAAAAGAGAGAAACCAGAAACATACAAAAACAGAGTACGATATATTTAAAATCAATAAAACAAGACAAATAAATAAAAAATAAAAAATCATCTGAAATTCTGATGCCTTTATAAGAGAGTATGATATATTTAAAATCAACGAAACATGATAAACAAACAAAAAAATCTGCTAAAATTCTAAACCTTTGTCTTGTTTTACTACTATGTGTTGTTAATTAAAGGCACAGCAGGAGCATGTAAGGCTGGAAGTGGTTTGGAATCTACTTCAAATCGAACCCCTGGTATCAAAAGGAAGGGATGACTGAAGGAATACAGAAAGGTACTGATCATGATCTTATTTTTTTTACATTTTCATGGAAATATTCTCACAACCTATTGGTTGACCCTTTTTTTTTTTATGCACAATAGATAGCTTGCAAAGTTCTAAATTAAATGATTAACACTAGCTAGTGACTTCACTTAGAACAGCCCCGCCCATGCTTACTGGCGGAAGCTGCTGAACAAACTGAGGGAGTAAGAGGTAATCTGATGTCGTGTGTTTCTGGATCCTGGTTAACTTGAAATAAATGCTGGTAGTCCCTTTTATTCTGACAGAGACACAGAAAGAGATGTTCAGAAAACTTTTGGTCTAAGGAATTCATACCTCAGAGAGAAAAAAGGGGTATGGGGGTTGGCAAAAGAAACCAGTCATTCATTCATACATTATCCATCTCCACGAACTATTTTGACAATTACTCCCCAATAAGACTTACCCATCAAAAATCAAAATATCTTAATTATCAATACGCTGTTTCTTTCTAGCTGCTGCAACCTGGAAAATGAATATACAAAACAAAACAAACAAACAAACAAAACAAACAGGAAAAAGATGACTCTATCCCACCCCATCCAATTCCATGGACTCTGTGTGTGTGTGTGTGTGTGTGTGTGTGTGTGTGTGTGTGTGTGTGTGTGTGTGTGTGTGTGTGTGTGTGTGTGTGTGTGTGTGTGTGTGTGTGTGTGTGTGTGTGTGTGTGTGTGTGTGTGTATGTGTGTGTGTGTGTGTGTGTGTGAATTTTGGATGAGTCAATACCCACTGTCTTTGCCATTCCTTGTGAATTTGGTTTTTAAAACATTTTTTTTTTACATTTATCATAATGGAATTACTACGCAAAATTTAGGCTATTTTCCCTGAGGACAGCATGTCGCCCCCTTTTTTTCCCCCCTATATTCTTGGTTACCTACGAAAACATTTTGCTAAAAAGTTTGTCCAGGGACATCACCTTCATTGGGGTGGGATCTTTAATGTGCACAGAGTGTGTGCTTCACACGGGACCTCTGCTTATCATGCCATCCAAACGACTCAAGTCTATGTTTCCTATACAGTAAATATGCTAATCATGTACCATCATCAAACAGAAATGAGATATAAGTATTTCAAGAAATGACAGAGATTCCAGAAGTGATAAGACCTTTTCCTGTCAAATCTGGCCAAGCAACTGACCTAAGCTTGCAAATGTTCTACACAGTAACATGCATTGTACTAAATGCAGTAAGTATTGCAAATGTTCTACACAGTAACATGCATTGTACTAAATGCAGTAAGTATTGCAAATGTTCTACACAGTAACATGCATTGTACTAAATGCAGTAAGTATTGCAAATGTTCTACACAGTAACATGTATTGTACTAAATGCATGGGTGAAAGTTGGAAATTTTGATTTGACTGAAAATCTGGCCGGGTCCAGGGGCCGCTGAGGCCCCTGGTGGGGTGCAGGGGCAAAGCCCCGCTGGGGGGACCAGGGGGGTGAAGCCCCCCGGGCGAAAACGAAAAATCGCATTTTCAAAGCATTTTCGAGGTCTCTCCTTGAACCTGAGAGTAAAATTTTCTTTGCTGCAACACTACCTTGTTTTTAAAGGCAACACTTCCTAAAGTGCATTATTATTCATATAACTCTATTGTGACTAAATTGCACAAACTATTTTCAACAGTGCTTTTAAGTCTAGCCACAATTAGAGTGTGAAATTTCTGAGTTTGCATGTTATCCATTTGATAAAACATTATTGTATTTTGAAATGAAACATGACAGATAAATGAAACCATCAAATTCAAATTCATTATGTTTTAATTTACCAACACAATCAGGAGTGTTACATAACACAAAACATCATGGATCACCATGACCAGAAATAAGGCTACCTTTTATTTTGTCAACAATCATGAATAAGGCAAACGTTTGTTGGTTTTCCTGCACCACGTCCGAAATTCTCTCTCCTCGCTGTCTTTTTCACTTAGCCATTTCCATGACCATTTATTCTTTACGCTTTTGTCAATCACTAACGCCTCCTTATCGCCGTCGCTCAAGAAATTCATCTCGGTACTGTACCACCATCACAACAAAAGACAGGAGAGGCACACAGCAGCGAGCGAACCACGAGAATGAATTTCAAGATGGCGACCGGAAACAACCGAGCGGACCGATAACTTGGATCGGGTGCAGATCGCGGACCGAAGTTTCGATTTTTTTTTCGGGGAAAAAAAAAAAAAAACCACCGGGAAAAAAATTGACGGATTTTCCGTCAGTCACTCATTTGAATTGACGGATATCCGTCAATCCATCAGCCAACTTTCACCCATGTAAATGCAGTAAGTATTGCAAGTGTTCTACACAGTAACATGCATTGTACTAAATGCAGTAAGTATTGCAAATGTTCTACACAGTTAACATGCATTGTTCTAAATGCAGTAAGTATTCAAAATGTTCTACACAGTAACATGCATTGTACTAAATGCAGTAAGTATTCAAAGAAATAAACATGCACCCAGAGATGGCACCAACCTTTTCCTGCAGTGTGTCAAGAGGAATGCTGTCAATAGGAATGAATTCTGGGTACACTTCAATCAGGTACTCCACGGCTGGGGCCATCTGTAAGTACACAGTATATGATTATACAGCCAACGTCACAGAAATCCTCACATCACATGAGGTCATTTGAAAAGACACGGAACATACTAGATATCTTTCTCACTTACTGCCCATTACGCCAATGGCTTGTAAAGCAGCAACAAAGGTATGACTCTCCTATCTGTTCTCTGCATGGTATCCCAGGTGTATATCATGGCCATGAGTTCTTCTTCTGCTCATTGCCAGATGTTCCTAGGGTTTTCTCTCTTGTCTTATGGTGTCCAGAACAGAAAAGACTGGATGAAGCTATTCTGCTCACTCTGGAAGATGTACCCAATCCATCTCAATCATTTTTTTATGAAGACAGTGTCCATGCTCTCTTGATTGAAATGGGCATGTCTTTATTGGTTGGCCATGGTAATGGGCCAGAAGACTGGTGTGATTCTTCAAAGGTTCTTTGTCCGGAGAGTTGACAGCTTGTAAGGTTGCACTATAATTTTCCAGTACTCTCAGCCAGAAAGGAGAGTGGAAAAGGCACAACTCTGGTATAGTTTCAGCGTGGCGTTGATACTACATAGCTTGGGTCACAAAAACACTTACGTTGCCTCGTGACACAACACACATGTCACACACCTTATATCACTGAGGTAAAATATAAAGATGTTTCTCGTATCATAGTCATTAATGCTTAAAGCCCAGCCGACTGCACAGAGCCATATCAGGGCTATAACCATCTCAAAACAAACACAACACCTTGCTGACTCTGAAAAAAAATCCCCTGGAAAAGAAATAATGTACACATATCAATGTGTTCGCACATATAATCTAAGGATACAATCATGGCATTGACCAATCCGCCCAATTTATCACCAAGAGGTTTAAGAAAACAAACCTGAATAAAAGGTATACGCATAATCACTGATCATTCTGCCCAAGTTATCATCAGGGGGTTAAAAAAACAAACCTGAATATAAATGTGTAAACAAAATTAAGTACACTAAAACACATGAACTGGCCCAAATTACCTTACACTACTCCTGCTTACCACATTTCCTCAGAACCAAAATTGCATTGATATATGTGCCCAATTATCGATCCTAATAGAAAATACAGATGGCTTTACAGAATACAAACAGGTGAATGGACCAGCAAGCTATAAAACGATATACAGAGATGACACAAAGCAAAGGAGCCTGGCAGAAATGAAGGGAAAGGCAGAAAAAGGGGTCAATTTCTAGCACAGAATTTCCAGATGGTGAAAATCCTATTTATGCTGAAAGAGACCCCAGCATCCTCACAGAGAAAACACAAGACGTGTCACAAAGCTGACATCACAGCAGTAAAGCATTACGACAGTTTCTTGATTCTGCCATTTATCAAATTAAGTCAGTCACCACCAGCAGTCATGTTTTTATCAGTTCCTTTGGTTTGTTCAGGCTTGTATCATCCTCACCTTGCAGTGTTCAACTTCCTAAGTGGAGCATGTGGCCTATTGGGTAACGCACTTGTGTAGGACACAAGAAATCTGGATTCAAATCATTGACTAGACAGTGATTTTTGTCCCCCCTCCACTAGATCTCATTTTTACTCTTAATGTGTAAAGACAGCCAACTGCAAAGAGCCATTATCAGGGCCATAACTGTTTCAAAGCATACACAATACCTCATTGGAAAAAAAAATTTGGAAAAGAAAATGAAGTATACATATCACTGCCCATTAGATCTCAAGTGGCGGTCTCAGTGCTAGTCTTTTAGAATGATAAATCAAGGTCCCATGTGGTGTGTACACTCAGTGCACATTAAAGACCCCACAGCAGCAAAGGAATTGTCCCTGGAAAAATTCTGTAGCAAAATCCATTTTCATAGGTAAATAGAAATGCGCGCATACAGAAAATAAAAGATGCTGCTGCTGCTGCACTGCAGCGATTCACAATTCTCCCCTCTGAGAGTAACCTGAAATTCACATGGTATATCCAAGATGACAATAATGAAATAAATACAAATGCAAATACAAATGAACATAAATGTTTGGAAGGTCAATTCCAAAGTCTTATGTGATCATCTTAGCAGTGGTCAGCTTTCTAAACTGGTGTCCACTGTTCTTTTTCGTGTGATTTAAGGTGGTCTTCACTGATTGCATGCGTATGTCTGGTGCGTGGGTGCATCTTGATTTGAATTGTCAAGATTTTACATTATATAAATGCTGTGATTATCATCATTATCATTATTATTATTATTCAATCTAATTAATTTATTTTATTCATTTATTCTTTCTTTGAAGATAAAGATACACACAACATTACAATACAACCAAGAATGTTCCAATGATAGATTGATACAATACTAGATAGGACCTCAGGACCTGGTCAGCTCACAGGTTTATGAGCAGAATTAAACCTTGTGCCATGATCATTCTGGATCTTCCCCATCACTTGGCACCTGTGACGTTAGTGCATATGGAATTCATTCCAAGCATGGAGATGTCATCTTGAGAAACTGGAATCTAAACTGAAACTATTACTACATAAAGTTCAATGAGCATGCTTTCAACATGGATTTCCTGCACTGTACAATTAAAATCATTATCATTATTATTACCTCTGAAGAAATTTCAAAATACTGAGGTGTATTTCCATGATAGACACGAGCGTTCTCCAGGCTGTGGTAGATGCGAACCTCATCCTCCTCAGTCAGCATCCTGTGGGCAAAAGAATGTCTTAAATATGATGGCAGCAGTAATCAAATGGTTAAACATTGGACTTCCAATCAGAGGACTACGGGTTTGTTCCACTTTGAACACGTCTGCCTGGTGGTAAAGGGTGGAGATTTTGCCAGCCTCTGGTCAACATGTGTGCAGACCTGCCAGTGCCTAGGCCTCCTTTGCACATATATGCAGGCAGAATATTAAATACACACATTAAAGATCCTGTTATTCTTGACTGGCTTATGGAAATATGAAACACCAGCATTAAGCAAGCTCTAAAGATGCAGACTATGCAAAGATACAGTGAAATGTGGTCAGCTCGCCTAACAGCTTGAGTTCTCCACGCTCCACTAAAAAGTCTGATTCTGTGTATACACTAGTACAAAATCAATTTGAGAACAGGAAATGCAAGAACAATTTATGATGACAATACTAAACATTTCATGAGAAATAATAGTCTTATAACAAGTTGGTGTGTATGGAAGCGTACTGGAGAGCTGTAATAAACAGCATGCGGGGAATGACACAGGAGTGGTGCAGAAGTTGCATCAAAAAAATATAAGCATCCTATCAAACTGAAAATGAGTCATACCTGATTGTACCATGATGAATGATGCAAAACATGTATCGCACTGGCTTGATATAAAGGTAAAAGTCTAATGACAATGACATTTATGTCAAAATGATGACCTTCCTCAGTCAGGTTATGATTCATCTGATCTGTGTGTGTGTGCATGCGTGTGCGCTTGTGTCCGCAGCGTGTGTGTGTGTGCTTGGTTATGTGTGTGTGTTTAATAGATATGTATGTGTGCATCTGAAAGATTTCTATTCATTTTTTTCCTTAAACATACTTTGTGACTCGTGGCACTAATACGTTGTTATTCTTGGTGAACTGTGTTTTTGTCTGTTTTTTTTTTTAATGCTATTAAGTAATATCATTACAAATGTAAACTGCCATAAGCATGCTTTCAACCTGATCTGTTTGCACTATACAAATGAAATGATTGTTATTATTAAAGACAAGGACATCCAGGTAAGAAGTCTTATTACACCAACATTAACCCTTTGACTCCTGCACCCTGTCCTCCAGCATCCTGCACTGTCAACCACGCTAGCAAAGCAAAAACTTAACCCTTTGATTTCCTCATTCTATCCATCAGCTCCTGCATGAAGCTGGTGAATAGGTGAGGAGTCAAAGGGTTAAGTTTTTGCAGTTGGTGGACAGGGTGCAGGAGCAAAAGGGTTAAGATCATACCTGAGAGCACCACGGCGAATGATGCGAACGTGCGTGTCAGGCTCCAGCTCCACCACTCCTCGTACCTGTTGCTTCTTGACATCCCAGTGCTCCCCTCCCCCGTGGATAGTGCTTGACTTTTCCTCTGTCATCACAAAAACCATCAGCTTAAAAGACGATTCTATACCACATTTTCCATACCATCTTTTCTTTTCATTGTTATCTTCCCTGTATATATTACACAACTTTCCCGCTGTCATCACAAAAACCACCAGACTTAAAAGACAATTCAATACCACCTTTTTTCTTCATGTTATGTTCGCCCATACATACTAAACAACTTTTCGCTGTCATCACAAAAACCACCAGACTTAAAAGACAATTCCATGTCACATTTTCCATACCACCTTTTCTTTTCATCGCTGTATTCTCCCATACGTAGCACACAACTTTTCTGCTGTCATCACGGAAAACCACCAGACTTAGAGACGATTCCATACCACATTTTCCATACCACCTTTTCTTTTCATTGCTATCTTCCCCCATACATATTACACTCAACTTTTCTGCTGTCATCACAAAAACCACCAGACTTCAAAGACAATTCCATACCATCTTTTCATTTCTATCTTCCCCCGTACATACTACACAACTTTTCCGCTATTATCTCAAAAACCACCACACTCAGACAATTCCCTACTACATTTTCTTTTCAATGCCACCTTCTCCCAATAAATAGTAGGCCTACACAGCTTTTCCTCTGACATCATAAAAACAGCTATATTCAAAGATTATGTATTTGCTATGGTCACTGCTCTGCAGTTTTGTGAGTACCTTCTTCACAAACTTTAACCTTGTTTTCCAAAATGACTGATGATGAAGCTTCGACTGGGCCAGGTGCTGCGAGAAAGGCAGCGTTTTGCCAAAGATTTTAGCTATTTCATCATAGCAGATGGTGTAGCAAGCTTTACATAATCTGTGACTGACCCAGACTTCAAACTGGGCAACTGCTAGTGTATCAAGAAGGCCCAGGTTCAAATTATCTAGACCAATTGTCTGATGGGGAACAGATGAGATTTTTGTGATCCCACAGGTCAATATGTATGCAAAGTACCCAGAGACTAAATCCTTTTGATGCGCATGTGCAGAATATCAAATATGCACGTCAAATATTCTGTAAAATGTGTCAGTGGTGGCTTATGGAAATAAGAAAACACTTCACATATGTGTGACCACTGAAGATGGAATAAGCAGACTATGCAGCAACAGATCTCCTGCACATGGTGGACAAAAACAACAGGCATACATGCATTCCGGAAAAAGCTGGAATGCTAAAAACATCTGTAAAAAAGAATAAGGTAAAGCAGTTAAAAAGTTTGTGTTAAGTATCTCTGCAGAACTCACTTTCAGTCAGCACAGGGGGCAGGGCATCATGGATGGCTCGCTTTCCCATCTGATCACATGCTGCATCAAGGGGCAAGTAATCCACCAGGGACTTCACCAAACTCTCAACCTTCTTCTGGAAATCTTCACGTTCTGGGCATTCCTGTATCACATAAACGATTAAGTAATCAATCCCAAACTGTCACCAGAAAGACAAAGAAAAATAAAAACAAATGAAAAAAGTCATTCCAACAATCTCATTCTTTTATTAAAAAAAAAAAAAAAAAAAAAAAGGAAAATCGAGGTTTTTGCACTTCTCAAAGTCACTGGGACCTTGAAGAAGCATCAGACTGTCAGAACAGTGAAAACAGAACACTGTCAAATATTCCTAAGAAAATGCTGTTCACACACCTTCCTATAAAAGTGCTGATTTTAGACATATTTTTGGTCCATGTCACCTTGCCCTTGGCACCATGGCTTCCAAACTTATACATTTACAATTCCTAAAATGATCCACACCTTTGACCCAAATCTTGTCAAGATCCATCCAGAAACAGCTGAGAAAATCTTGAAAGAGACCCATCTAAAAAAGCTGAGAAAAATCTTGAAAAAGACCCATCTAAAAAAGCTGAGAAAATCTAGAAAAAGACCCATCTAAAAAAGCTGAGAAAATCTAGAAAAAGACCCATCTAAAAAAGCTGAGAAAATCTAGAAAAAGACCCATCTAAAAAAGCTGAGAAAATCTAGAAAAAGACCCATCTAAAAAAGCTGAGAAAATCTAGAAAAAGACCCATCTAAAAAGCTGAGAAAAATCTTGAAAAAGACCCATCTAAAAAAGCTGAGAAAATCTAGAAAAAGACCCATCTAAAAAAGCTGAGAAAATCTAGAAAAAGACCCATCTAAAAAAGCTGAGAAAATCTTGAAAAAGATCCATCTAAAAAAGCTGAGAAAATCTAGAAAAAGACCCATCTAAAAAAGCTGAGAAAATCTAGAAAAAGACCCATCTAAAAAGCTGAGAAAATCTAGAAAAAGACCCATCTAAAAAAGCTGAGAAAATCTAGAAAAAGACCCATCTAAAAAAGCTGAGAAAATCTAGAAAAAGACCCATCTAAAAAAGCTGAGAAAATCTAGAAAAAGACCCATCTAAAAAAGCTGAGAAAAATCTTGAAAAAGACCCATCTAAAAAAGCTGAGAAAATCTAGAAAAAGACCCATCTAAAAAAGCTGAGAAAATCTAGAAAAAGACCCATCTAAAAAAGCTGAGAAAATCTTGAAAAAGACCCATCTAAAAAAGCTGAGAAAATCTAGAAAAAGACCCATCTAAAAAAGCTGAGAAAAATCTTGAAAAAGACCCATCTAAAAAAGCTGAGAAAATCTAGAAAAAGACCCATCTAAAAAAGCTGAGAAAATCTAGAAAAAGACCCATCTAAAAAAGCTGAGAAAATCTAGAAAAAGACCCATCTAAAAAAGCTGAGAAAATCTAGAAAAAGACCCATCTAAAAAAGCTGAGAAAATCTAGAAAAAGATCCATCTAAAAAAGCTGAGAAAAATCTAGAAAAAGACCCATCTAAAAAAGCTGAGAAAATCTAGAAAAAGACCATCTAAAAAAGCTGAGAAAATCTTACTAACACTTTTTGTAACAAACAGACAGACGGACACAAAAACATAGACTTCTTTTTGGTCGATATGAAACAAACATTTTCTCAACAACAAAAAAAGACAAATACTTCTTTTTGGTCAATATGAAACCTTTTTCTCAAAAAATGAAGACTGAAGAAAATAACTCAATGCCAAAACAAGCAATCAACTTCCTCATAATTCTATACCATACAGTGTGAGACCCCCTGCTGTACGGTGGTAATGCCCATTCTCCATCTTGCTGCTCAGTTTCAACAATCCTGTAAAGTCTACAACCCTGAACAAGACCAGGTATCCATTCACAGCTGGACGGACTGGAAGCCTCATACCAGTGCATCAGTGATTAATAACAAATAACATAACAATAACAACAACAAAGTCAGCCCAACACAAAAAAATGACATGCACTCACTTTATCTTGATGCACAATGCCCATGTATTGGAGGAAGTCACGAGGCAGACCCCTGCGGAATTCCACGTTTTCTTCTATTGCCATCGCCAAAGCTTGGGGCATCAGCTGCTCACAATCAAATTAAGACATTTTGTTTCATTAGTAGTCACTCTATCAATCAAAATGTTACATTGTAGGAAGGACAGAGAGTGGTTTGGTGTATGATGCTAAACAAAGTTTTTACACCACTCAACAAGTGACCGACAAAATCTTCATGGGCAAACAATTTTTTTTTCACCTTTTTTTTTTTATTCATTTTTTAACAGGAATAGACATCAACAGACAATGTAGTAACAAAACAAAACAAAAACAAATAATAATAATTTCAATTCATAGTAATTGTTCACATAAAAAAAGAAAAGAAAAGCTATAGCCTACAAAACATGTAAAACAATATTCTAATCAATGATGATTTCAGTATGTACATCAATATTTAAGAAACATGTCATGAAGAAAGTCTGTTTTCTACACAGGGAACATTGATCTATAGTTGTTCCACTGAGCATTAAAAAAGGACAAGCAAAAGTTTATTTTGGCATTATATTGTTCAATTTTGAATCTCTGGTTTAGCATTCTTTGGAAAGCATGTATATTTGGAACACACTTGTCTATTTTGCATTTATATATAAATGATTTTGCAAGCATTATTATAAGATCAAATACTCGATCTGTTTTTACATTTTGGTCAACACCGAACACCACCAGATTTCGTGTGATTCTGATGTTGAAGGTATTTTTGCATTTTGCGTTGATTAGTTTTTCTCTTAAATTCCAGAAATTACGGACACAGTAACAGTTCCACAGAAAATGTTCAATAGAGTCTCTTGCATTATTACACCACGTACAATTTGTCGTAGTTGCTATACCCATTGTGTTTACTATCATATTGGTGGCAATAATCCGATGAACTATTCTTATTTGCAACCATTTTAATTTGACATCATTAAATTTATGAATTCTTAGAAACACTTTTTCCCACAAAAGTTAATATTTAATTTCTCTGACCACCTTGAACAACAATTTGGTTTGCTATCATCCAATTTAATTTTTTCATAGTAAAGTCTAGTTCCCTTTTGTACACTCATTATTAGTCTTATTGCATTTGGCGCATTCAAAATACTATTTGTGTTGTTGTTCATTTGAATTTTGGTTGTTCTTAAATATTGTTTGATTGAAGACATCCACCCATTATAAGTGACATAATTAATATGGCAATCAGCGTTATTTGCAAATTCTTCATAGGTCAAAAAACAGCCATTTTCTTTAAGAAAATGTCTGCTGCAGTATATTCCTTTCTCTATTAGTTTATTATTTTTGATTATTTTGTTATCCACCTTTATTTTTTCGTTATAAAAAACAGGTTCAGCTAACAGTTCACTTGAATTCTTAGGTGTTATATGATTACAAAATATCATGTAGGCCTTAAACGTATCAGCCCAGAACATATTCTTCATGAAATATGAAACAACCGCTGGTCCGTAGCATTCAATGTTGTTAAGGAATGGATACATTTCAGCTGCTAGACTTTTCCATTTATGGTTTGAAGTTTTAAATTTTCTTATCCATGGAAGTTTGAGAGCATATATATACGTTCTTAAATCCGGTATACTCAGTCCTCCTTGCTTAATACTTTTAGTGGCAGTCTTTCTGCTGATTTTGTCTCGTTTTCCATTCCATACAAACTGAAAACATAACTTCTGTAGCTGTTGTATAAAATGATCTGGAGGATCACGCAATAATATCCATAGATGTATAAGTTTAGACAATACCAGAGATTTTAGAACTGCGACTTTACCAATCGGGGCAATGGTTCTTTGTGACCAAATTTTGAATAAAATTTTCACTTCTGAAAATTTGTCTTTATAATTCATTATTTCAGTTTCTTAGATCTTGAGTGAACCAGATGCCTAGTATTTTAAACTTAGGAGGATTCCATATCATTTTTAAGTGGGGACAGTACATTATTTGTGATTTTCTCTCACTACCAAGTCCCTCTAGAAAATGTCAAGGACTTTAGATATTTAGGTTCAGTCAAGACACACGATGGAACATGCTCAAAAGACATAAAGATGAGAATTGGAATGGCCAAGAACAGTATGGTTCAATTGAACAATATTTGGAAAGACCACAGCATAACAGCAGACCTTAAGATAAAACTCTTAAAATGTCTTGTCTGGCCAGTGATGTTATACGGCTGTGAGGCATGGACAATGAAGAAAGAGGATGAAAGACGAGTGGAAGCAGCAGAGCTGTGGTTTTACCGAAGACTGCTGAGGGTCAAATGGACGGATAGGCGCTCAAATGAAAGCATACTGAATGAGTTGGGTACTACACGCAAGCTTCTAGTACTCATACAACGGAGGAAACTGAAATATGTTGGACACGCAATCCGTAATGAGAGAACAGACTTGATGTCCACTGTCCTCCAAGGTAAAGTGGAAGGAAAGAGAAACAGAGGACGGCCACCTGCATCACTTGCTAGAAACATCACAAACATCAGTGGCAAGAAACTCCAGGAGGTGGTCAGACTTAGCCAAGATCGAGAGTGCTGGAGGCAACTTGTGAGGACATCATGTGCAGCGGCCAACACTGTTCCCGGTGACGCCGACAGGTGAGACAGGTGAGACCAAGCCATATTACTTGCATTTTTTCGCTGTTCATGAACAGATCTGAAACTGCACCGTACGTTTTTAAGTATACGAATAGATCTTTCAAAAGAGGTTTTATCTCCTACATTTATTAATTTGGGTGTCATCAGCAAACTGGGAAATTTTATGTTCTACACCATTAACATATATTCCTTTTATTGAGTCTTCCTCCCTGATCATTATGGCTAGAATTTCTGCACAAAGTATAAAAAGGTAGGATGATATTGGATCTCCTTGTCTGCATCCTCGTTCTACACTAAACCATTCTGTAGTCTGTCCGTTTATAATAGCAGTTGATTTTATGTTTTTATAGAAAGTTTCAATCCATCGACAAACGCTACTTCCAAATCCATAGGCTCTCAAAACCTTGTGTATAAAACTCCAATCAAGTGAATCAAAAGCTTTTTCAAAATCAATACAAAGTAACAAACCCGGCATGCTATTTATATTTAAATAATTCATCAAATCATATATTAATCGTATATTACCTCCTATATATCTATTTGCCATAAAACCCGACTGATCTTCATTAATAAGCATTGGTAAAACCTTTTTGATTCTGTACGAGATGCATGTCGAGCCTATTTTATACACAACGTTAAGGACAGAAATGGGACACCAATTTTTTTTATGAATTCTTTAGGTTTATCACCTTTTGGGATGCAAGTGATCAATCCTTCTTTCTGCGCTGAGGACAGTTCTCCATCGCTGTATGCCTCATTCAGTGATCTCACAACAAACGGTCCGATATTTTTCCAGAAAAATTTGAAACATTCTGTGCTGAATCCGTCAGTACCAGGGCTTTTCCCATTTTTCATGTTTTTAAGCGCTATACTTGCTTCATTTATAGTAATTTCACCCTCCAACAATCGTTTTTCTTCATTTGATAATTTGGGTATCTTTCCGATAAGGTTTTCTATTTCACAATCTGCATTGAGCCTTTTCTTAGAGAGATTTTTATAAAAGGATTTAACTTCACGAAGTATGTCTTGTTGGTTTCAAAAGTAGCACCATCTTGTCTCACCAATTCTGTCATCTGTTTACTCATATAATTTCTTTTTTCAAGATGGCAAAAATATTTAGAAATGTTTTCCCCTTCAGCAATCCATCTTGCTTTCGATCTCAATAATACTCCCTCCATTCTTTTGTCCAGAATTATCTGAAGTTCGTGATTCCTTTCTCGAAGTTCTTTTATTTCCTTTTCTGATTTGTTTTCAACCTTTTCAAAGGAAATAATTTGTGCCCAGAGATAATCCATACCACACTACTATTTTTTTCATTTCATTTTCCACCCTGTTTCTCGCATAAAAACACAAACCTTTTCCATCAGATCTCCCCAAGAGTTACGCTGGTAACAGGAAAATGTTGCGTGCAACGAATGCTGGTCTTCAAGTGCAAAAGCCTTGGAAATAAACACAGAAAAAAACATATGTTTGAATGTATAAAACATGCACAAAAATAAGAAACTTACAGACAATGCTTATATCAATTAGCTTTTACATAAGATCAAGACTGTTTATTTTCTGAGACAAAACAATTTGTTGTCTACAAAATGGCCCCAGAAACTAAAGTGAAAAAAAATCTCATCCACATGATCATTTCGGCTATTCATTGGTCAATCACATCATTAATCTGAAAGAAAATGGCCTTTCAAAAGTTTAAGGAAACAATTGCAATTCCCTAATTATATGTGATGTAAGTTCAAAATGTTTATCTATTTTGCTGTTTTACAATTTTTGTTCCTTCTGTAAAATTAGCCAATTATTCATTTACAAGCAATTCTTCCAGTACTAAATATATCAACAATCATTTGAGAGAGGTGCAAGTACCTATCCTCCACCCTCAAAAAAAAAAGGTGAAGCACTTGCAAAGCAAAGAAATCATTGCATATTACAGAATTATGTACACCTCTCTCCAGCTGAAAAAAAAAACACAAAGGAAAAAAAATACGACCCAATCAAAGACAGCACAGTACCTGGTGTATGGTGCCACGGGGAAAGTACAAAAGGTCTCCAGCTTCCAAGGTAACATCAAGAATGGGAGACCCAATCTCATTCTTGGAAAAATTGTCTGCACACAGTCACAAGTAGGCTAATAACATGCTAAACATTTACGCTCTGACTCCCATACCCTATCCACTCTAACTCCCATCCCTATCCACCAGCTGCAAAAACTTAACCCTTTGACTCTCTCACTATCCACCAGCTTCCTGCAGGAAGCTGGTGGACACTGTGAGGGAGTCAAAGGCTTACGTTCTTGCTCTACTAGTATGGTTGACAATGCAGGATAGTGGTAGACATAGTGCAAAAGTCAAAGGGTTAAGAAATCTAAATCAAAGTGACTGCCAGCGTTCAAGGAAACAGGAACCAGAAATACACAAAAATAGAATAAAAATCCATATTTCACATAACAGAACAAGACAGATGCAAATTTTCAACCAACTGGCCATTGTCAAGCGTATACAGAAGACAACAAAGATTAAAATACACAAAGGTTTGTGAAAAGAAATTCAGAAGACTTCCCTGACATTGCACTCAGTAGGAGAAAATGGCAGAAATCACTGACAAAGGTCAGTTGGTCGAAAATTTGCCCCCGACTTGTTTTGTTACACTATATACTTGAAATAGAAAGCAAAGGTAAGGGGTTGGAACTAAACAGCAGGAAGACTGAAGTCATGGTGATCAGTAAAAAACATGAAATCCCCTCATGCAAAATAACAGCAAACGGCAAAACTTTGAGACAGGTTGAGAAGTTTAAATACGTGGGAACGATCATTTCACCAGACAGCAGATGCACATCACAAATAGCCAGCAGAATCGGCCAAGCCAAAACAACATTCAAGAAGATGGAAAGCATTCTTACCAACAAATGCCTATCAATTAATATCAGGAAGAGAGTTCTGGAATGTTATATAGAACCAATACTGTTGTACGGTTGCGAGGCATGGACAGTCAACAAGCAAAGCCAGAACAAGATTGAGGCAGCCAAGATGTGGTTTCTAAGGAGGATGTTGAAAGTTCCATGGGCAGCAAAGAAAACAAACGAGACAGTCTTGATGGAGGCAGACACAAGTAGATCATTCATAAGGAAGATTAGGAAAAGGCAGGCAACATTCATAGGCCATTTTATGAGGAAAGGGGAATTGGAACACCTGGTCACAACGGGAAAGCTGGAGGGAAGGACAGCACCGGGTAGACCCAGGGAGAAGATACTAGACAGACTTGCAGAGTGGCTGAAGACAAGAAGGGTGGAAGAGATGCTTGAGGCAACAAGAGATAGAGACAGATGGAAGTCCATAATCGCCAACGCCATGCGGCAAGGCACCTGATGATGATGATGAAATCTTGATCTGACTCTGGTTCCTATTATAACACCGTATAACGTAAGGCGTCATGATCTGCCTTCAAATACATCAATACAAGCAAACACAGCATGAAGATATTTCCTAAACTGTCATTTGATATAAAACAAGAACTGATCATAAACATAGCACTGAAGGAGGCAGATTGAGAACAAAGAGAGACAGACAGAGTGAGAAAAAGAGAGACAGACAGACAGACAGAGAGAGAAAGAGAGAGTGGGGGGAAAGATGGAGGGTGAGAGAGGGAGAGAGAAAGAATAGGCATGCAGCATACTTGTCCATCAAATCTAAGACTTCAAATAAGAGCAAAGATTCCATTCCACTCTAAAGAAGCAGGTAAAAGGTGTCTCACATGTATCCTGCACCACAGACAAAACTAGAAAATAATTAACTCCTCGAAAAGAACAAAAAATATTTTCCATAAGAAGTCTGGTCCTTTATGTACAATCATGCACACACATGCAAAGGCATTCACACATGTACACACACACACACACACACACACACACACACACACACACACACACACACACACACACACACACACACACACACACACACACACACACACACACACAACACACACACACACACACACAAGTAAACATGACTTGAGACAAAACTCACTGCTTGAGAATCTTGGCAAAACCTCTCCGTCTGTCCTGCAAATATAAAAGACATTCAAAAATGTTAACAAAATACTTTACAAACATATCACTCATATGTGTGCAATGACCCATAAAACTTTTCTGCCAAAAAGTAATTACTGTTCTTTTGTTTTCTTTTGTTTGTTTTTTTATTTGTTTGTTTGTTTGTTTGCTTGCTTGTTTGTTTGTTTGGGGGGGGGGCAGCTGAAATGCATGTGTGTGTGTGTGCATTATCTGTGTGTATGTGTGTCTGTGTCTCTGTGTATATGACTATGAGTGCACATGCCTATACAAGACTGCATGGCCTGCTTATATGCAAGCACATACGTACAAATGTGTGATAATTTTTCTTGCTTATATGCAAGCCCATACGTACAAATGTGTGTTAATTTTTCCTGTTTTTTTTTTTTCAGCATACACTACAGCACAATGTGTAAGCATCAAAACTATTAAGGAACCATCTTATGGTCTGTGCTCTGAGTACAGAATTTGTTCAAGAAGGATTCAACACACTTGGCAAGTCAATAAACACTCCACCCTGGTATGTCAGCAATCATCTGGCAGACTCCTTGAGCCTGCGCAAAACCCTATGAACTGGACAGGTTGTGAAATGGACAGGTTGTGAAATGGGCAGGGCAAAGAGGCTTGGGAGGAGTTGATGGGGTCGGATGGGAAAGCAGGAACTACAAAACACTCAGCTGACACCACCAGAATGATTGGAACATGATTCAGATGGGCAGTGAACAGACCAGTTTGTGTCGCAGGTGGGATCTGAACTCAAGACTGTTATTGTTACTGTTGTTTAAAGCCCAGCCAGCTATGCAGAGTTATCAGGGTTATAACCGTTTCAAAACGTACATCATGCCTCACTGGAAAAGAAAAAAAGAAGAACAAAACACATGGAAAAAAAATTAAGTACAATGCATTCGTGCACATAATCTAAGGATATGCCCCTTGTATTGACCACTCCATCCAATTTATCACCAGGGGATCTAAAAAATCAAACATGAACATAATTAGGGACATTTAAACATATATAAAAATGGTCCTAAATCACCTAAAAACTGCTTTTGCACATCACACTTCCTTAGAGCCAAAGATGCACTTAATATATACACCCAATTATCAATCCTACGAAAATGGAAGACTTTATTGAACACATACAGGTGAACGGACCAGCAAGGCAGAAAATGTCAGGAAGAAAAGACAGAAAGCAAACAAAGAGGCAGAAACAAGGAGATTGACAGAAAAAAAGGAAATTTCTTGCATAGAATTTCCATAAAGTGGGCTACTATTTACAAACAAAGGGATAAGGCAGAGACAAAGAGACTGACAGAAAAAAAAAATTTCTAGCACAGAATTTCCAGGTGGGGTACTATTTATACTGAAAGAGCCCCAGCATCCTCTACAGAACTAGTCAGCTGAAAAAAAAAAAAAAAAAACAATCAAAACAAACAAAAACCCAAAACCAAAATAAAGTACAGCATCAACTGATACCTGGGGTTATACAGCTTCCAACGCTTCTTTCCTTCCAGCTGAATGACAAAGGCTTCTATATCATCATAGTGTGGGGCAAAGCCCTGTGTGCCTGGAGGTGTCAAATACCTGAGGAAATAAATGAACAAAGAATTATCGTAAGAAACAAAACCATGAAACAAATGAATAAATATACAATACAAGAAACAAACATATACTTTTGTGTGTTCTGAAGTTTAATCCTCTGATTCCTGCATCTTGTCTATCAGCATCCTACAATGTCAACCATGTTAGCAAAGCAGAAACATAACCCTTTGACTCCCTCACCCTATCCACCAGCTTCCTGCAGAAAGCTGGTGGATTGGGAGAGAGAATCAAAGGGTTAAGTTTTTGCAGTTGGTGGATAGGCTGCAGGTGATTGTCACTGTGTTTTGCAATACAAGACATGTACACATTCTTTTAAAAACAATGAAAGCTAAGTTTGGAAGAAAAAAAAGAAAAGAAAAAACAAAACTAGGTTAAAAAAATATAATAAACATAATAAAAAAAAATCATCAAGACAGCAATAATCAATCTAGGTGTTTAAATATTGTGGTTAAATTTCTTAAGACATGTCACAACTTGATCAGCAATGGCCGAGATTATTCTGTTGCTGTTTTAGATGAAATGCTGTAAGACTTGTCCTACATATACCAAGAGGTAATTCTACAACGTGTAATATAGTATATGATATATACATATATATTCCTCAAATGTATAAATGCACATGGTGGGGGGGGGGGGGGGGGACACCCAAATAAAGACCAAAAAAAATAAATAAATCACACACACACACACATTTACATGCCTCACAATTAAAAAATGGACAAAATTATGTTCCAGTCAAAAGGTTCAGATCATTCAGATGAAAATTTTTCTTGCAAGTTTTCAGTGGTTTTGGTTTTGTTTCCTCTTTTCAAACTAACGACTATGCTGACAGAAATTAATACTAGTAAAATAATGTCAAGCATCAGAAATGCTGACACAGCTTTGTGAGTTATAAAACTCTTAGAATTACCCATCACTTTCAGCCAGCCACAAAAAATGGAAACCGTTTCCCTTTATGCTTCAAGCAGAGTTCATATTTGTTCTATGCCCTGAATTTTATAATGTCTGGCCAGGCAACTTTAAAATGAGGTTACTCCGCCTAAATTTAAACATAATATGTACATAATGCCGAAAAACTGCATTTTAAACTTACACATTTGCCCCTACACTGCAGTTGAAGAATTCCTGAAGGACTGACAAAATTTTCCACATATTGTGGACTGTATGTTTGTGGATTCAAAAACCGCACCGAACAGCCTTTCTGAAAAATGGGGAAACAAAAAAATTGTAAGCTTCACAAGAAAAACAACAAAAACAGTTTCAGTTTGCTCAAGAGTACAATAAAGAACACAATACAATTCATTTACACACGATATCACAAATCCTATGTCATGGACTTTCAAAATAATTATGTTGACCCATTATGCCTATGCACAAACCATGCAAAGGGGCCAGGTCAAAGTGTCGGGGTTATCGACCATGAAAGCAAAGAGAAAGAACATTAACAATTAAAATTAAAAAAATCACAAATATGGTTAAATTAAATCCATATCACCAATGTTTTTGTTTGCAACTACAGAATAATGAAAACAATGTGACAGAAGGAAATAATTGTGACATTTCTTGCAACAATGAACGGTAGGTTGCCTCAACCTTTCTTGCAACTATGAAGGTAGGTTGCCTTACTCATACATGATTACTAAAAAATAAAAGGTAACAATGAAAACCAAATGAAATAAGCAAATACATGATTAATAAATAACTACACACAAAACAAAACAAAAATAAACCCAGATAAAATATCTGAAATTATCTACCTGATAGAAATCCCAAAACAAGAGGTGCATGGGCTCGGCCAGCAGGATTGTGTGTCTCCCGTTTGTCATCGACGATAGGTGGTGATGTCGATGTTCACACCAAACTGAATATTCTCCTGCCGAGATGTTCTAACACATTAACTTCCTCATCAACACAAACCAAACAGACAATGCAGAAACAGAGAGACAGGCAGATAGTTCTAGTGACAGATGAGACACATAAAGACAGATTCTGATTCATATGTTTTATTCTTAACTTTTTCATAACAAACTTTGAGAACACTTGCAATACACTGTTTAGAGACGAGCTGAGACACACAGAGACAGATAGATTCAGATTCCGATGTTTTATTCTTAACTTTTTTATAACAAAACTTTGAGAATACTTGCAATACACTGTTCAGTGACGAGCTGCAAAAATGTTCACATAAGTATTACATAAATACATGATTCCTCCAGCAATGTCCACTGTGTGCCAAAGCCTGGGTCTCTGTAACTAGTTTCTCTTCCCATTCTGCAATGTTGTCAGTCCATCATTTTTTCTTTCTTTCTTTTTTTTTCCTTCTTTTTTCATATAACTAGAAAAGAAATACAAACAGGTTCACATCATACATAAATCATATTTGTGATGTAATCTGTCAAAGTCTGTTTATGTTTTTATATGAAAATACTGCGAGCTTGTTGACCTTATTATCATTACTGGATAAAAAAGCAATGACAACAATAGCTTATAGCCAGACAGTATTAGCACTCATAGTATAATGTGATTACACCAAGATTTTAAAGAAAGCTAAAGATTTGCATGCAAACCAATAAAAAACAAAAAAGGTATAAATAAAAAGGTTTATAAAAAAGACAAAAGAAAACAACATACCTTTCGCAGTATCTTGTCAAACTCGCCAGTGCTAAACCAACAACTATTGTAGTCAGCCGTATGTCGTCGTACCAGCAGTGGTTTCTGTTCCCATAACTCCCTAATTAAAAAAAAACAAAAAAAACACAGAAAACACAATGACGATGATGCTGTATTTTCCACAGGTAAAAGTTATTTGTCATAAGATTTTTCAAACTTGCCATTACTATTCTATGAACAAAGATCTGCTCACACAACTACAACTGACATAAAAGTATCGATACATCAATAACACAAGATGCAAACAAACCAGACAGCAACATGTCTTGTCTCTTAAGATGGTGGAGGGACACACAACAAAGAAAAGAGTGCAAGGAGAATGAAGATGAGAAGGAAGAAGAGCATGAGAAAAGATAAGATGAAAAGGAGAGACATATGTCATAGTAAGGACAAATGAAAACAGTATCACTCCTCTCACTCTCCTAGTTCTACCAGAAGTGGGGGGGGGGGGGGGAAGGACTAATGCTGTAGACCATTTGCTGCATAGGTTACAAATCTTACAATTGATTGCCAAACATATTTGAAGTATTATCCAACATTTCTTTACATCGTATCTATGCTTTATTATTCTGTTTTGCACCTATCTGTATTACTTGATTAAAATGAATTTTAAAAAAGGTGTAAAAAAACAAACACAAACAAAAAACAATTTTTATACCCTTTATAAGTTTCTTTCTGTGACGACAAACCTAAAATGGCAGCTTCTCTCTTTCAGCTATTCAAGTGTCTGCTCTTCCAAAATATTGATAATAATGCCTACCTGATCTGAATTTTTATGATGACTTTTTTATACAGTTGAAAATAATCCAAATAAATCATAAGCTGCAATAATTCAAGCTAAACACTTTTTCTCCTGTAAAAAATCCAAATAAATCATAAGCTGTATTAGTTCAAGTTAATTCTTTTCTGTAAAAAAAAAAATCAAAATAAAGTATAAACTGCATTAGTTCAAGCTTAACACTTTATTCTGCAAAAAAAATCAAAACAAATTATAAACTGTACTAGTTCAAGCTTAACACTATTTTCTGTAAAAACAAAATCCAAATAAGTCATAAGCTGCAATAATTCAAGCTTAACACTTTTTTCCATTAAAAAAATCTACATAAATCATAAGCTGCATTAGTTCAAGCTTAACACTTTTCTTTTTCCGTCTGGAATCCCGCACTGATCAGAGGCGTTGATCCATTGCTGTTCATTCTGGTTCCACAAAACAGCACCAACCCCAAGTTCATTCAGCAGAAGTCCCAGTCCTAACAAGCTCGAGGAAGCCAGAGATCTCATGCCGCCATAAGGCCACCCACAAAAGGATACCCTGCGCTGCTGATGGTCACTTCACTGGAGATCAACAAAGTCTGTTCTGATCAAACTTCCTACAGACATTGTCTACTAAGCCCCTACTAACAACAGCAACAGAGAAGTCGCAGAGCCATACCAAGTGAGAGACATCCCAGCAAGGAAACCACTATCACGGCCTTCCAACAACAGCCCACTAACACCAAAGACCCCTTCTTGAAATCACCTCACCATGGAAGTGGAAGAGGAAAACAAAAGTGAGGTCCCAGAAATCAGGGCATGAAGGGCCACAGGGTCCCAGAAATCAGGGCATGAAGGGCCACAGGGTCCCAGAAATCAGGGCATGAAGGGCCACAGGGTCCCAGAAATCAGGGCATGAAGGGCCACAGGGTCCCAGAAATCAGGGCATGAAGGGCTACAGGGTCCCAGAAATCAGGGCACGAGGGGCCACAGGGTCCCAGAAATCAGGGCATGAAGGGCCACAGGGTCCCAGAAATCAGGCACGAAGGGCCACAGGATCCCAGAAATCAGGGCATGAAGGGCCACAGGGTCCCAGAATTCAGGGCACAAAGGGCCACAGAATGAGATAATTTTCACAATGTTACAAAGATTGATGATTTCATGATAATGGTGATGATGATAATCATGTTAGGGAGTTCCACCTAGAATTGAGACTGCGTGACAGGACTTTATGCTCACTGTCATAACATATCCTGGCCACACCTGTAGTGCAATCTTAATATTAGATGGAACTCCAAAGTTGCATCATCATAACGACTATGATCATGAAGGCATCACGATCATCATCCCCAGTATCATAAAATCAGCAACAATCACAGCACTGAAAAAAATGTCCCGAATGCTGTGGCTTTTCATGCCCTGATCTCATAGTAATGTCATTTTCGGTTTTCTTCTTCTGTTTCCATGTCTATGTTAAGTTCAAGTTGGGGTCTTTGGTGTGGTGTCACAATTTCATCAGTTTGACAGATGTGGTAAAATCATTCTTCTGGAATACATCTATTAGTTAGTTTATCCGAGACGTACATATACATTCTAACCACGATTCAAAATTAACAGATGCTATTCACCACACAACACACACACACACACACACACACACACACACACACACACACACACACACACACCACACACACACACACACACACACACACACACACACACACACACACACACACACACACACACAAACTCACACACACACACACCTGAAGAATCTGTCTGCTGGAACAGGATGGATCAGGACATCAAACATCCTGGCTGCCTCCGCAGAGCTGTCGTACATGTAGGTACCTGCCTGCTCACCTGCTCAAAGTTAACACTAAAATAAACATCTATGACAAACTTATCACACATGCCAAAAAGAGTATGTGCGAAATTTCAAATGTGTGTGTGGGCATCTTGTGCATGTGCAAATATGCATGTGCCAATGTGTGTTGGTGTGCATATGTGTGTTTATACATATTTATGAATCTGTGGAGGTGCAAAAGAAGTTTTCTCCCCTATCAAGTATCATATCTTATAATGCATGGTTTTTCTTTGCTGTTAAACTTTACTAATAATTTTTAGCGCTAAATCATGATTAATTTGTATTTGTTTTATGTTGCACAATGCACATGCATTAAGAGCCAAGTGACTGCATTGTGAAATTTCCAAAGATCGACTAGTAAAGACATATCGTACTGATTATGCTGTATTATACTATAATGCATATTGGTTCATAAGATTACATGAATACATATACAGATATATATAAGCGTATACATACACATGCACAGAAAGAGAGATACGGACAGATACATCGATACAGACATAGATATAGATTAGATATATTTATATACATAGATATACATATATATAAATACAGATTTAGATATAGATATAAACAAAATCCAAAACAAGTGCAACTGCCCATGTTCAAGCAAACAGGAAAAAAACCAGAAAAACACAAAAATACAATTAGAATGCTATTTAATACAACCAAACAAGACGGGAGCAAATTTTTGGCCAATTTGCACCTGTCTTGTCTGGTTGTATTAAATACGTGCTCTGATTCTATTTCTTGTTTTTCTTGTTCATAAATAAATACATTAGTATGTGTCTCTGCTTGCATTAAAACCTACCAATGAAGATTTCTTTGGTTTAAAAAAAAGTTGTCCAACAAGGTTTTATACTGTCAAAAAGCTTACAAACTTAAAGGACATATATGAAAACACACTGACAACTTACCTTTCCATCCGTTTCTGCTTCCTCGTCAACAAAAGCAGAACTTTTGCTCTTGCCAGGTCTGGAATTATCATTTTCCTCTCCACTGACAGAACTGGACTCATATGTATTCTTCCTTTTCTTGGCTTTGCTTACACCGCTATCTCCCTGCGTGTCCAACTGTCTTTTTATAGTTTTCCCGTTTGTGACAGTTCTAGATCCTTGCGTATGGACACCTGGTTTAGTTTCTTTTGAAATTTTCTTCCCACCTGGTTCAGAACCACTTGCCGGTGGTCCGACTGGCACCAACATGCGCAAGTTTGTCTGAGATGCTGGTTTGGCTGACCGGTCCACTGACGGCTTCTGTTTGCCTGTACAGAAGAAACAATCTATTTTACATAAGTGAATAACACACAAGTACACACACACACAAACACACACACACACAAACACACACACACACAAACACACACACACACACACACACACACACACACACACACACACACACACACACACACACACACACAAACACACACACACACACACACACACACACAAACAAAGAACTAAATGAATTTAACAGAAAACTCAAGATACACGATTACTTATGACAGACATTTTTCACCACCAAGATTTGAAGTGTGTGTATGTGTGTGTGTGTGTGTGGGGGGGGGGATCCGTTTTGCCTTCACTGTGTAGGGAGTATGCTGCGGCATAGTCTGCACATACCATCTTCAATGGGCGTGCATGGGACGAGTTGTAATGTTTCTACAAACCACTAATACTGACATGACTTACAGGACCTTAACATGCATATTTGATGTTCTACATGCATATGCACAGGTGGGGTGGGGGGGGGAACAGGGGTTTAGCACTAATAAGTCTGTACACATGTCAACCTGGCAGACTGGAAAAATCTCCACCCGTTTACCCACCTGGCATGAGGTACCCGGACAGGACCGAATCCAGACCCTCCAACTGGAAGTTATACATCTTAACCACGTGACTACTGCATCCATACCTTTAATTCATAAATTGCCGGGGAGATGATATTTCACTCTTCTACTGAAACCTTTGCTGTGTAGATGATCCTGCCATTTCTGGCTGATTCAAAGAACAGAATTCACTTGTGTAAGTAATTATTTAGTGGGCTGGTTGGCTCTTGTAAGAGGGTTATGCACTTAACGTCTGATGAGTTACATTCTGTCCCTGTCAGCAACATAAAAACTGGCGTGTTTGCTACCTATCTTCATACTCCACTCATTCTGGTGGTGTCAGCTTAACCCACTCACTGCCACGCCCATTTTACGCTCAGCGACTACTATTTGCCAAGGGATTTTAGGTTGTGGAGGGTAATAATAAAAAAAAAATTCTAGTATGCAAACTACTGAATAAAATATGTATAACCTATATTTTTTTTTTAAAGGAAAATGAACACTGTACACTGCAGTCTCAATCTGAAATGAACTCTAAAGCAACATCACTACCATTCCCACGCACTGTATAAAGTTGTCCCAAATCCTGTGACCATTCATATCCTGCTCTTGTGGTAATCTCATATTGGTGGGTTTGGAGGCAAGCTGGTAAGAGTTGAAAAGAGTGCTGTATGATGCATTAACACAGAAACACAGCAAAAGGTAGGGCAGCAATAATAATAATAATAATAAAAATAACACGATAATAACAATAATAGTAGTAGTAGTAGTAGTAGCAGGGTTTTTTTTGTTGTTGTTGTTATTATTGTTACTGTTGTTGTTGTAATTCTTTATTATTATTATTATTATTATTATTATCATCATTACTATTATTATTATTATCATTATATTATTATTATTATCATTATTATCATTAATAATAATGATGATGATGCAACCACAACAAATAAATAATCAAAAACATCCTCTGAGATAAAAAACAAACAAACAAACAAAAGCTTCAAACCGGCACAGGACAGACAAACATTAAACTTCAAAAGGAAAAGCAAAATGAGACCTTGTTCTGTCTTGCCTTCAGTGCCCACTGATTTTAACGACGTAAGTGAAACTTGGCGACTGGAATCACCAGCAACATGAGGACTGTCTTCCTTGCTCTTTAGTGTTGAAGGACGAGCTTTCTGCCCTGAACCACGCATGCTGGATCGGATTGTATTCTGCAAGAAGGGACATGTCTTTTGTACAACAAATCAAGTACAGTTACAATCAACAGCAACAACATGAATGATATGTTAGCAAAAAGTATCACAAAATCGTCCTTTTCCTCCCCAATATATCTTCAGCTGAGCCTAATTTTATTTTTTTATTGTTACTTCTGTTTAAAGCCCAGCCAACTGCGTAGAGCCATATCAGGGCTTTAAATGTTTCAAAACATGCGCAATACTACAACAGGAAAAAAATTAAGTATACATATCAATGCATTCGCGCACATCATCTAAGGAGATGCCCCTGGCACTGACCACTCTGTCCAGTTTATCACACAGGAGATTTTTAAAAAAACTACCTAATTACAAATTCAAGCATAACTAAGGACACTAAAGCATATATAAACAGGCCTAAATTCCTAAAAATCACTTTTGCATATCTCATTTCCGTAGAGCCAAAAATGGAATTAATACAGGTACCCAAAAATCAATCCTAACAGAAAGTACATAAGATTTTACTGAACACATACAGGTGAATGGACCAGTAAGGCAGAAAATGATAGGTTGAAATGACAGAAAGTAAAGGAACAAGGCAGAAACAAAGAGAGTAATAGAAAAGAGAAATTTCTAGCACAGAATTTCCAAAAGGTGGGGATACTATTTATATTAAAGAGCCCCCCACATCCCTACAGGGGGAAGCTAAGTCTAACAGTGTATTAAATATAGCCATTAAAAAGATAGCGATAACAATTA
>CM060308.1:14987829-15037829 GCA_030674185.1 Monoplex corrugatus | reverse complement strand
CATTGTGAGGGAAATAGACATCCGGAAATACAGGTGGACAATTTGCTTGAAGAGCAGGTGACGCATCAAGCTGCCACTCTTGTAAGCATTTCATCAGCCTTTCTACATGGATGTAGAAATCAAGGTAGTGCACACTCCCTCCAAGAAGACACCAATAAGGACCGGTGATTCTAAAATACAAAAGGCCAAGTGTGATGATATGGCAGTCAAGAACCTCACTCTCACAGTCAGCCAGCACGCTCTCAATTTTCTTGTTTTTCTTTGGCACGTAAGAGCTAAGGCATTCTAAGATGTCGTGTTGGTGATAGTGGAGACTGGCAGCTGCTTGGAAGAGATTGTTGAATCTATTCTCCCGAAAGCTTGTCACAGTAGAGGGCTTCTCTACCATGAGACAGTATGCTTCCCAGCAGTCTCTGCACCCATGTTTGTCATCTCCTCTTGGGCCAAGGCAATCACAAGCCATCCAGATATATCTGTATGCTGAGCAGTCTGATGAATTGTAGCTGCTTAAGCCAGGTTGTGCGTCTCTGCCGAGCAGCACCCCCTTTTCCTTCTCATCTTCGGCGAGAGCCTTCTTGCTTTCTGCTCCAAGACCCAGAAGAAAGTGAGCATTGCAATGAAGGAACTCTAGCCCTTCATCTGTCTGAAGCAGTTGTTGTCGTTCTGCTTCCAGACTCCTGCCAAAAGACTTCATGACTGCTGCCCTGTCGGTCATGATTCCCGATAAGCCAAGAAGCATTTGAACAAAATTCTGCTGGGCTTCTCCTTCCGGACAGAGATCTGACAATTCCTCCAGCATCTGAACGGCAATGTCGACAAGTGTGGAGGTGTCCTCACTCACTACTGGGGTAAAACCCATTGAGAAAGAACCATCTTTCGTTGTAGCTTGGTGGCCAACATAGTTCTTCCCACTTCTGCTGGTGCCGTCAACATTAATGTCCCAGCGGTGACCAGTGGTAAGAACTTCAGCGACATGTGATTTGCTGACAACATGTCCCTGATCGGCAAAACGCAGAGCAGATCGCTGTGAAGGCAGATCACCATCAGGAATCCTGGCTCCAAACATTTTTGCAACAGTTTTAATGACAGAGCCACATCTGTGTGCAGGGATCTCGTTTTCACCAACCAGAGCCATGATGCAGATCTTGGCCTCACTTTTAAAGTGCCCATTTTCATCTTTTAGATGGAGTTCTGGAAGATCACATTCCTGTACAGCGCCATGATCTTCTGGAAGCCTAATGCTGTTTTGCTTTTCTAGCTCACGGACTTGGTGAAGCAAAGTCTTCTTTTCTTTGATGAGCTTTCCTTGCCTAATTCTAACATTAGATAACATTTTCTGGAAGCTGTGAGTTTTTTTCCTGCTCTCTCTCAAACTCAGTTCTGTATTTTCATTGACACTTTTAACTTGTAATAATTGCCTCCTCAAAGCATGTGACTCAGCTTCCCTTCTTTTTAAGCGTTTGTAAACTGCAGATGCCTTCAAAGTCTTGCACTCTTCATTTTTCAACTCCAGTTTTCTTTTGGCATCCTGGAGCTTGCTCTCAAGTTCTGCCATCTTTGTCTGCAGCTTCTCTTTTTTGCTGGTATCAGCCTGTAGCGCCTTGTTTTTTTCTTTTATAATTTCATTGAGTGTGGATATTTGTTCTCTTTCACTTTCAGAGGAAAGCTGATCTTGTTGTTGTTTTATGATGCAGTCCTTTCTTTTCATGTCTTCATATAGCTGAGCCAACTCGGTAGTATCACCAGCTGCCTCACTAGTCATTTCTGTAATTGCGATAGAATCTGTTGATGGAGCAGTATCACCAGTTGCTTTACTAGTCATTTCTGTCATTGCAACAGACTCTGCAGATGGAGCTGTGTGTGTGTTATCAATACTACCAGTAAAAGTGCTACTGCTACTACTACGACTAGAACCAGAAGCAGAAGCAGAGGCAGACAGCAGGAATGATTTGTTGAGGAATGTCTGAAGCACTTCTTGACCATTAGCTTTTCCAGCATTTTTTCTCAACATCTGTATTTTTGACAGAGTTTCTTTTACCTTTGAACGAACTTTCAATTTATCCATATCATTCTCACTCAGGTTGCAGATGTGCATGATCCACTGCAGCATTACTGCTTCTTTATATTTTTCCTTTTTAGCAAAATTTGCTATTTCTCCTATTAGTCCATTTGTACAAATAACATTCTCATGCAGAGATGGAACACCAGAAAGAAGAGCTTCACGGGTGATACCTGCTTCCTGAGAAAAAGTACCTACATGGACAATATCTTTTGTTTTACTCAGAAAAGTGCTAACTTCATCCAGAGGCAAGTTTTTCAAATGAGTAGCAGCTGTCCGAATCATGCTTATAAATGAAGAACTGGAAGCATGTGGGAAAAGTTTCTGTGCAAACATGTTGATGTCGCTCCACGATTTCTGCCCTTCTTCTCGTAGTAGATGGAGTTGGATCAGGAGTCTGTTGTTCAGAGTGACATCTCTTGGAAGCGCTGTGGGTCGACCCCGTCCAGTATGAAGGAAGTGTGATGAAAGGGCTTCATACTGACTGTCAACTGAAAATGATGAAGATAAATCTACACACTTGTGCTTGTAACACAACACTACACAACAACACACACACACACACACACACACCATGCACACACATTCGTCTATTGTCGCGTTAAATGAACGAAAACACACACACACACACACAGTATAAAAGATGGACTGAAATTAACATAATTGGTGTTAAAAAAAAAAGCAATATAAACACAATGTAGTATATAATATAATAACAATATATTACGTAATATAATTTCAGTATTGGAGCAATGTAAATTCTAATGAATATTAAAAGCAAATTGTGTCTCTGAGTATTTGTGAGGGACAGACTCAGAGAGAGAGAGTGGTGTGTGTGTGTGTGTCTGTGTGTGTGTGTGTGTGTGTCTGTGTGTGTGTATGTGTGTGTGTGTGTGTGTGTGTGTGTTGTACTTTAAGTGTACTACTAATATTGCTGTTGTTAATGCTAATACAGCAGTTATCATATTGATGATAATAATCTAAGTGCTATCAACTGGAAACTGAACTGGCTTGTTGAAATATTTCATCAGACATGGGAAGCATTGGCCGGAAGTGCTCTTGCTAAGAATTTTTCCCTTACAATTACTGAAAATGTTTCGTTTAAGACTATTAATCATAATCAAAGAAAAAAATCATAGATTAAACATTCATATTATTAATGCATCAAGCCAGTTTTCTCTTTACATTTGTGTCATAAATGCATGATAATCGACTGATCATCTGGCCACCGCTAACACACGCTTTTAAGTTATGTATGTCAGCATGTCGGTCATTACTTTCAAAGAAATTTTCCACTTATCCTTTAAAGTAGACTATACGATGAACACACAATATCAAACTATCAAAGCAGCAACGAAATCTGTGTACTTACCGATCAGGGGACGCACAGATTCGAAGTTCGAGCCCACAATCTCAGCATCGTCTACAAGCACCGCGGAGTCCGCCATTGCGTGTAGTCGTCACAGCATCGGCAACTTTTTCGAACTGGGTCACTTCGTTTAAACTCAAATCGCGTATTATCCTCAGAGGTTTACAAGTCAAATCATGCCTTATTTTGAAGTTGAAGAATGGTTGTACAATCTGCCAGATTGCAGAAGCGATCTGTTAAAAATAAAGACTTGTGGCGCGTGGAACAAAAGCAAGCACGAACTTTCAGCGACCACGCCGTACTTTTCCACATGGCATTGACCTTCGAAATTTTAACCAATCAAAAGCTCAGCTTTTCCCCTTTCCGTTGAGGTCATTTCTATTTTTATACATGACCCTTGTGAGAAGCGCTGACGTTTTTAGCGGGGTATCCCGATCGGGGAATGCGATTTCGCTCGCGGCGGATGCGACGGGTTCGGCTGAAATTGGCCGCGGGTTTGTTAAATTAATCAAATATATATCGTTTCATTTCACATGCGATAAAACAAAAATTAGATGAAACTGAAGTAGAGATATTGTTCTTTATTTTCAATAAAAACAGTGCACATAGGATTGGTCTGAAAGTAAGAACGTTCTGGTTTAAAAATAGCCATTTTCGGCATAACCTGCGGGTCGTCACTACTTTTCTCCGTGCTCTGCCGCTACCTAATAAATGAAATCAGTATTACAGTTATTATTATCATTCAAGAAAGAGAGTGAGCCTTAAGTGACCCCATCCTTCCAGATCACTTCACACGAAAACAAATGGAAGTGTTACTGTTTTCTCAGGAAAAACTTCAAAAAGTAATGAGGACAACTCAGTGATCTGGTTCTAACTTTTGTAAATTTACAGCAGGCAAGACAAGACAATATCATAATTCAATATGCTCAACACTGTTCAATACTAAGAGTAAGAATCATTGTTCATGCTATGAATCTAAGAGGGAGAGAGAGTGGAGAGACAGACACAGAGAGAGAAAGAGAGGAAGGAGGGACAGATACTGACTGTGACAGTGAAGCTATAGACAGTATGTGTTGGAGACGGGGAAGGGGATGGGGAGACTCCGGAGGAGAGTCAGAGATCTATAGGCCTACTAGCAACTGTGCATGGAACCAAAGAGGTGTTAATATTCGTTAGGCCTATACTATATCAAAGAATACTTAAGCAGCTTACTCTGCGACAACAGTGAGCATGTGTTAAGCCTACAAGGTAACATGCATATCTGCTACACAGTGGCAGTATCAGAACACGAGTATCTCTCTCCCAACTTCTGAGAATACGCCTATACGGTTATAAATCTCTCTCCCAACTTGGCCCAAGTTTCTATGGTGGAGTTGTTCACACACACACACACACGCACCCCACCTCTTGTGTGTGGGTTGTGCCCCGTGCCCAGACTGCTTATAGTATGTATCTGTCTGAATGCATATGTTTATGTGATTGTGTCCTTGTACTATCAATGTCGTTTCATCATGATGTATCATGTAGTAATAACGGTTCGCGCGCACGTGCGTTAACTCGGTTAAGCGAAACGTGGAAGCCAAATCAGAAAGAACCATGACTTAATCTGTTTGAAAGTAAACCTATGGATTCAATCAGTTTACTGCAAGTCACATAATGTGCTTTCTGCATACACTACCTTCCTTTCTGCGCTTCCTCTGCTCGCAAAAACTGAAAATGCTGAAGATTTTTTCATACTTCGTGGTCTGATGTTACTGCGTACATGTACTCACACGGAAGTGTTATAAGGGAGGTAACTCTCAGACCATGGAACAACTCCGGTGCAAAGACCTTATAAAAACTTTCTATTTATAACGTCACTGGTCCGGCGAGAACTTCAATAACTGCGCCTACGGCAAGATTGTTATGTATAAAAAATATTTTTTAAAAAGTAGATCCAATGACATAGTTGTATGTGAGGGCAACAGAATAGTCTCTCAACCAACCAAACAGAAAAAGGAAGAGTGGATAAATTTTGCAGCCCAGTGATCTTGCCCCAACTAGTAGAGGTGCCTCCCAAGATCTGCCTGCTAATGTTATTTTGTAATGTTTATATTTGGTATTGTTATTTGCTTATGTTATTTTTTAATGTTCCTATTTGGTATTTAGAAATTCTTTGCTGACAGCAAAAACACCACCCGCGTGACAGAGCTAGAGACAAATTGCGAAGTAGTTTGGGCGAAATTGAGACTGAAAGATCGACGTTCTCTGTATATTTGTTCATACTATAGACCTGACGTTTCCCACAAGACCAGTCTCCAAGAGTTTGAAATTTCAGTGCAGAGAGCTACTAGTATTCCCAACGCGATACTACTGATTGGAGGGGACCTGAATTTCCCAGGATGGGACTGGTCAACAATGACTTTAAAGCCCCAAACCAAATATGTTGAAATGCACCATCAACTTGTCCAAATCATTGATGATAACGGCCTGGAACAAATGGTGACAGTCCCTACGAAAGGTGGAAACACATTAGACCTCATCATGTCCAACACCCCACAACTCATTTCACGAGTTGAAGCCATGCCACCTCTGTCTGACCACGAAGTAGTCTATGCAGAGCTGAACATCGTCCCCCCACGGAAGAAACCAGTAGAGAGAACTATCACCCTGTATAACAAGGCAGACTGGGGCAACTTGAAGGAAGCTGTAAAGAAGATAAGGGAAGAAGTGGATGGAATGAAGGATACTGCGAGCACTGAGGGCTTGTGGACACACTTCAAAACAGCGATCCTCGAAGCAGTCCAGACCCACATACCTTCCAAGAAATCCCAACCTAACTACAGCCAACCATGGATTACTCCCGAGCTTCGCCGCTTAGTAAACCGACGTAACCGAGCTTACAAAAAGTGGAAGAAGGGAGGCGGCGAAGATCTCAAAGCTGAGGCCAGAGCCAGAAGGCGTGAAGCCCAACGACACCTGCGCCGAGCTTATTGGGACCATATCAACACCACCCTGACAGAGGAGCCCACTGAACATGCACCAAAGTACAAGCGATTCTGGAGCTATATTAAGAACCAGAAATCGGCCAATGTTGGCGTAGCCCTTCTGAAGGTGAACGGTCAACTGGTAGTGGAGCCCAGGGAAAAGGCAGACACACTCAATAACCAGTTCCAGTCTGCACTTAGCGAGGGGAAGACCTACTCTCAGGAAGAATTTCAAGAGAAGTGCGAGATGGCTGATGGAGACTACCCTGTGCTGGACTCTGTAAACATTACGGAAGAAGGCGTAAGGCGGTTGCTGATAAAGCTGGACCCAGCGAAAGCGAGTGGCCCCGACAACATCAGTGCCAGGCTCTTGAAGGAGCTATCTTCTGAGATCTCCCCTATCCTCACCACCATCTATAGAGCCTCTCTCGACTCTGGATGCGTCCCCACAGACTGGAAAAACGCCCTGGTGTCACCTATTTTTAAAAAAGGCGAACACTATGACCCGGCAAACTACCGCCCAGTCTCGCTGACCTGCATTGCCTGCAAAGTGTTCGAGCACATCATCGTACATGCCATCATGACGCACCTGGAACAAAATAAAATCCTGTGTCCCCAGCAGCATGGCTTCAGACAGCAAAGGTCCTGTGAAACACAACTCATAGAGCTAGTCGAAGAGTGACCTCCGACATGGCTTCCGGACGGCGAACAGACATCCTTGTGCTGGACTTCACCAAGGCCTTCGACAAGGTGAACCATTCACTTTTGTTGCATAAACTCCACAGCTATGGTGTACGAGGCAAGATCAACAAATGGACCTCCAACTTCCTCGCCAATAGACGCCAAGCAGTTGTCATCGAGGGGGCCCAGTCTGACTTTATCGACGTCAAGTCAGGAGTTCCGCAGGGTCGGTCCTTGGACCATGTCTCTTCCTGGTTTTTATTAATGACCTTCCCGAGAAACTGTCCTCAAAAACAAGATTGTTTGCAGACGACACCGCCATTTACCGCACAATAGCATCCAAAGAAGATCATGCCCACCTACAAGAAGATCTAGAACGTCTCCAGGTCTGGGAACAGAAATGGGAGATGGCCTTCAACCCAGGGAAATGTGCTACGCTAAGGGTCACGCGCTGCAAAAGCACCATCAGCGACAAATACCAGATGCACGGACACACTCTAGCAACAGTACAATCAGTGTCGTACCTGGGGGTTACTTTGAGGACAGATCTAGAGTGGGCAGAAGACATTGACACTATCACAAAGAAAGCAAGCAAAACCCTCGGATTCTTGAGACGTAATCTGAAAGTTGCTTCCAACGAGCTGAGAGAAAAGGCGTACCTAACCTTCGTTAGACCTTTGCTAGAGTACTCCAGCTCAGTATGGGACCCCCACAAGATAGGCTGTATCAAGAAAATGGAAAACATCCAGCGAAGGGCAGCCAGATTCGTCCTGAACCGTCACCATCGGCGTGCGAGTGTCACAGAAATGCTCGAAAAACTCAAGTGGCCGTCTCTTCAGAAGCAACGCCAAGCGTCAAGAGTCACCATGTTGTACAAAATCCACAATAACCTGGTGCAGGTCAACAAAAGTGTCCTGGAAAAATCCATAGTAAGAGACAGAAAATCACATGGCCAGCAGTTTAAACGTCTTGCAGACCACAAACAGCAATACAGACTCTTCTCATTCTTCCCCCGAGCCATCCGTGAGTGGGATGAACTCCCAGTACATATTGTAGAGGCAGACTCCCCCGACAGTTTTAAAAACAGTCACCTCCCACCTCAATGCTGACACTCTTGACAGTCTCGCTACTGCGAAACTTCAGGAGTAAACCCAAACAAACACAAACATAAACTGCCCTGTATGAATGTGAGAGTGCTTGGTTAGGTAAGTAGTGGGTAGGGGGTGTGCTGGTAGGAGGGCCGCTGCGGCGGGGAATGCCGGGGGCCATCATTAGGATGCCTACCCGTCACGTCCCCTCTGATCCAGTTAGTGGGCAGGGAGTGTGTGAATGTGAGGAGGGCTTTTTTTTTTCTTTTTTTTTTTTTTAAAGTCAAGAAGCCGGTTCGTGAACCCCCTGTTCTACCCTGTGGCAAAATAATCAAAGTGTTGATTGTGGCCACACAACAGAAGAAGAAGAAGAAGAACACTACCAGGCGCAGACTGCAACAGTGACCACAATCCTGTAATGGGAAGATTTAGGCTGAAACTAAGGAAAAGAAAACAGACCAAAAGTAGCATCAAACTAAATCTTGGACTCTTAAAGACAGATGAAGCGACATGTAAAAAATTTAACGTACACGTTCAAAACAAATTCTGTGCTCTGGAAGACGTTGGTGACAGTGAGGAACAATGAACAAAGTTGAGAAACTTGATAAATGAAGCTTGTGAAGAAATCCCTGGAGTAGATAAAAAAGCAAAAAAATAACTGGATGACAAAAGAAATTATAGGTTTGATGGAAGAACGGAGGAAGGCAAAGGGAAATGATGAAGGTTACAGGAAGATAAAGAAATCAGAAATAGGTGCAATGAAGCTAAGGAAGCCTGGCTGAAAACAAGTGCAAAAAAAAAAAAGAAATAGAAGACCGACACGAAACAGATCCTCAGGGTATGTACAGAAGAATTGAAGAAATTGTCCACAGGAAGAAGACATGCACCTCAACTGGTTGCTTAAAATCGAAAGATGGTACGCTCATCATGGAAAATAAACAAAATATTAGATGGGGAGAGTACATTAAAAACCTTTTTGAAGATGACAGAAACGAAGAACACATTATAAGAAACAAAGAGCACCATTGAAAAAGATGAAACCAGGAAAAGCCCCAGGCCCCGACAATATTACTACAGAGATGATTGAAGCCCTGGAGGAATTTGGTATTGAAAAAGTAACAGTCTTCCTAAATGAAATTTATGACACTGGACTGACTGACTGAATACCTGACTGATTGATTGACCGACTACGTGACTGGCTACCTGACTGATTACGTGATTGACTGAGTACGTGACTGACTACATGACTGACTGACTACGTGGCTGACTACGTGACTGACTACGTGACTGACTACGTGACTGACTACGTGACTGACTACGTGACATACTGACTGATTGACTGACTACGTAACTGACTACGTGACTGACTGAATTCGTGACTGACTGACTACATGACTGACTGACTACGTGACTGACTGACTACGTGACTGACTGACTACGTGACTGACTACGTGACTGACTGACTTAGTGAGTGACTACGTGACTGACTGACTGCGTGACTGACTACGTGACAGACTGACTACGTGACTGACTACGTGACTGACTACGTGACTTACTGACTACGTGACTGCCTACGTGACTGACTAGGTGACTGGCTGACCACGTGACTTACTGACTACGTGACTGCCTACGTGAGTGACTACGTGACTCACTCCGTGACTGACTAACGATGTGACTGACTACGTGACTGACTGACTGACTACGTGACTGACTACGTGACTGATTGACTACAACACTGACTGACTGACTGACTATGTGTCTGACTGATTGACCATCCACATGACTGACTACGTGACTCACTACGTGAATGACTGAATACGTTACTGACTACGTGACTGACTGACTTAGTGACTGACTGACTTAGTGACTGACTAAGTGACTGACTACGTGACTAATTACGTGACCGATTACGTGACTGACTGACTACGTGACAGACTTCGTGACAGACTGACTACGTGACTTACTGACTACGTGACTGACTACGTGACTGACGGACTACGTGACTTACGGACTACGTGACTGACTACGTGACTGACTACGTGTCTGACTACGTGACTGACTGAATACGTGACTTACTGACTACGTGACTGACTACGTGACTGACTACATGAGTGACTACGTGACTGATTGACTTAGTGACTGACTACGTGACTGACTGACTACGTGACTGACCACGTGACTTACTGACTATGTGACTGACTACGTGATTGACTACGTCAATGACTTCGCGACTAACCACTTCACTGACTACATGACTGACTGACTACATGACTGACTACGTGACTGACTGATTACGTGACTGACTACATGACTGACTGACAACGTGACTGACTACGTGATTGACTGACTACATGACTGACTGATTACGTGACTGACTACATCACTGACTACGTGACTGACTACGTGACTCAATGACTACGTGACTCAATGACTACGTGACTGACTACGTGATTGACTGACTACGTGACTGACTACATGACTGACTGACAACGTGACTCACTACGTGATTGACTGACTACGTGACTGACTGATTACGTAACTGACTACGTGACTGACGGAATACGTGACTGACTACGTCACTGACTAACTACGTGACTGACTATGTGATGGCTACATGACTGACTACCTGACTGACTACGTGACTGACTGACAACGCGACTCACTACGTGACTGACTGACTACGTGAATGACTACGAAATTTACTGACTGACTTACTTACTACGTGACTGACTGACTACGTGACTGACTATCTGACTGATTAACTGACCGACTGACTACGTTACTGACTAACTACGTGACTCACTGACGTAGTGACTGCCTACGTGACTGACTACGTGACTCACTGACGACGTGACTCACTGACGACGTGACTGACTACGTGACTGACTTACTTAGTGACTGACTACGTGACTGACTATGTGACTGACTACGTGAATGACTGATTACGCGACTGACTACGTGCCTGACTACCTGACCTACTACTTGACTACGTGATTGGTACGTGACTGACTACGTGACTGACTACGTGAATGACTATGTGAATGACTGATTACGCGACTGACTACGTGCCTGACTACCTGACCTACTACTTGACTACGTGATTGGTACGTGACTGACTGACTACGTGACTGGCTGTTTATGTGTCTGACTGACTACGTGTCTGACTAACTACGTGACTGACTAACTACGTGACTGATTGACTACGTGACTGACTGACAACATGACTGACTACGTGACTGACTACGTGACTGACTACATGACTGACTGACTGACTGACTAGGTGACCGAATGACTACGTGACTGACTACGTGACTGACTGACTAACTGTCTACATGACTGACTACGTGACTGACCGACTACGTGACTGACTGACTACATGACTGACTGACTGACTGACTGACTAGGTGACCGAATGACTACGTGACCGACTACGTGACTGACTGACTAACTGTCTACTTGACTGACTACGTGACTGACTGACTATATGACTGACTACGTGACTGACCGACTACGTGAAAGACTGACTACATGACTGAAGGAATACGTGACTGACTACGTGACTGACTGACTATGTGACTGACTACGTGACTGAATGACTATGTGACTAACTACGTGACTGACTACTTGATTGACTGACTTAGTAACTGACTACGTGACTGACTGACTACGTGACTGATTATGTGATGGCTACGTGATTGACTACGTGACTGACTGACACAGCGACTGACTACATGACTGACTGACTACGTGAATGACTACGTGACTTACTGACTGACTGACTTACTACGTGACTGACTGACTACGTGACTGACTAACTGACCGACTGACTACGTTACTGACTGACTACGTGACTGACTGACTACGTGACTGACTACGTGACTCACTGACGACGTGACTCACTGACTACGTGACTGACTACGTGACTGACTTTTTAGTGACTGACTACGTGAATGACTACGTGAATGACTACGTGAATGATTGACTTAATGACTGATTACGCGACTACGTGCCTGACTACCTGACCTACTACTTGACTGACTACGTGACTGGTACGTGACTGACTGACTATGTGACTGACTGTCTATGTGTCTGACTGACTACGTGACTGACAAACTACGTGACTGACTGGACTGACTACGTGACTGACTACGTGACTGACTGATACGAGACTGACTGACTACGTGACTGAATACGTGACTGACTACATGACTGGACTGACTAGGTGACCGAATGACTACGTGACTGACTACGTGACTGACTGACTACGTGACTGACTGACTACGTGACTGAATACGTGACTGACTACATGACTGACTGACTAGGTGACCGAATGACTACGTGACTGACTACGTGACTGACTGACAAACTGTCTATATGACTGACTACATGACTGACTTCGTGACTGACAGACTACGTGACTGACCGACTACGTGACTGACTGATTACGTGAAAGACTGACTACGTGACTGACGGAATACGTGACTGACTGCGTGACTGACTGACTATGTGACTGACTACGTGACTGACTATGTGACTGACTACGTGACTGATTACGTGACTGACTACGTGACTGACTGACAACGTGATGACTACATGACTGACTGACTAGACTTACTGACTGACTACGTGACTGACTGACTACGTGACTGACTACATGACTGACTGACTAGACTTACTGACTGACTACGTGACTGACTGACTACGTGACAACTAAGTGACTGACTGACTTAGTGACTGACTGACTTAGTGACTGACTACATGACTGACTGACTAGACTTACTGACTGACTACGTGACTGACTGACAACGTGACTGACTGACTAGACTTACTGACTGACTACGTGACTGATGACTACGTGACAAATAGTGACTGACTGACTTAGTGACTGACTGACTTAGTGACTGACTACGTGACTGACGGCGTGGCTGACTGACTACGTGACTGACTGACTTAGTGACTGACTACGTGACTGACGGCGTGGCTGACTGACTACGTGACTGACTGACTTAGTGACTGACTACGTGACTGATTATGTGCCTGACTACCTGACCTACAACGTGACTACGTGACTGACTGACTACGAGACTGACTACGTGACTGACTACGGGACTGACTGACTACGGGACTGACTACGTGACTGGCTGACTACGGGACTGACTACGTGACTTACTGACTACATGACTGACTACGTGACTGACTGACTACGTGACTGACTTCGTGACTGACTGACTACGCGACTGACTACGTGACTGACTACGCGACTGACTACGTGACTGACTGACTAAAACCTTTAGATTACACGTCACGTATCTCCATCACGTATTCGTATCGCGATACGCACGTGTTCCGTACGTGAAAGCGATTTGGGTTTAGATTACACGTGAAACAGATGAACGTCCCCCGACGCCCCCGAAGCAAGGGACGTAATCACAGCCTTTCCTGTACTTTACGACGTGTGACATAAACATATGTAGCTATTCGGTTTTCATTGATACTACCAATATAATAATAATAATAATAATTACAATATTTATATAGCGCAAAATCTTGATAAAATCAAATCTAAGCGCTGAAACAGACACACACACACGCACGCACGCACACACACGCACGCACGCACGCACACACACGCACTCACGCACACACACACACACACACACTCACACGCACACGGCTATAAATGGGGAGAAAAGAATAAAAGCAATGGAAAATTATAGACAGCATATTATATACAATTATATATTGCAATGTGATTCCCCTCCGAGTGGAGACAGGCTGCAGAGGGGACTGAGTGAGGTCAGGATTTTATGCACAGGAGAAAAGGTGAGTTTTGAGAGCGGACTTGAAGGAGACAAAAGTAGGTTGCTGACGGTCAGAGAGAGGAAGTTTGTTCCAGGAGAGCGGACCAGAAACAGAGAAGGCTCGTGGACCATAGGTATTGAGCTTAGTGCGTGGAAAGCGAAAAGTCAGAGGATCGGAGGCAGCGCGGAGGGTACGTGAGGGAACATAGATCTCAAGTAGGCTTGACAGGTAATCGGGGGGCTGCGTTATTGAGGCTTTTGTAGCACATGGTGTCTAGTTTGTACTGTATGCGCTTTGATACAGGGAGCCAGTGAAGTTGTGCCAGGAGAGGAGATATGTGGTCAGCTTTTTTCTTTTTGAGAACAAGGCGTGCAGCATTGTTTTGAATGCGCTGTAGGATGTGAGTGGTGGAGGCAGGAAGACCAGACAGGAGTGAATTGCAATAGTCAATGCGAGACATTATGAAGGAGAGAACGAGTTTTGCAGTTGTTTCCACAGAGAGATACTTCCTGATCAGGCTTATACGATGGAGGTGATAGTAGCAAGATCTGGCAGTTTGAGAAACAAAGTTGTTCATGGAGAGGGTAGAGTCAATGCAGACACCAAGGTTTTTAGTTGAATCAGAAATTGGGACTGATGTGTTACATAATGGGAGAGAAAGAGGAGGCAGCTGAGAAAGTTTCTGACGGGGGCCAATGAGGATAGCTTCTGTCTTGTCATATTTAGCTTGTTATGCTCGGATTTTTAAAGGAAAATAGATATATCAATTACTTTTTATCTTTCCTAGCAACTTGGTTTCTCCAGTATTATGACATCATTCAATATAATGACATCATAGGCAATGAATGCTATTGATATGTTTGTGTGTGTTTGTGTGTGTGTGTGTGTGTGTGTGTGTGTGTGTGTGTGTGTGTGTGTGTGTGTGTGTGTGTGTGTGTGTGTGTGTGTGTGTGTGTGTGTGTGTGTGTGCATGCTTCATTTGTGTCAATAAATCATGGCTAAATTTTTTTAAATTATACATAGATATATATTTCTGTACTGTTATTTAATGCTAGCAAGGAAGAACAGGAATTGTTTATAAATTCAGATCGAATTAGATTAATTAAGTACATACTCTGCTCTATGGTTAATAACTCAATCTTTGTTTACACACACACATGCACGCGCCTGCCCACATGCACAAATCATGCACTTGCAACACACTTTCTATGTGACGAAAATATTCACTATATGGGCATATGAACCCTTTATTGTGAGAAAATGAATTCTGAATACTATTCTGAAAGATTATGCATGCTCTGAGACATATAGGTTTTTGTTTTTGTTTTTCTACCATAAAAATGAAGACGACTAATCAGTAAAAAAAAAAATAGAAAGAAAGAAAAAGTAACAGTTTTGTCCACACTATGCAGGCAGTATACTGGTGCAGTCTACATACTCTGATTTGGTGGATATGCTTGCTGGGCCAAGCTTCCATAAGCCACCAAACACACAAGACATGACTTACAAGATCTTTATAGTGCATATTTGATTTTCTGCATGACCATGCGCACCAAGGGGGTTCAGACACTGGCAGGTCTGTACACATGCTGACCAGAGAACTGAACAAATTCTCCACCCTTTTACACCAGGGAGGAGGTACTCAGAAGGGACCAAACCCAGACATTCTTATTACAACTAAGTAACATAACTCTTGAGAGTCACGGAGTTATCTACCATGTAGAATTTCTCAAACCCAACACAGTTTGCGCTACCCATTCAGCTAGCATAGAATGTTCTGAGCTTACCACTTTATGCTTTGTGGCTGCGTCTATGCTAGCTGAATGGGTAGCGCAAACTGTGTTGGGTTTGAGAAATTCTACATGGGAGATAACTCCGTGACTCTCAAGAGTTATGTTACTTAGTTGATATTTAAAATTCTCCCTGCTTCCCTCTTATTTCCTTTAATTCTTATTACAAGTCTGACATTTACCTGCTCGATTACCGCACCTGTCATTTTGTGACTTCGTAATGGTGTGTTTCTTCTGCAAGTGTGTGTGTGTGTTTGCATGGAAAATGGGAATGGGGAATGGGGGAGACAGGATTGGGGGATGGGAGCGTATCATATGCAGAGTTATGGCATATGCCATTTGGTACCGGTAATCTCTACTGTGGTGACATGTGCAAGAAGAGCAAGAATGATGAAAGTAAGAGTTTTTTCTAGCATTCTTCTATTTGGTACTGTTAGAAGCTATCTGCTTTTACAATAACATTAGGGATAAGTGTAAGTACAATGAACATAGATAAGTGCTTTTTCTAACATTTTTCTAAAGAAGAATAAGAACGCGTATTTAATTTAATACAACAAGACAAGACAGTGTTCTTCCAGGACACTTTCATCAGTTGTTCTATCTGTCCGTTTTGACACGTAGTAGTCTCCGATAAAACAACATCTCTGCGCCTGTCTTGTCTTGTTGTATTAAATTCGCGTTCTTATTCTTTCGTGTTTTTGTTTTTTTGTTTTTTTGTTTTGTTTTTTCTTTTCTGGTTCCTGTTTGCTTGAACGCGGGCAGTCACACTTGTTTCAGATTTAACATTCTTCTGTTAAACACCGGTTGAGTATAGATCTGGTGGTAAGGTTCGAAGCGTCCCAGGTTCGACGCGCCCCAGTTTGATACGTTCCAGGTTCGAAATGACCCACACACCCCACACTACACCCACACACCCACACCCCAACATCCCACACCCCCACACACACCAGACCTCCACACACCCTACACCACCCACACCCCGACACCAACCCATACCCACACCAGACACCACCCACACCCTCCCACCACCCACCACCCCATCACCCACACCACGCACACCCACACCACGCACACCTACACTCCCATACCAACACACCCACACCTCCCACACCAACACCCACATAACAACTCCCTCACCCACCCCATCCCACACACCACCCTCACCTAAACCCCACACCACCCAAACCCCCACCACCCATACACCCCCAAACCCACCACCCCACAACACCCACCACACACACCCCTACCCACAAGCACACCCACACCACCCACACTTCACCCATCTACACCTCCACCACCCATACCACACACCACCCATACCCCACAGACCTCGCACCACCCACACACCCCACTACCCACACCCCAACACTCACACCACCCACACCCAACACTCACACCACCCATACCCACACCACCCACACCTCCTCCACCCCCACCCCACATCCCAACACTCACACCACCCACACCCCACCAACAAGCACTCCCACACCCCTCACCCATACCCACCACCCATACACCTACACACACCCCAAACTCCACACCCACACCACACCCACCCCACCCACACCACACTACCCACACCACCCATGCCCACACCCCACCACCCACACGGACACTCACACCACCCATACACCCCACCACCCACACTTTCACAACACCCACACTAACACCCATCATCCACACCTACACCATCCAAACCCATCCCACACCACCAAACCCCCACACCATCCACACACCACACCACCCACACCCCACACTCGCCACCCACGCCCACACCACCCACACCCCAACCCCTCCCCCACCCCACCTACACACCACCCTACCACCCACACTCACACCACCCATACCAAACCACACACACACACACCCCGCACCCCACCCACACACCCCAATACCCCCACACGTTGTTGTGTGGGTGTGTGGGTGTGGGAGTGTAGGGATGTGGTGGTGGTGGGGTGTGGGTGTTGTGGGGGTTTGGGGTGTGGCTGTGTAGGGGGTGGGGGAGTGGGATTTGGGTGGTGTGGGTGTGGGTGGTGTGCGGGTTGGGTGTGGTGGGTGTGAGTAGCGTGCGGGTGTGGTGTGGTGTGTGTGGTTTGGTATGGGTGGTGTGGGTAGGGATGGGGTGGGGGGAGGGGTTGGGTGTGTGGGGGTGGTGTCGGTTGGGTGGTGGGTGTGGGTGGTGTCGGTGGGGTGTGGGTGGTGTGAGGTGGGGTTGGTGTGTGGGTCATGTGGGTTTGGGTGGGGTGGGTGGTGATGGGGTGTTGGTGTAGATATGGGTGGTGTGCAGGTGTGGATGTGAGTGGGTTAGGTTGATTTGAGTGTGGGTGGTGTGGAGGTGGGGGTTTGGGTGGTGTGAGTGTGGAGGTGGTGTGAGTGTGGGGGTGGTGTTGGTGGTGTGGGTGTACTTTTGGGTGGGGGTGGTGTGGTGGGTGGGTGTGGGGGTGGTGTGGGTGATGGGGGTGTGGGTAGTGTGGATGGGGGTTGTGTGGGGGTGGGTGGTGTGGGTGTATGTATGGGATGGTGTGGGTGGTGTGAGTTGGGGCTGTGGGTGGTGTGGGTTAGGGAGTGTGGGAGTGTGAGTGGTGGGGTATGGGTATTGTGAGTGTTGCTGGTGTGAGGTTTGGGTGAGTGTGGTGTGTGGGTGGGGGGGTGAGGGATTGGGGTAAGTGGTGTGGGTGTGGGTGTGTTGGTGGTGTGGGTGTGGGGGGTAATAGTATGGGGGTGTTTGTGGTGTGGGGATGTGCGTGGTGTTGGTGTGGTGGGGGTGTGGTGGTGTGTGTGTGGGGGTGGTAGGGTGTCAGTGGTGGGGGTGGGGGTAGTATGTGGTGTCTGTGGTGTGTGTGGGTATGGGGTGGTGTCGGGGTGTGGGTCTGGGGTGTGTGGGTGTGTGTGTGGGGGGGGGGGTGAGGGGGGCATATCGAACCTGGGACGTATCGAACTTGGGACGCATCGAACCTGGAACGTATCGAGATGTCCCCCTGGTTATCAAGCCAAAATCCTCGCCATAGAAGTTGGAAGGGGTTGATAGACACATCAGCCTATGACTACAGAAGCAGTGGAGAAGAGTCCCAGCTGGGTCTGGTCAAGGAGAAGAAAAAGTAGACTTTATAAGGCTTAAAATTTCGTTATATGTTTGTTGCTGGTGTCCGATAGCTAAGTGGTTATTGTTGTTATTGTTGTTGTTGTTGTTGTTTTAAAGTCCAGCCGACTGCGTAGAGCCATATCAGAGCAATAGCTAAGTGGTTAAGATACCCGTCGAAAAGCACACACACACACACACGCACACACGCGCGCACACACACACACACACACACACACACACACACACACACACACACACACACACACACACACACACACACACACACACGCACCCGACAAGTGATATCATAATTAGGTGGTCATGGGCAGATCACTAGATCGGGACAAGTTCAAAATCACACACACACACACACGCGCGCGCGCGCGCGCGCGCGCACACACACACACACACAAATACACACACACAAACACACACACACACACACACACACAAACACACAACACACACACACAAACACACACACAACACACACACACACACAAACACACACACGCACACACACACACGCACACACACACACACACGCACACACGCACACACATACACACACACACACACACACACACACACACACACACACACACATACACTTGACAAGTGATGCCATGATTAGGTGAGGTCATGGCCAGATCACTAGATAGGGACAAGTTCAAAATCATTAAGTTATCAGTTAAGAGGTGGAATTTATAGTCTGTTAGGCCAGGTCAAGATTGACTAGTCTAGATGACTGATAACAGACCGGAGTATAAAACGACAGATACCGTTTATTACAGATTTGTCATCATTAGATACTAGTATCACTCAACGGGACTGGGCCGTTATTAAGTACCAGAATCGTCTGGGGTAAGTTTTGTAAATAGACTATTCCATTATGTCATGCAGTAATTCTTACGAGTTTTACACAGAGCAAAACGCGTTATTTGCTTTGAAAGCATAGGATTTTTTCTTGTTCGTTTTTGTATTTCATTGTCTTTTTAAAAGATTTTTGTCTTGTTTTGTTTTGTAGTTTAGACCAGATAGTTGATTTTGTCGAGTTAAATCTGTTTTGTCTGTCTTTTGTTTGTTTGTTTGTTTGTTTGTTTGTTTGTTTGTTTGTTTAGGAACATAACCATTATTTTGGGAGGTGGGGAACAATAATAAACAGAAGAAGGTGGCAGAAAGGTTCAGACATTCACCCACCAATAACTTAAGATTGCCGGGGTTTTTTTTTCCCCCGTCGAGGACTCGACTTTTTTTCCCCTCAGTTTGACTGTAAAATTGAACTGAACTTCTGGTCCTTCGAAAGGGGACGAAAAATGAGACGGACCAGTGTGCCTTATGGCTTGTGCACGCTAAAAACAGACCCCATGGCCGTTGAAAATTATGAAGAGCAGGGCATTCGCTCAGCTGCCCTGGCATGAAATAATGGAGAGATGTTCATTTCCCAGATCCCTCACCTTGAAAGCTAATAAACCTTCTTGCCTTTCTAAAGTCTTGGCCAAAATTTTAAAAAAATTATGAGTTGCGCTGTATTGTGGCGACGCTCTCAACGGGGAGAGCAGCCTGAATTTTACATGGTAAGGGCATTATAACGGGGGGGGGGGGGGGGGATGAATAATACGAATATGTTGCGTCATACAAATCAAATTCTAGGGTCGTTGCGGTACTTTTTAACTATAGTTTTGAAATAAGAAAAAAAAAAAAGGTTTAAAAAATAAAAATAAAAATGAAAAAGATATTAGAGACCTTTAGATTACACGTCACGTATCTCCCAACACGTATCCGTACCGCGATACGTACGTGTCCCGTACGTAAAAATGAATTGGTTTTAGATTACAGGTGTCAAGGATCTACGTCCCCCGACGCCCCCCAAGCAAGGGATATAATCTAAGCACTTTCTGTGCAACTTGTTCACGATACACTTGCAGCAGATGTTTTAGGTAAGTAGCAGCAATTTTGTTTTATCTGTTTAAACAAATTAGTTCACATAGAAATCTTTACAAACAGCCTAATGCATAATATAAAATGCAGTCACACTACAGACCATACAAACTAACGGGTGTATTAATTAAGAGCTAGAGAGAAAGAAAGAGAAGGAGGGGGGGGGGGGGGAACCCCCGAGAGAAATAGATCTAAATCTATGAGGAGAACTTTGTCGTCATTATGGCCCCAATCGTCAAACTGATGCAACGCACACTATTACGTTTGCTCCTTCAGCTGCCATTTTTAATGAACATAAACGATGAAATGAAAAAAAAAATGTTACATAAGGCTACCATGTTTATGCCATGCAGAATCAATACAAAACAAAACAAAACTAGATCATGGCTATTGGTGACTGTCTAGACACCTGTCTAGACACATTTCAATCCTGGTGTGGTTTGGATGAGACCTGACTGACTGGCGTAGTGCGATCATGTCAAGGTCAGCGCTCGTTGAAATTATTTTTTCTCTAAAACATCTCATATGTCTTTTTCGTTTAAAACATTTGACGCCAAGTGATCAAGACAATTATAAATTACATCAGTCATGACGTTTTTAATGATTTGCAGTCATAAATTAGCTTTTCAAAGCCAAATTACAGCCGAAGCGGGGCTGCGATATCAAATCTCGTTCTCATTCTATCTAGGTCGCCTGAAGATACGTGAATACCACCAGCCTCTGGGATTTTGCCTGCTGACAGGTGGTCTATTCAGTGGATCTATACACCTATTTCTTCGACTTTAGTGACATAAAACATGTGCTGTGTTTTGTCCCCATTATCGTTCGACATTTTTATTTAAAATTTATATTTAAAAGAGTCACAAGAGCACGAGGATCTTACTGCCAGCGAGGTAAACACCAATAACTTCTGCTATGTAGACGATAGAGCATCACTAGTAAACAGCAATGTTATCAAAAACAGCACATATAAAAAGTCACTGACTATATACCATAATGCAGGGTGACAGACGGTTAAATACATTACTCGCCGAAAAAGGTCAGAGGATTCATCGTCTGACACGAGAACCAGAGTCAGTCATTGGCCTTGGTGGTGGCTTATCATTACTCTGTACAATACTGAACAAACGTGTGTCTGATTGAGCACGTACTGACTAAAATATTATCATCATCACGTGCCCAGCCGCATGACGTTGGCGATCATGGCCCTCCACACGAATCTATCCCATGCCGCTACAAGTAGATCTCCTACCTTTTCTGTTCTCAGCTACCCTGCAAGTCCGTCTAATAATCTCTCCCTGGGTCTACCCGGTGTTCTCTTTCCCTCCAGCTTTCCTGTTGTGACCAGGTGCTCTAATTCCCCTTTTCCTCATAAAATGTGCTGTAAATGTTGCTTGTCTTTTTCTAATCTTTCTAATCAATGATCTTCTTGTGTGTGCCTCCATCGAGACTGTCTCGTTTGTTTTCTTTGCTGTCCATGGAACTCTCAACATTCTTCTTAGAAACCACATTTCAGTTGCCTCAAATATGTTCTGATTTTGCGTGTTGACTGTCCATGCCTCACAACTGTACAACAGTATCGGTTCTATATAACATTCAAGAACTGTCTTACTGGTGTTAATTGATAGGCATTTGTTGGTAAGAACGCTTTTCATCTTCTTGAATGCTGTTTTGGCTTGGCCGATTCCGCTGTCTATTTCTGATGTGTAGCCTATATGTCGTCTGTTCCCAGATATTATAAATTGTCAGCCTGTCTCAAAGTTGTGCCATTTGCTGTAATTTTACATGAGAGGATTTCTTGCTTTTTACTGATTACCGTGACTTCAGTCTTCTTGCTGTTTATTTCTAGCCGTTTACTTCAGCTTTCTATTTTTATTATATTCACAAGGTTTTGTAGGCCCCTTTCATTTTCTGCAATTAAAATGGTGTCATCTGCATGACGAATGTCGTTTATCATTTTCCTCTAACCTTTATCCCAGGGCATTCTTCTAGGTTTCTCATGATGATTTGCTGTAAAGTTAAGATAAATCTGGTGACAGAACACAACCCTGCCTGACTCCTCTTTTGATATTTTGGAAAGAGCTTATATCGTTTTCTATTCTCGTTGCTGCTCTTTGTTCCCAAAACATATTTCTAATTATTCTTAGATTTTTTTCCACCAATGTTTAACGTTTCTATTTGGTTGATCAATGCTTCGTGTCTTACCAGATCGAAAGCCTTGGTATAATCAACAAAGCATAAACATAAATCCTTATTCAACTTGACTGACCTCTCTATGATAGTTTTTAGGATGTCTATGGCATTAATAGTTCCTTTCCCTTCAATAAATCCACACTGGAACTAAATAGCAAGAAGACTGAAGTCATGGTAATTAGTAAAAAGCAAGAAATCCCCTCATGCAAAATAGCAGCAAATGGCACAACTTAAAGACAGGTTGACAAGTTTAAATATCTGGGAATGGTCATCTCACCAGACAGCAGATGCACATTAAAAATAGCCAGCAGAATCGGCTAAGCCAAAACAGCATCCAAAAAAATGAAAAGCTTTCTTACCAACAAATGCCTATCAATTAACATCAGTAAGAGAGTTCTTAAATGTTATGTAGAACCGATACTGTTGTACGGTTGTGAGATGTGGATAGTCAACACGCAAAGTCAGACCAAAATGGAGGCAACTGAAATGTGATTTCTAAGAAGAATATTGAGATTTTCATGGACAGCACAGAAAACAAACGAGACAGTCTTGAAGGAGGCAGATACAAGAAGATCATTAACAAAGAAGATTAAAAAGACAAGCAAAATTCATAGGACATTTCATAAGGAAAGAGAAATTGGAGCACCTGGTCACAACATGAAAGCTGGAGGGAAAGAGAACACCGGGTAGATCCAGGGAGAAAATATTGGATCGACTTGCAGGCTGGTTGAGGACAGAAAGGGTGGGAGATGTACTTGCAGTGACAAGGGATATATTCGTAGGAAGGGCCACGATTGCCAATGCCATGTGGCAGGGCACATGATGATGATGATGATGATGATGATGATGATGATGATGATGATGAGATGATACGTCAACACAAGTGTCTATGAGGGCTGTGTAGACTGGTTTTTAACTAGCAGCTTGATCTTACTGCAGTTGGCAAATGATCGTATATGAGGGATGGAAGGGGAGGTTTATTCAGGTTGCCTCTCATTTTTCATGGTCCTGGCTTTGTGGGACATGCAGGCGAATCCTATGCTGCATTTTGTTATGGCTGGGACAATAGGCAGCAACGTGTCCTAGTTTGTGGCAGTGATAACAGCGTGCGTAACGAAAGCGGCAAGCTAAACGGTAATGGTTACCGCCTCAGGACTTGCACGCTCCGTGTTGACGAAGACATGTATTCTCAATAACGTGTGCTAAGAATTTTAAACTCAGGAAGAAGAAGAGAAAGTGAAACAAGCAGAAATACACAATTGTAATACCACTGTACGTGACTAGTCAAAGACTTTCTAGACACAGACCACACATTGGTAAATAAAATACACAAGATAGATTCGTTTTAAGCAATATGAATTCTTGAAAATCAGATTGTCTGTGTAGCTTCAGTGGGCATGAATGATACACATCATACACAGAGAGAATAAACGAATGCCAATTTAATTATGTAACTTCAACTGGTATGAATGATACACATGATACACAAAGAGAATGACTGAACAATTTCTTGAATATTTAGGCCACTGATGTTGGTTATATTCTCGATGTATGAGACTGGAGGTCTGCCTTTCTTCCTTTTTGCCACTGTTTTTCCTTGAAAGATGGTTGCCATGTGGTCCGTGTTCTTGTTCCGTGACACATGGCCAATGTATATGAGTCTTCTTTTGTTGATGTCCGCTGTTAGTTTTGTGGTGGCATCAAGTTCTTCCAGGACACTTTCATTAGTTCTTCTGTCTGTCCATTTGACACGTTGTAGTCTCCTATAAAACCACATCTCTGCTGCCTCGATTCTTCTGCAATCAATTTTTCTCAGAGTCAAGGCTTCGCAGTCATATATCATGACTGGCCAGATCAAACATTTTAGAAGTCTAACTTTCAGGCCATTCGGTATGCCTCTGTCTTTCCAGATGTTGTTGAGTTGGATTATTTTTTGCTTTGCCATTCCAGTTCTTAATTTGATGTCTTTAGAGCAGGTTCCGCCATCAGTTTCTACAGAACCAAGATATGCGAAAATCTTTAACATTTTCTAAAGGAACGTTTATAATTAAGATGTCTTGAATGTTTTCAGTGTCTTTGCCTTTGATATGGAGCATTTTGTTTTCTTGGCGTTCACGTTTAGACTAGCCTTTTTGCTTGCTGTATCTACCCTGAGTAGATTTCTTCTGGTAATGTTGTCTGCTAATAGTGCAGTATCCTCGGCATAGCCCAGGTTTGTAAGATTTTGTCCTCCCATCTTTATGCCCATGTCTTCTATGTCAGCATCTCTTATGACTTGTTCCGTGTGGACGTTAAACAGATACGGTGAGAGGATACAACCTTGTCTGACTCCCCTGCGGATGTTGAAGAATTCACATTTCTGATTGTTTCATCTAACTGTAGCCTTTGAGTCTTTACATGATGAGGCAGTTAGTGCAGTGATGTGTTTTGGAAAGCCCATTTTGACCATTGTGCTGAACAGGTGGAGATGAATGACGCTGTCAAATGCTTTGCTATAGTCTATGAAGGTGACAAAAGCTTCTTTTTCTGTGCGTTTTATTTTCTCTATGAGAATCCCAGTCTGCAGCATAAAAATTACTGGCCTGATCGCTGCCCATCTTAATGCTCCAGTCATTCTGGTTAGATCAGCTTAGTGTTACATAGCTCCCATTCTCTTTTCGTCTCTCCCCGTCCCTCTTCTCTTTCCATTTGAAGGCATTACCTGTGCATGGATGTTTGCGCAGACTCAAAGAGTCAGGCAAATATTTTGTGGAAGATCTGGCCCAGGCACATATGGAATTGTCTGAGTGAGATGAATCTGTTTTAGACAAACTCTATCATCATTATGTGCTCTGCTGCATGGCGATGGCCAGCATGGCCCTCTGTACGAATCAATCTTTTGTTGCTGCAAGTCCATCTCCCATCCTTTCTGTCTTCATTCTGCAAATCCATCCAATATTTTCTCCCAGGGCAAATTCCAAACTGTATTAACTTAAGGCTTGATTGAAAATACATGTACAATACTTATCGATGAAATGAAGCTGAATCTCTGTTCGTCTCAAAAAGGCGTGCTAACAAACATCCAATATGAGATGAAGAAGAAGAAAGAAGAGTAACTGCAGATGAGATAAGAAATAGACAAGAAAAGAAACGTACCATGGTCACCTTAGAACTTGGAATAACATTAATCACATACAGCAAGTGTCTTGTCTGTGATTTTTGTAAAGTCAAATTCTCACCATGACACAAAACTTTTCTTTGCGTATCTAATGAAAAGAGGTATGTAAAAATATTGTAAATGGCAGTATGGGTGGAGGTATGTGTATTTGTACATATGTACATGAGTGTTTGCCTTGTGTGAAGGTGATGGTGCCTGGACTGATGAGGAAGATATTTGTGTTCAATTGTATAGGTAGGGGTATTGTTTAGGAATATGCTCATGAATGTGTGAATGTGCACGTCTCTATAATCCAGAGGAAAAGGTATAGATAGTTTTATACCATATACAAAAAATATTGTTTAGGAATGTGTTTAATGTGGAAATCATCGCATTTGGACAATTCCATATGCGCTCCACTCATATGTGGGAGCACTTATAGGGCAGTCCCCTTGAGCAAGGAGAGACGGAGAGCAAAAGAGTACGCGTGCATTTGATGATGTGTTTGAAGTGCCTGTGATGGCAGAAGAGCCATATTGCGAGGAGCTGAGGTGAGATGAAAACAAGAACTCTTTAATTTAAATCTCTTTATCGCAATAAGGTTACAATTCTACTGGAAATCGGGATCTCTTTTGCAGCAGGATCTTAACATTTAGAGACTTTTTTTCATGAAATAATTCAGACGAAATGTACACTTTTTACAGAATAACATTTCATCTATGGAATGTTTCATATTGTTGGTAAATCATTTCTGAACTGTGTGTTAGAGATTCAAGTTATCCATGATAGAAAGCATTACAGTTTCTGACTCTTACTCAAACACACTAGCTATGTTGTGGGGGTAGCATTCAAACCATGTCTTCTTTTATGATAGAGCTCCAAGCAAGTTTCAAATAAAGAAATAAATAATGCGCTTTTGACATTCTTTGTAAGGATGACATTGAGACCATTCTGTCATTCATGACAGAGCAGAGAACAAGTTTCAAATAAATAAAGAGATAAATGAATAGATAAATGAAATAAATAATTTAATAAATAAATAAATAACTGAAGGAAGGAAGGAATCAATAGATAGGTACATAAATAAATCTCCTGAATTTTTTTCAGTATTTTGTAAGGCTGATATTGCACTATCTTTTAGAGCAATAGTTTGCATGCTAGAATCAAGTTTTGTTAATTATTACCATCCATGGCCAACATTCACTCGATGATTAAGAAACTCAACTAAGACGATGTCTTCATCACTAACGGGGTTAAGTTGACGAGACAGCTTAATACCTTTCACTGACGTCAAACAGAGTGTAAAAAGGTTGTTATTTCTTTTCGTGCCTATGAGCATTATTTCACAGCACGCACGCACCTGCTTTTTCAGCTGACGTCTTCATTAAGGTGATCTTGATTGTGACGAAAAACTTTCTTGCTTCCAGTTTGTCCGATAAATTCAGTGTCATGAATTTTTAGCTGACTGGCTGACCCTACTGATTAAGCCATTGATCCAAGATCTGATGTCTTGAGTTCAATCCTAGCCTGCTCACTGCCTATATCAACACTCCAGTCATTCTAGTGATGCTAGCTTAGTACTGCATTTAAAAAAAGTTCCGTTTTCCAACCCCAGTCCCCTTATAAGGCCTCATCAGTACATAAGCTTGTGCGCAGACTTCTGTTGTTTTTGTTTTTGTCTGTTTTGTTTATGACTTTGTTTTTGTGCCAATCTGTCTTTTCTGAGAGCTGCATTGTATTACGAAGTGGGTCAGGGGTCTACAGCTTGCAGGCTGTGGTGGAGGCCCAGTGGTGGGTGGGTGAGGGAGTGTAGGGTTAAATAACATTCTAGATTGTTCTGCATAATAATATTTTGTGAGTTACGTCCTCCCATAATCTTGGATAGGGCCAGACTGAGATTGACTTTCATCAGTAGAGGTAAGACGTTTGTCAGTCGTTAAAGTTTACTTCGACATAGGCATAAATAGTAACTTGGATTAACTGGGTTTGTAAGTGAACTGATGTATGCAGGATTCAAAGCAGTTTTTAATTTTTGTCTGATTAACGCCTTAGACTTATACTCTAAATGACGTTGTGCAAGCTAAAGATTATTGCTTGGTGAATGATAACATATCTATGTGGCAAAGTTTTGCTCCTGTTTGTGTATCACTGACAAAGATGGGAACGTTTCCTCACCTCTTTAGTTTTCTCTTTCACACTTGGACATTTCTTATCGTAAACTCTATTCAGATTGATTTGTTCGGTGAATGTGTCTCGCCATGTATTTTTCTAATAACAAAAGAATTACCACACATTTGAACCGAAGCCATTCGATCAACATGGGAACTTTAAACGATTCTTTGTATGCTCAAGAGCGCCGTAGCAAAGCAAAGTGTGATTGTATCACAGCGTGTGGCAGAACTAGTTACCTGTCTCACTATCGTGTTGTGAGACATTGAAATTGAAAGAATTGTAAGGATTACTACTCGCTGTTATTCATTCACTTATTTCATGAGCCACGCAAAAAGTAAGATGTGTCATCATTGAAGTAGAATTACTTATGTAACCCTCCTTCCATTGAGGAATTTAACCTAAACTTCAGGAGGGTATCATTAAAAAGGAATTGTGGATTCGAAATAGAAATAAATTTGCAATATTCAGAATTCTGAAAATAATAAGAAAAATAGACAAGAGAGAGAATCTAAGTAAATAAGAAATGTTATAAATTAAATAAGAAAAATAACAACCCCCAATAAATCCAATTACATTTTTTTATTTTCGGAAACACTGGAAAGAAAACAACCTAATAAAACAAATCACAGATAAATGAAATAATCAAAATCATGAAATTATCTGATGAAACAATGATGGCGAACATAGGACTTACGACGCCTCTGAAAAATAAATAGCACCGAGTATTTAAATATTTTGTTCTAATTATCCACTCATGAAATGCACCAACTGAAAAAGAAAAAATATATTCAATCATCAAAAAAACATACTAGACAGATTGACTCTGTTTACTCTTATTCATCGACCGTTTTATGCCTTATTTACTCCCATTATGCTTTTCTGGAAACTATCATCATAGACTTCCATATCTCAACAGAGATTATTCCATGAATTATTTTTATTAAAATTTAAATAGAAAATGGTTTGATCAGAGTATTATTTGACAACACTCACCATTATCCATTTACTAGTGTTGAATTAAACAAAATTAGACATTTCAAATGTCTAATGATGATAACAATCATCTTTTTTCCCAACCATATTACAGCGTTGAATAACAACAGTTTAAAACATCTCTAATACCTAATGATGATAACGATCATCATTGTTGTTTGTTTGTTTGTTTTTAATAACGATCTCCATACATCATCTTACCATCCATTAACTAAGCATCAAAACACCATTCAATCAATTATTTTATACAATGCAATGAAGTAGTACTTAAATACACATAAACAATTATGTGACAACAAAACTGTAATAATACATGAACACTAACCGAATTTAGAAACCGAAACAGTAAACTGGCGTCCTGTTCAGCTGACCACTTTTCAAATCGATCATGTGACCCGAAAATTAAACAATAACAGTTCGCTATTATTTAAATCTATCAAGTTCACAAAAAATATAAAAAGATCAAACCTAAATATTATTTCAACTTACCAAAATTTACTGAATATAAAATTTACTTTATCTTTACAATACAATTTTTCCAAAATTTACTGATTATAAAATTTACTTTATCTTTACAATACAATTTTTATTTATATTAAGTTTTTACTATAATATTCATGAAAGGGAAATAAGTCTCATTCCAAACTTACGATAGACACTATGCAATCTCTCGAAGGTTTTAGGTAAGATTCTTTTGAGGGGGGTTACACTCATGATAAAACATGAACATGAATTTTTATCGTCAGGTTAGCATTCTGTCAATGCCAATGAAATCTAAAAGTGTTTTCTGCACATTGTTTGTTCACTGTCCTACATTTCACAAGTTAGAAATCATATCAGTATTGACGATCTGTGATCCCAAGAGAAAACTGACTGGAAAGCACTGGATTGATATGAGTATCATACTCTTTGGCAAAAGGCCTTAGTACACGCTTGCATGTAGATTAATGAGTGGTGCCTTGTTTACTCTGTAAAATGCCTTAAGTGTCGCATGTCAGTTGTGCGTTTTGTTCAACTGACTCCGCATCCCCACCCCACCCTCATACACATCCTTCCACTAAACGTTGGTTTTTGTTCCAGCCGCTTGTGGGATTTTTATTGCTTGTAATCATGTGTCCTCTGGTCTTGCCAGCTGCTTTTTGATACATCTCGTCTATATCCCTATATTCCAAGATTCCCCAGGCCTTCAAATACAACCTGTTTAGATATTCATTTTTCCACTTCAAGAGTACTGTACATGTAGTGTGGCAAAAGAGGTTCAGATTCAAGGTTTCATTCAGTTAAAAAGAATGTCTGGAACTCTTCATATGATGACATCCAGAATATTTGTAGCTTGATTAGAATGGCTGGGGGGGGGGGGGGGGGGGAGTCTGTTCGTACATATAACTGTTTCAAATCTTTAGTTAGAAAGATTTTTTGTTTAATTTTAGTTAATTACTGCGTCATAACATTACATTCTGTTAAATGATCTTGATGTTTTATAATCTTGCTAATTTTGTTACAGGAAATTCATTCAGTTTGTGTGTGTGTTGGATTTTTGTTTGTTTGTTTGGTTTTTGTTTTTTTTGTTTTTGTTTTGTTTTTGTTGTTGTTTTTGTTGGTAATGTGACTTGAGATATTAATGTAAGACACTAAACATCATGTCACCCATGAACAAGCACACCAAATTAGCAAGCAGCACGCTGGACGATACGAAAATGTGCTGACGTCAGTTAAGAAAAGAAAACTACGTTGGTATGGCCGTGTAACAAGATCCAGTGGCCTTGACACATCTGTCCTCGTGGGAACTGTTCAGGGAGGGAGATGGAAAGGAAGACAGAATAAAATGATGGACTGACAACATTGTGGAAAGGACAAAAAAAAACACCATTTGCATTTATCAGGATTTGGTACATAACCAACATAGCTGGAGGAATCTGGTGAATAGTTCTTCATTGCTACTCCCCAATGACTCTCCGTAGAATTAATGAAGATGGAGAGAAGAAGAGAAGAAGAAAAAAGAAGAGTGTGATCATTATCAATAGCGCCAGTAACCATGGCACTGTCAGTGCTTTTGGCGACAATGGAGATGCCCGAAGTAAGAAGAGGAATGGTGCTAGTGGTTAGTATCAGTATCACTGCAGCTGTATCAGAGGAATTGGAAGTAATTGTAATGATAATGGTGACAGTGGTAATAAGCAGTATAGTTGGTATAAGTAATGTAATGTACAAGGAAATGAGTAGATATGTGAAATGGCAAAGTAATGAGCATGTAGTAGCTTGGTGGCGAACATATTGGAGTAAATATTGGTGATGTAGCAGTAAGTAGTATAATGGTAGTCAGTGGTAGTAGCAATCATTGCGTACATAAGGTATTAGAGTAGTGTTGAACAGTGGTGCAGTGGTATAAGCAGTAGTGGTGTGGCAGTAGATAATGGAGAATATGTAGCATGTAGACAATAGTTGGCAGTAACAATAATGGTAGTGGTGGCAGTGGTAGTAGCAGTCAAGTTGGCAGTAACAATAATGGTTGGCAGTGTAGCAGTCAGTTGCAGTAACAATATGTAGGTGGCAGTGGTAGCAATCAAGTTGGCAGTAACAATAATGGTAGTGGTGGCAGTGGTAGTAGCATCAAGTTGGCAGTAACAATAATGGTAGTGGTGCAGTGGTAGTAACAGTCAAGTGGAGTAAATAAGGGTAGTGGTGGCAGTGGTTAGCAGTTAGTTATAGTAACAGTGATGGTAGTGGTGACAGTGATAGAGGCAGTGTAGTTGGTAGTAGTAATGGTTGTGGTATTAGTGACAGTATCTGTGGAATTGATATTTCGTGATAGTAGTGGTGCCGGGCAGCGGTAGTAGCAGCAATAGGACTGGTAGTAGTAATACATGCTGTTTTTATTATAATGGAGGTGTTTTATTGCTTTGTTTTGTTTGTTTTTTTCTAAAATCATACACACAAAAAGAACTTTAAAGAAGAAGATTAGGAAAAGACTATTAACATTTATAGGACATTTCATGAGGCAAGAGAAATTAGACCACCTAGTCACAACAGGAAAGCTGGATGGAAAAAGAGCACCAGGTAGACCCAGGGAGAAAATATTGGACGGACTTGCGAAGTGGATGAAGACAGACAGGGTGGGAGAAGGACTTGCAGCAACAACGGATAGGTTCGTATGGAAGGCCATGATTGCCAACACCATACGGGAAGGCACATGATGATGACGAAAATCATGCATTGTGTACAGACCTAAAACTGATATTAACCGATCCTGCATTCAATGGATCAACCTCAGCTTGCCTGGCCTACCTACTGCTGCATCCAGAGGAGAATGATGCTGTATACCATCAGAAACATAAACACAGTTTATGCCATTTGTGCCATCAACCACCCCCAATTTTCACACGACTGATTAAGGGATTTAGAAAAAGACAGAAAGTAATGTTTCTTTTCCTTTGCTTTGTTCAGATAACACAGATTGGCCATGACAACCGAAGCCACAATCGGAGACTGTGTGAAAAAGTGGGCAGAAACAGACCCTGACACACCCGCCTTCATCTTTGTTGATCCAACATGGCGGAGGAAAGTTCTGTCCAGAGGTGACGTGTACCGTCTAGCCACAAAATATGCCGCCATCTTGAAACGTTCTGGTGTGCAGAAAGGAGACATTGTCGCCAACACGCTGCCAAACACCGCAGAAAGGGTCATCACTCACGTTGGGGTGATCCTCGCTGGAGCTGTGTCTATGAATGGTCAGGTTTTACTCAGAGATGGAGAAGACTTTGTGGGTATTTTAAAAGATTCTGGTTGCGTCGCTGTTATCATCGATCCTAGTGATCCTAAGAGCGCTGCTTGTTTGCTCGAGGCTAGAGAGAAGGTGGTCCTCCAGGACGGAAATATTTTGTATCCAGAACTACCAGCTCTCAAGAACGTGTTTGAGGTGTACACGAATACAGAAGATAAAAACAAGTCCCTCTTTGAGATGCTGGATAAAGAAGTGGAAGAAGTCTATGTACGATCAAGCCCAAAGGATCATGTTGTTGTGTGGACAACTTCTGGAAGTACGGGATACTCAAAGCTGGTTCCTCTGTCCCATCATAAAATATTACTGTATGCTGAACAGTTTTCCCTCAGCGTCAACCTTGAAACAGGAGACGTCCTATACAACGGTGCACCACTGGGCTGGGCTTGTGGATCCTTGACAACTTACTTGACTCGCGGGATAACAAGAGTGATACCTGATTTCAGTCGTCGTGCGGCTAAAGATAGATATGCGTTCATGTGGGAGCTGATCTGCCAAGAAAAATGCGCTGGTGCCTTCCTCTCGCCAACCGATATGGATGGACTTGTGATAAATTATTCCAAGAGACACCAGGCCAACAGTACGGAGCGTGTGTCTTCAGATGATGTCGATTCAGAAAGTTCCTGCAGGAGGAATGGAAACTGAAAGTAATAGCGAGCAGTGGACAACCATTAAAGAAGACACAACTGGCCGTGCTTGGCACACTCACCACCAGCATGCATATGGTTTATGGTTCTACAGAGACTGGAGTAATAGCTTTCATTTCCATTACAGATGCTGAAAGTTACGAAAACTGCAACAATGGTCAACCAATGGACGGTGTGCAGTTGAAGATTGTCAATGAGAAAATGGAAGAGGTTCCCTGTGGACAGCTTGGTGAAATCATGTGCAAGAGCGAACAGGCATTTGATGGCTATCTGAACAACGATGCCAGCACTTTGAAAACAATCACGGAAGATGGATGGATCAAAACAGGAGACATCGGTACTTTTAACGAAAAGGGCCAGGTGTTTGTTTTCTGTCGAAAAGCCTTCAGCATCATTCGGGGATGCTACCTTGTGTATCCAGGATGGCTGGAATCACGACTGCTGAAATATCCAGGAGTTCTCAATGTCGTACTGGTACCTGTGCCAGATCCAGTGAAGCACCAAGAGCTGTGTGCCTGTGTGGTGACTCATCCAGGTTATCAAGTGACAGCTGAGGGATTCCAAGAATTCTGTGAGGACATGTTCCTCAAGGATCGTGATGATCCGATGACTGCTGTGCCAAGATATTACCTCTTCTTTGATGCGCTGCCAACCAACTCTACAGGAAAACTCTGTAGAAAAACAACTGCTGCTCTGGCTGCCAAACGTTTAGGGCTGACAGACAAATGAGCCACATTAAAAGCAAAAGTGCTTTCCAGCTTGGAGTCGATATTGACCTTTTTCAAATCTCTCACCATTGCTTTCAAAAATACATCACAGCAGGGTAAACAATAGCGGAATACCATGCTGAAATTATAGCTATAACGTGGAGCTGATGTTGCTTTCACAATACGTCATGCTACAGTATTCTGGTGCAAAATGGTCCTTCGTGTATCACTGATGGACAATCAACCACAACTTCTTCTCATTTACTTCGACTCTGCAGTTGCCTTTCAACAGAAATATGCCGTATTTAGAGTTTTGGAAACGCTGTAAATAGTTCTTAAAATTCAGTCAGGAGGTAACTGTTTGATGCAAGTGTTAAGGGAAATGTTGTGCAAGAGGAGGAAGATTGATTGTAGTCCAAAAGTGAAAGACTTGCTTTAGTTCAAGTTGGTTTTGTTCAAACGGAGAAAGGCTAGAAAGATTGGTGGTTTTTGTTCCGAGTGGTTTGTGTTCAAGTGGAGAAAAACTGGGTTTTCTTCAAGAGGAGAAAGACTGGGTTTTGTTCAAGAGGAGATATACCGGTTTTGTTCAAGAGGAGATATACCGGTTTTGTTCAAGAGGAGAAATACTGGTTTTGTTCAAAAGGAGAAATACTGGTTTTGTTCAAGAGGAGAAAGACTGTTTTGTTCAAGAGGAGAAAGACTGGTATTTGTGGAAACAGCACATATCAGACATTTTTTTCTTTTGTTTTGTTGGTGGTGGTGTGTGATAGGCCACGTAACAATATACATCATAGACGCACAATGAAAAAGAGTGAACAATAAGAAATGGAATTTCTCTTTGGTAAAGGAAAGGCTAAGCCTTACAAGCTTGTAACAGAGATCAAGCGGGACTATCACTGCAACAGTACTACAGTTTACGTTAGATAAGAAAGAAAGATATCAATAGTGAACGACAAGGACGAAAGAAACGTGCATGTCCAATGGCAAAAAATCATCATAGTGAACTTCATTTTACTGTTAGTTTGATTACATAAACAAAAGAACTCATGAGTGCATGCAGTTGGCATACCAGCAATGCCTGTAATCAAAACGAGCGGACATGGCAATATGGAAACTATATTTTGATCAACAAGGATATCTGCAAGATTGTTGCTAATACATGACACGTCAACACCCACATCTATGAGGGCTAGCTGTGCATGACTGGTTTTTTAACTAGCAGCTTCATTTTACTGCAGTTGGCAAATCACTGTACATGAGGGATGGAAGGGGAGGTTTATTCAGGTTGCCCTTCATTTTTCATGGTCCTGGCTTTGTGAGACATGAAGGCGGGTCCTGTAGTGTGTGTTGTTATGGCTGGGACAATAGGCAGCGACGTGTCCAAATTTGTGGCAGTGATAACAGCGTGCGTAATGAAACCAGCAAGGTAAACGGTAATGGTTACCACCACAGGACTTGCATGTCGCGTGTTGACGAAGGCATGTGTTCTCAGTTACGTGTGCTAAGGGTGAAGAGTTGCAGAATGGTTCAGACGTTCGCTTGCCAATAACTAAACTCAAGGTTCCAAAGTTCGCTCCCTGTAGAAACCTTGACTTTTCTCCTTTGGAAGGGGACAAGAAACGAGTCGGACCCATGTGCCTTCTGGCTGCGCAAGCTAAAGATTCCACAGCAGTTGAAAATCGTGAAGAGCAGGACATTGCCCAGCTGCCTTGGTATAAAACATTGGAAAGATAGTTTGATTTCCCTGGTCCAACCCCTTGAAGACCAATTAGCTGTCTTGCCTTTCTGAAGTTTTGGTTAAAAAAAATGTGATTATCAGCATGAATTTGAAGCGAGGGAGAGGGGATGGGCGCAGCACTTGTGGTGCTGGCCCCGGGAAAATTTGAAGTCTCTGCCACCTCACTCCCCTACGACCCTAGGGTTATGGAACTATCTAGGTAAGACCTCAGGACCTGGCCAGTACATGGGTTTTTGCGCAGGCTTAAGGCATGTGCCATGATCATTCTGGATCTTCTCCATCACATGGCACTTGTGAAAGAAGAAGAAGAGAAAGTGAAACAATCAGAAATACACAATTGTAATACCACTGTACGTGACTAGTCAAAGACTGTCTAGACACAGACCACACATTGGTAAATAAAATACACAAGATAACTTCATTTTAAGCAATATAAATTCTGGAAAATCAGATTAACTGTGTAGCTTCAGTTGGCATGAATGATACACATCATACACAGAGAGAATAAACGAATGCAATCTTAATTGCGAGGCTTTTAACTGACATGAATGACACTTTTGTTGTTGTTGTTGTTGTTGTGTATGTGTGTATTTGTGTGTTTGTGTGTCTCTCTCTCTCTCTCTCTCTCTCTCTCTCTCTCTCTCTCTCTCTCTCTCTCTCTCTCTCTCTCTCTCTCTCTCTCCAGGCTGTATATCCAATATCCCCAAAATGCAACAAGCTTGTGTTCCAGGGTGCTCTTATATATCAGCGCATTTTTAATTTCTAGACTATTTCTTCATCAAGTCTCTCCCATTCCTTTTCTGCACTTGTGGGCAGCCAGCTGAGTTTCTGGCCCATGGCATTATCAGTTTGTGTAAATTTCTCGTTTGAATCATTAGCGTGGGTGTCCTTGGCACTGTGGTTTGATTCTTGCCTTGGCTTTTTGACGTAAGTCTCAAGTTGCTCATTCATTAGGATCTTCAAACTGCCCTTTTTTTCGTTCTGTAGATTTTCATGCTGCACTCGGATGAGAATCTTCTTCCACAGACATCTGTGAATTCTAACTGTTCTGTAACTATGGTACATGTACACTGTGGATTTCCAACAGTGATTGTGTTGTTGATGATGGAATCATTCTCTTTTTCGTGAATCTCGGAAGCATTTTCTGTTATGGAAGTAGTGGACTGTTAGAGAAAAGTAAGGCATGGAGCAAGCCTATAGAGTCTGTAAATCAGGTGTTTCCCAGTGCCATCTGGTCTTTCCCAGTGTCATCCGTTCTTTCCCAGTGCCATCTGGCCTTTCCTAAAGTTCTCCGGACTATTCCAGGAAGTCAATGGTCTGGCCACGTGTCAATAGCAAGAAATTCCAAGGACAGTGGACAGCAGAAGGTCCTCAGAGGGGATCAGGCCACATCCAGGTCATGACTCCTGGATGCCCTTCTGCTGTCACCATTTTTTTTTTTACCATTTGGGTTGGAACTAGCGCCTTCAAGATGGTCAGGTGCTTCAGAGCCAAGTCACCTTGTGACAGATGACTTAAACATTTAGCTGTTGGACACCTGCTTTACCTAGGAGACATTTAAGCCTTATGAAGATCATTCATGAGGAAGATTAGGAAAAGACAGGCAACATTTATAGGCCATTTTATGAGGAAAGGGGAATTGGAGCACTTGGTCACAACTGAAAGCTAAAGGGAAAGAGAGCACCAGGTAGACCCAGGGAGAAGATATTGGACGGACTTGCAGAGTGGCTGAAGACAAAGAGGGTGGAAGAGGTGCTTGAGGCAACAAGAGATAAAAACTGAAGGAAGGCCATGATCGCCAACGCCATGTGGCAAGGCAACTGATGATGATGATGAAGTTCATTTCTAATCCTCCTTGACCAGACCCACCCAGCTGGAACTCTTTTTACATGCTTCTGCCATTGCCTTTAGCGCTCTGGTCCTCTCCTTTACACAAAACGAGAGTTGAGTCATTAAGTCATTAGTAGTTGTGCCTACCAATCCCATTGCTCCAACCTTTATGGCGAGGACTTTTGTTTGAAATCAGGATGTTCTCAAGTTACTGGTTAGATTGGCATATCTTTATGTGTTGTACATCTGAGCCTCTTCTGTCACACAATTGTACAACACAGAGAGTTCCATCAGAATTATCTATTTGTCACGAAAGACTAATCAAAATGTCAAACTGTCTATTTACAGACAAATCTGTAATTTCTGTAATAATTGTCGTGTAAGAATACAGCGGCTGGCCCAGTGGTTAAAGTATTTGCCTAAGAAGCAAGAAACCTGGGTTCGAATCAGAGAATGGATTGGGATTTCCTGTTCCCTCCTCCACTTGATATTAAGCATCTGGGTCTAGGTGCCAGTTTCTTTTTCAAATGAGACAATAAATGGACCTCAAGCCTGCGTACAGCACACACACTCAGAGCACGTTAAAGATCCCACGACACAAAAGGAGTTGTTCTTGGTCAATTTCTGTTGACACCCCCCTCCCCTTTCAGAAAGGAAAATAGCACTACCTGTATGCAGAAAACAAAGAAGAAGAAAAAAGGGGGGTGACGTTGCACTGCGTTGACGTATTCTCGTGGGGACAGCAACCTGAATATCACATGATAAATCCATTGTGCAAAGCAAACACAAAATATAAAGAAAGAAAAAATAAAAAGAGGAAAAGAGAAATAACTTTAAAAAGCACACTATAATGGCTTGGCCGTCTTGTTTATTTTTTGTGTAGTTTTACCCAACCGAACGACAGTAGGTCGCCTGAATAGGCTTTGCGTAAAATCTCGAGTGTCAAGGTAACATTTTGTGTCAACGTATGCGTTGCAAGTTTTCCTTATGTAAACTGTATAGAAGTCAGCTAACACACACAACATACATCAAATTTCTATCTGTTTTAGGTTAACAGTAATGTTGTTTTTTAACTTAACAATAGTGTCAGATGGATGAAGTGAGAGAATGCTTCAGACAGGCTCGTATTTCACTGCATTCAAGAGAATGGCCCTGATCTGTTCACTTGTCAGTTTTTAGATCAAAAGCTGAGCCACAATTTTACAATAGGCTGGCTGGTTCTGCTGCTTGAGCCGTGAACTCAGGAGCTCATGTCTTGCGTTCAATCCCAGTCTGCAGCATAAAAATTACTGGCCTAATCGCTGCCCATCTTAATGCTCCAGTCATTCTGATGAGATCAGCTTAGTGTTACATAGCTCCCATTCTCTTTTCGTCTCTCCCCATCCCTCATCCCTTTCCATTTGAAGGCATTACCTGTGCATGGATGTTTGCGCAGACTCAAAGAGTCGGGCAAATAATTTGTGGCTGATCTGGCTGAGGCACATATGGAAATTGTCTGCGTGCTATGAATCTGTTTTAGACAAACTCTATCATCATTATGTCCTCTGCTGCATGGCGATGGCGAGCATGGCCCTCTGTACGAATCAATCTTTTGTTGCTGCAAGTCCATCTCCCATCCTTTCTGTCTTCATTCTGCAAATCCATCCAATATTTTCTCCCAGGGCAAATTCCAAACTGTATTAACTTAAGGCTTGATTGAAAATACATGTACAATACTTATCGATGAAATGAAGCTGAATCTCTGTTCGTCTCAAAAAGGCGTGCTAACAAACATCCAATATGAGATGAAGAAGAAGAAAGAAGAGTAACTGCAGATGAGATAAGAAATAGACAAGAAAAGAAACGTACCATGGTCACCTTAGAACTTGGAATAACATTAATCACATACAGCAAGCGTCTTGCCTGTGAGTTTTGTAAAGTCAAGTTCTCACCATGACACAATACTTTCTTTGCATATCTAATGAATAGAGGTATGTAAAAATACAGTAAATGGCAGTATGGGTGGAGGTGTGTGTATTTGTGCACATGTACATGAGTGTTTGCCTTGTGTGAAGGTGATGATGCCTGGACTGATGAGGAAGATATTTGTGTTAAAGTGTATAGGTAAGGGAACTTGATACCACCGGAAAATTACAAGCAGACAGGAACCAGAAAAAAAACAACACGAAAATTGAATCAGAACGTGTATTTAAAACACCCAGACATGACAGGCGCAAATTTTCGGCCAACTGGCCTTTGTCAAGCGTAAACATAAGATCACAAACGAATAAACACCAAATACAAAATTTAGGAGAAAAAGACTAAAACTTCCCAGCTGCTTCGTCCAGTGGGGGAAAAGGTCTAAGAAGAACAATAACAATGAGGAAAAGCGTTCTTGTTTCCTGTTTGATCGAATTCAGTGTCATGAATTTTTACAGACTGGCTGACCCTGCTGATTAAGCCATAGATCCAAGACGTGATGTCTTGAATTCAACCCTAGCCTGCTCACTGCCTGTGTCAACACTCCAGTCATTCTAGTGGTGCTAGCTTAGTACTGTGTTAAAAAAGTTTTGTTTTCCAACCCCGTTCCTCCATTATAAGGCCTTACCAGTGCATTAGCTTTTGCGCAGTGTTTGTTGCTGTTGCTGTTGTTGTTTTTGTTTTGTCTTTTTTTTTTTTTTTTTTTTTTTTTTTTGTATGTTTTAGTGCCACCATGTATGTTCTGAGGGCTTTATCATGTTACGAAGTGGGTCAAGGCTTTACAGCTTGCAGGCTGTGGTGGAGGCTCAGTGGTGGGTGGGGTGAGGGAGCGAGGGATTAAATAACGTTCTACATGTAGAATGTTCTGCATAATAATGTTTTGTGAGTAATCTTGGATAGGGTCAGACTGAGACTGGCTTTCATCAGTAGAGGTAAGACGTTTGTCAGTCGTTAAGATTTACTTTGAAATAGGCATAAATAGTAACTTGAATGAACTGGATTTGTCAGTGAACTGATGTACGCAGGCCTCAAAGCAGTTTTTATTTGTTTTGTCTGATCAACGCCTTAGAGTTACACTCTAAACGACGTTGGGCAAGCTTAAGATTATTGCTTGGTGAATGATAAGATATCTATGTGGCAAAGTTTTGCTCCTGTTTGTAGATTAATGACAATGCCGGGGGCACACTGGGACATTTCTTATCGTGAACTCCATTCAGATTGGTTTGTTCGGTGAATGCGTCTCGTCTTCTATTTTTCTGATAACAAAAGAATTACCACAGATTTGAATTGAAGCCATTCGATCAACATGGGAACATTAAATGCTTCTTTGTATGCTCAAGAGCGCCATAGCAAACGAAAGTGATCATATCACAGCGTGTAACAGAACTAGTTACCTGCCTCACTATCGTGTTGTGAGACACTGAACTTTAAAGACTTGTAAGGATTACTTCTCGCCTTTATTTGCTCATTTATTTCATGAGCCGTTGGGTTTAATTGTCTGCTGTTCTTGACTTCAAAAAGTAAGCTGTGTGGGTTATTGAAGTAGAATTACACATGATAAAACATGAACATGAATTTTTATCATCAAGCTAGGATTCTGTCATTGTCAGTGACATCTAAAAGTGTTTTATGCACATTGCTTGTTCATTGTCTTAAATTTCACAGTTTAGGAAGAAGTATTGACGATCTGTACTCCCAAATGAAAACTGACCCCCAAGAGAAAACTGATTGGAAAGCATGCCATAGATATGAGTATCATATTCTGGAAGAAAAAAACAACTTAGTACGCTTTGCAGGATGAGGTAGACGCCCCAAGTGTCTCTTATGTCAAGTGTGTATTTATTGCGTTGGATCATTTGTCTTCTGGTTTTGCCAGCCACTTTTCGAGACAACTCATCTCATCATCATTTCATCATCATCATCATCATCATTATCATCATCATGTGCCCTGCCGCATGGCGTTGGCGAACATGGCCCTCCATACAAATCTGTCCCTTGTAGCTGCAGTACATCTTCCATCCTCTCCATCCTTAGCTACCCTGCAAGTCCATCCAATATTTTCTCCCTGGGTCTTCCTGGTGTTCTCTTTTCCTCCAGCTTTCCTGTTGTGACGAGGTGATCTAATTTCTCTTTCCTATTAATGTTGCTTGTCTTTTTCTAATCTTTATTAATGATCTTCTTGAGTCTGCTTCCTGCAAGACTGTCTCGTTTGATTTCTTTGCTGTCCATGGAACTCTCAACATTCTTCTTAGAATCCACTTTTCTGTTGCTCCTATTTTGTTCTGACTTTGCATGTTGACTGTCCATGCCTCATAACCCTACAACGCTATTGGTTCTATACAACACTCAAGAACTCTCTTCATGATGTTAATTGATAGGCATTTGTTGGTAAGAACGCTGTTCATCTTCTTGACTGCTGTTTTGACTTGGCCGATTCTGCTGGCTATTTCTGATGTGGATCTGCTGTCTGTCTAGTAAGATGACCATTCCTAGATATTTAAACTCTCGTGTCAACCTGTCTCAGTGTTGTGTCATTTGCTGTTATTTTGCATGAGGGGATTTGTTGTTTTTACTTATTACCATGACTTCAGTCTTCTTGCTATTTAGCTTTAGCCCTTCATTTTTGCTTTTTATTTCTATTATTTTCACAAGATTTTATAAGTCTTTTTCATTTTCTGCAATTAGCACGGTGTCATCTGTGTAACAAATGTTCTTTATCATTTTTTCCTCCAACCTTTATCCCAGGGCATTCTTCTAGGTTTCTCATGATGGTTTCGCTGTAAAGTGAAAATAAATTTGGTGACAGAACACAACCCTGCCTGACCCCTATTTTGATATTTTTGAAAGAACTTGTATCATTTTCTATTCTCATTGCTGCTGTTTGTTCCCAATACATATTTCTGATTATTCTTAGATCTTTTCTATCAATATTGAGCCTTTCTAGTTGGTTGACCAATTCTTCGTGTCCTATCCGATCGAAAGTCTTGGTGTAATCAATAAAGCATAAATATAAATCCTTATTCAACTCGACTAACTTCTCTTTGATAGTTCTTAGGGTGTATATGGTATTAACAGTTCCTTTCCCTTCGACAAATCCACACTGTTCTTCTGATATTTCTCTTTTGGTTCTGTTCTTTGTCCTCATCATGATTATTTTAATAGGATTTTTGTTACATGACTCATCAAGCTGATTGTGCGATGGAGTTCGCATTCTATAACCCGTTTTCTGTGGAAGTGCAATGAAAATTGATTTGGACATAATCTTTAGGGATTTTTCAGGTGTCATGAATTTTATTTAGGTCTGTTAATTTTTCAATATCAAATTCTTCTTGGGCCTCAATCATTTCTGTAAAAATATTGTCTTTTCCTGGGGCTTTTCCTGGTTTCGTCTTTTTCAGTGCTGCTCTACTTTATCAGTCATTATGGGTGATCCTTCAACGTTCTTTCTTATAATGTGTACTTCGTTTCTGTCATCGTTTAAGATCATAAATGTACTCTACCCATCTATCTAATATTTTGTCTTTTACCATGATAAGCGTACTATCTTTCGTTTTTAAGCAACCAGTTGATGTGCATGTCTCATCTATATCCCTATATTCCAGTATTCTCCAGTCCTTCAAATACAACCTGTTTAGATATTCCTCTGTCACTTCAAGAATACTATAGTGTGGCAAAAGAGGTTCAGATCTCAAGGTTTCATTCAGTTGAAAAATGTGTGGAACTCTTCATATGATAACATCCAGACATCCAGAACATTTGTAGCTTGATTAGAATGGCTCAGGGGAAGGGAGAGGAGGGAATACGGGGGGTGGGGTGAGTCTATTCGTCCTTTTAACTGTTTCAAATCTTTAGTAAAAAAAATCATTTTGCTCTATATTTGTGACTCTCTGTGTCACAACATTACATTCTGTTAAAAATTCTTGATAGTTTGTAATCTTACTAATTCTCTGCTGGAAATTGGTTCAGTTTGTGTCTATCTGGTTTTTGTTTGTTTGATTGATTGTTTGGTTGATTGATTGATTGATTGATTTGTTTGGTTGGTTGGTTGGTTGGTTGGTTGGTTGGTTGTTGGTTGGTTGGTTGGTTGCGTTTGTTTTGGTGTTGTTGTTGTTTTTGTTGTTGGTGTTGTTGTTGTTTGTTGTTGTTGTTGTTGTTGTTTTTGGGGGGGTGATGTGACTTTGAGATGCTATCATCGCAAGATGCTAAACATCAGATACACTGGTGATGTAACACTGCCCGATATGAACATCTTCTGACGTCAGTTAAAAACAGAAAACTACGCTGGTATGACCGTGTAACAAGATTCAGCGACCTTGACACATCTGACCCCCCCCCCTCCCCCCAGGAACTGTTCATGGAGGGAGATGGAGGGGAAGACAGAAAAAAACTATGAACTAAAAACATTGCAGAATGGACAGAAAACCATTTGCACAGACCCAGAATTTGGCACACAACCGACATAGCTGGAGGAATCTGGTGAACAAATCTTTAGTGCGACTCCCCAATGACTCTCCAAGGAGTTAAAGAAGGAGAAGGAGGAGGAGGAAGAAGAGGAGAAGGGGGAGAAGGAGGAGAAGAAGAAGAATGTGATCTTTATCAATAGCACCAGTAACCATGCCACTAGCAATGTTTTTGGCAGCAATAGAAATGGCAGAAGCAAGAGGAGGAATGGTACTAGTGGTAGAATCACTATCACTGGAGCTGTGTCAGAGGAGCTGGCAGTAGTAATAATGATAATGGTGACAGTGGTAGTAAGCAGTAGAACTGGTAATACTAGTAATGGTGGTGGTGACTTTGATAGCAGTAGCAGAGTTGGTAGTAATAGCAATGGTAGTGGTGAAAGTGGTGGTAGCAGTGGAGTTGGTAGTAATGGAATGGTAGTGGTGGCAGTGATAGAGACACTGGAGTTGGTAGTAGTAATAGTTGTGATATAGTGGTAATATCAATGGAACTGGTAAATGGTGGTGAATCTAATGGAAGTATGTGATGGTAGATGTGGCAACGGGTTGTAGCAGTAATAGGACTTGTAGTAGTGGTACATGCCATTTTTGTTGTAATGGAGGCGGTTTTTGTTAATTTGTTTTGTTTTTTTCTAAACTCATACATTGCGTACAGACATAAAACTGATGTTAACTGACCCACCATTCAGTGGATCAACTCTCCTTGCCTGACCTGCCCCTGCTGCATCCCATGAAGAATGATGCTGCTTCTCGTCGGATAAGAACATTGTTTATGTCACTTGTCCCATCAACCACCCCCAATTTTCACACAACGACTGATTAAGGGATTTAGAAAAAGACAGAAAGTAATGTTTCTTTTCCTTTGCTTTGTTCAGATAACACAGATTGGCCATGACAACCGAAGCCACAATCGGAGACTGTGTGAAAAAGTGGGCAGAAACAGACCCTGACACACCCGCCTTCATCTTTGTCGATCCAACATGGCGGAGGAAAGTTCTGTCCAGAGGTGACGTGTACCGTCTAGCCACAAAATATGCCGCCATCTTGAAACGTTCTGGTGTGCAGAAAGGAGACATTGTCGCCAACACGCTGCCCAACACCGCAGAAAGGGTCATCACTCACGTTGGGGTGATCCTCGCTGGAGCTGTGTCTATGAATGGTCAGGTCTTACTCAGAGATGGAGAAGACTTTGTGGGTATTTTAAAAGATTCTGGTTGCGTCGCTGTTATCATCGATCCTAGTGATCCTAAGGGCGCTGCTTGTTTGCTCGAGGCTAGAGAGAAGGTGGTCCTCCAGGACGGAAATATTTTGTATCCAGAACTACCAGCTCTCAAGAACGTGTTTGAGGTGTACACGAATACAGAAGATAAAAACAAGTCCCTCTTTGAGCTGCTGGATAAAAAAGTGGAAGAAATCTATGTACAATCCAGACCAGACGATCATGTTGTTGTTTGGACAACTTCTGGAAGTACGGGATACTCAAAGCTGATTCCTTTGTCCCATCGTAAAATACTGATGTTTTTTGAACAGTTTTCCATTGGCGTAAACCTTACAACAGATGACGTCCTTTATAATGGTGCACCACTGGGCTGGGCTTGTGGATCCTTGACAACTTACTTGACTCGCGGGATAACAAGAGTGATACCTGATTTCAGTCGCCATGCAGCCAAAGATAGGTTTGCGTTCATATGGGATTTAATTTGTGAAGAAAAATGCGCTGGTGCCTTCCTCTCGCCAACCGATATGGAAGGACTTGTGATAAATTATTCCAAGAGACACCAGGCCAAAAGTACAGAGCGTGTGTCTTCAGATGATGTCGATTCAGAAAATTCCCTGCAGAAGGAAAGGAAACTGAAAGTAATAGTGAGCGGTGGACAACCATTAAAGAAGACACAACTGGCAGTGCTTGGCACGCTCACCAGCAATGTACGTGCAGTCTACGGTGCTACAGAGGTTGGAATGATGACTCTGCTTTCCATTACAGACGCTGAAAGTTACGAAAACTGCAACAATGGTCAGCCAGTGGAGGGTGTGCAGTTGAAGATTGTCAATGAGAAAATGGAAGAGGTTCCCTGTGGACAGCTTGGTGAAATCATGTGCAAGAGCGAACAGACATTTGATGGCTATCTAAACAAAGATGCCAGCACTTTGAAAACAATCACGGAAGATGGATGGATCAAGACAGGAGACATCGGTACTTTTAACGAAAAGGGCCAGGTGTTTGTCTTCTGTCGAAAAGCCTTCAGCATCATTCGGGGATGCTACCTTGTGTATCCAGGATGGCTGGAATCACGGATGCTGAAATATCCAGGAGTTCTCAATGTTGTACTGGTACCTGTGCCAGATCCAGTGAAGCACCAAGAGCTGTGTGCCTGTGTGGTGACTCATCCAGATGCCCAAGTGACGGCTGAGGGATTCCAAGAATTCTGTGAGAACGTGTTCCTCAAGGATCGTGATGATCCGATGATTGCTGTGCCAAGATATTACCTCTTCTTTGATGCGCTGCCAACCAATTCCTCAGGAAAACTCTGTAGAAAAACGACTTCTGCACTAGCTGCCAAACGTTTAGGGCTGACAGACAACTGAGCCACATTATGCAAAAGTGCTTTCCAGTTTATAGGTGATGTTGACTTTTTCAAATCTCTCACCATTTCCTTCACAAGATATATCACAGCAGGGTAAACAGTAGCAGAATACCATGCTGAAATTATAACTATAGCTTGGAGTTGATGTTGACTTTACAGATCTTTCACTACTGCCTTCAAAGGACACAGTACAGCAAGAAACAATAGAAGAATTCTGTAAAATTAAGTGTTATGTTAATCCAAAGCTGCTGTTTACTACAGCTTGGAGTGCATGTTGACTTTTACAAACACTTCACTACTGCCTTCAGAAGATAGATCACAGCTACAAGATCCGTTACACAATACGTCATGCTGCAGTGTTCTGGTGTAAAATGGTCCTTCATGAATCACTGATGGATAGTCAACCACAATCATTTCTCATTTACTTTGACTCTGCAGTTGGCTTTCAACAGAGATGGCTTTAATGAAGAGATGTACCGGTACGATATTTCGAGTTTTGGAAACGCTGTAAATAGTTCTCAGAATTCATTCAGGGGGTAACTTTTTGATGCAAGTGTTAAGGAAAATTTTGTGCAAGAGGAGGAAGACTGATTTTATTCAAAAAGAGAAAGACAAACTGGTTTTTGCTCAAGGGGAGAAAGACTGGGTTTTGTTCAAATGGAGAAAATGGGGTTTTCAAAGGGAGAAAGACGGGTTTGTTCAAAGGTAGAAAGATGGGTTTTGTTCATGGGGAGAAAGGCTGTGTTTTGTTCAAGTGGAGAAAGACTGGGTTTTGTTCAAGTGGAGAAAAGGTTTGTAAAAGGAACTGGTTTTGTTCAAGTGAAAAGGTTTTGTAAGGAGAAAGACTGATTTTTGTTCGGAAAGATCGGTGAGTTCTGTTCAAGTGGAGAAAAACTGGGTTTTGTTCAAGTGCAGAAAAACTAATTTGTTCAAGGGGAGAAAAAATTAGTTTTCTTCAGAAATATTGTGTTTGTTCAAGAGGAGAAAGACTGGGTTTTGTGGAGACAGTACATACTGAGTGATTTTTTTTTTGTTTTGTTTTGGTTCTTGCTTTGGTGGTGGTGGTGTGTAAGTAGACCACGTTTCTGTGTATTTGGTCTTCATCACAGATGTAACCACATGGCTGAAAACAAAACAAAACGATGTAAATGCTGCTTTAATAGTTCTACTGTCAGTGAAGTTTGAACCATGCTGGAGAGACTTTTCCTCTTTTTTTTTATGAAACTTGTTCTTCTCTGGGTTATTTTTTTCAAACTTCACAGCCTGTCTGTTTAAAGCACAGTGTCTTCATGGTGATGTAAAACTGACCGTTTCTCGGACTTTATATTCGAAAATATATTTGATGCAATTTTTCAAACAGAAACTCGGTTGAAATCAAATGACCATGAGCCTCCTGGTTACAAATTTCTGTTTTTCCCCTCAAGCCTCCCTTGGTGGCGGGGCTGCTGTTTTGATTCAACGGTGCTTGGATCTAGTCTCTTCTTCTCCTGCTCCTTCCCCTTTTCTGCTCTGTCAAGGCAAGCCATTCTTCACATGTCAGATCAGTCTTTTATTTTCTCTGGTATTTTTTGTCCTCTCAACCTCGTTCCTTCTATGTTTCATGAAGAAGTTGAGTCTCTCCTGGATTATTACAGGAAAACTCGTCACACTTGATAGTGAAAAAGTATACTCTGATGATCAAGATGACCGTGAAACCAAGCATGGCTCAAGTTTGTGTCTTTTCTCCAGCATGGCTCAAGCTTGTGTCTTTTTCTCCAGCATGGCTCAAACTTGTGCTTTTCTCCAGCATGGCTCAAACTTGTTTCTTTTTCTCCAGCATGGTTCAAGCTTGTGCCTTTTTCTCCAGCATGGTTCAAGCTTGTGCCTTTTTCTCCAGCATGGTTCAAGCTTGTGCCTTTTTCTCCAGCATGGCTCAAACTTGTTCTTTTCTCCAGCATGGTTCAAGCTTGTGCCTTTTCTCCAGCATGGTTCAAGCTTGTGCCTACCTCAGTCATTCTTTCTCTCAGCTTAGCTTACGGTCCGAAATTAAAGGCAATATTGTTGACTGGCTAACCGTCCTCAACACCCTTGAACTTGTTGCATTAGTCTCTCTCCTGCACAACTTCCTTCAGATCATTTTGCTGTGTTCTTGTCTCTTAGTCTGTTTAAACGTGTATTCCAGAAACGAACTGTGACCCACCATGACCTGAAATCTATCAACGTTAAAATCTTTTTATCTGAAGTTGGAAATCGTTTCTCCTCTCAGTCAAGTTCCTCTGATCCTGCCAGTCACTACAATTTATTCTGGCACCAGCGTTCTGATGGCATGCACCCCAACCATCCGTAACCTGCCTGACCACCCATTTATGCCTAGTACACAAATAAAATAAGGGTAGCCAAACAAGGTCGTACACATGCCGAACGCCAGTGGTGGTCCTCATAACTTCTAGTTCATTCACAGATTTATCGAAAACAGGTGAAAATAGGAAGGCCTACGAAATTATCACCAAAACCAGAACTATTTTTCTACCCATGTCCTTGAATCTACAACTACAAAACGCTTGTTCTCTGTCATGTCTGATTTTTTGGTGCTGCTAAGTCATCTCACCAAATCTTCCAGAGGCTTTTTCAACATTTTTAAAGTTAACGATCTTTGAGCTAAGCCTGATAAAACCCCTTTTTTCTGCCATCCCTTCTTATTCTGCTTTCACAGGGTCCCCACTCACCGAATTTCATTCAGTTTCTGAAACTTTGATTGTCAGAGTTTTGACGAAATGTAATCCAAGTCTCGTGAACTTGAACCCTTACCTGACTCTCTCTTCTCTCAAACACTTCCTGAGCTTCTTCCATTTGTAACGTATATCATCCACACTTCTCTTTCCACTGTATCTGTCCCATCTTCTTGTAAAATACCCATTGTTCTATCTCTGCTGAAAAAAACTAATCTCGGTCCAAATACTCTCAAAAACTATTGCTTTGTGTCCAATTTGTAGTTCGTTTCAAACCTCCTGGAGAAAGTGGTTTTGAAACAGTCGAATAATCATT
>CM060308.1:14957829-14980329 GCA_030674185.1 Monoplex corrugatus | reverse complement strand
GAAATTGAATTACTACACAAATGAAATACCAGTATCATGTTCCAGAGATGATTTTTTTTCTACTGTCGTCACGTTATACAGCTTAATTTGCAAGTACGATCTCAAAGTCCCCATTATCTTTTGAAAAATCACTGCAAACTTTATTACATTAGTCAATACTTTTAGAATCTTTAATGGTTACAATCAGTGAAGACATGCAGTCTTGAAGACTATTTCTATGGTCAATAGCAGGGGAGATTACAAATTTACAATTTTCTTTAAGATTGACATTTGTGTCGTTAATGATGTTATATCATACTGAAGGACTCAGAAAAACAGAATGGACACTTAACTTAGATCCTTGATTTGGGGTTACGAATTCGTTTTCGATTTGTAGACTTCTATGTTGCATTTTGATTGATTGGTTTGATTCAAGTTTACGTCAGCACCCACCTCAGGTGATATGGCCGACGGGGATAACTATCCCAGGGAAGTGGGGAAAGGGGGACTTATTGAATCCTACACTGACAACCACGAAAACAACAATGATGTTAAGATGGGACGGTCAGAAAGCCAGTTTTAATGTAGCGCATCCCGAGATTCGAACCCACAATCATTAGCATGTGAATCCGACGCTCAACCAGCTGAGCTACTGAGACCCGCACCGTTGCATGGTGTCCTGTTTTAAGTTATAAATCCAACTTTTTGCTCTACAATGCTTAACCAGTACAATGTATATATGTCAATTGGTTAACAAAATCGCATTCAACAAACTGAAATGCATCTTTGGACTCAAACCGTGGCGCTTTTCAGTTTAAATTTAATGTCACATGAACCTTCTGTGGGAACAGATGTATTCAGACAGATTTGATAAATTAGTAGACTGGATTTGTAAGGTATGGTGCTGGCAATGGTGATGGTGACCAACTCCATTTTTGACCTATTATTCAACTTTTTCCACACAAAGACGAACATGTGATAGTAAACGCTGTATTGAGACAGATTTGATGGGTCAATAGAATGGATCCAGCTGGGAAGCACGGATCAACACACAAGGGAAAAACAAATACTCAAATTTAGGAGACTACAATATTTGGTATAAATCATATTCGACCTGGGCACAGATGGTGGATTATCTGGGTTGTGTCAGTAAACATCAATATCTAAAACAGAATTCTGGAAGGGTTGAGTAACGACCATGGCCACCAACTTTCAGCATTGCCATACATAGCACAACAAAAGGATAGGCCTATAACTTTGTCAGAGTGAACATATGTATGGTCGACTATAGTGGTCGATAAATCCAACCTAGCATTTTATGTATGTACCCTCATGTGGGAAACTTAAGCCAAAGTCTGATACGCACAGGTGGCCCCATACAGGACACTCAATGGAACGCTCTGCAGAGTTGGTTCTGGCCTTTATTGCTGCACGCTTTTCCACTTGGCTGCTTCGTCTTTCATTTTTATAAACTTCTGTTCCCTGCGAATAGCTTGCCTCCATTCAGACCTGTTTGTTGCCATGATTTTCCATTGTTCTTCATCAATTCACATTTCTGGAGGGATTTTTTTTCAGGTGTCTTTTTAGCGAAGCTTTGGAAGCCTGTTATCCTGTTTTATGCGACATATATCACATTGCCGAATGTTGGTGGCCCTGACCTTCCTTCATTTCTACTTGATGGCACACGCAGTCAGAGCCTGGTTAAAGTATGCCACGATTCCACAATGCTTGATCACCATCGAGGAAATGACATTTGATACAAAAGTTATCCTTTCCTTGTATACAGTAATAATGGAGCAAGTCCAACGTGTCTGCCACATCTTCCTGGAATGCCCACAGTCTTCTTAGGATTGTTATGGAACCTTTGGTACTTGTCGTGTTAAAAGTAGTACATATCACTTATGATTCAGCCTTAGTCGCTATGTTGCTTACCTCGAATGGTGCATACTTCTTACCACTACTGATGAGTGATACAGTCTCAACATGTCAGCATCTTCTTCTATTGATTCTTGATGAGCAGTTTAGTCTCAACATCCAAAAGCTTATGTTACTTCATGAGTTGGCAGATGAAAACATAATTCAGAGTCTCTCTCTCCTACACCTCCAGCTCACAACTCCTTAATGTTCTCTTTCTCTCTTTCTCTTTCTCTCTCTCTCTTTCTCTCTCTCTCCCTTCCCCCCTCTCTCTCTCTAGGTACCCACATCCCCTCTCTCCCTTCACAATTCCCTCCCATCCCAACCCCTTCCCCTTTACCCCACAGGCACACAATTGCATCTCAATCCAAAAAACAAAAAATAAGCATATCTAATAATGAGCAGAAGTAGTAGAAGCGGGAACTGGCTTTTCATGGCCTGGGTATCGCAGCCTGTAAGACGTCCCAGTCGCGGAAAAATTCTCACTCAATTGAATGAATGGCATTGTGACTGTTGACACACTGATACAGCTCGTGTAAAAATGACTTCTGTGGCAAATACCAGCTCTTTGAAACATCGCTGGAAAAGGATCGGATTCATCAAAAACGGGATCGCGGTGTTTCTTGTTAACTTTGGCTTGTGGCTTGATAACTGTTATTGCTATTGTTATTGTTATTGTTATTGTTTTTAAAGCACAGCCGACTGAGTAGAGCCATATCAGTGCTATAACCGCCTCAAAACATACAAAACTTCAACAGGAAAAAAATAAGAAAGATAATTAAGTACACATATCAATGCATTTGCGCACATCATCCAAGGACATGCCCCTGGCGTTGACCACTCCGTCCAATTTATCGCACAGGGGATTATAAAAAAACACACCTAAATACAAATTCAAGCATACCTAAGGACACCAAAACGTATAAAAACGGGCATAAATTACCTAAAATTGCTTCCGCATATCTCACCTCCCTAGAGCCAAAACATGCACTCAATACATGTACACAATTATCAATTTTAAGAAAACTGTAAAAAGGGGGAAGAAGCTGGCAGCTATGTGAGCTGGTAGCAGGGCGGGCTGCTCCACCGCCATGTGACTCTGACAAACTAAAAATATGCCTTTTTAACGTTCAGCCAACATGCAAAGATGGCAAAGCGGATGTTATTGCTGACTTCATCGCAGATGAGCATGTTGACATTACTTTTATCACCGAAACATGGCTTAACCCCCTTGGTCATGAACCTATACAAGCGAGTCTCACTCCGAGTGGTTACAGGCTTGCTTCTTTCCATCACCCGTCCCGAGGTGGCGGTATCGCCATCCTCTACAACGACTCACTCCATTCCCGCCTATCTTTCTCGCAGTCTCTGCCTTTCTCCCATCCTTCTTTCGAGCACGTTGAAGTATCCTTCCAATCCACCCCTCACCCCATCACCTTCTCCTGTGTCTATCGACTTCCACCTAGCTCTGCCAACAAGCTCACCACATCCACGTTTCTCTCTGACTTTGACCAACTACTTGACTACTACTGCCTCTTACCTGGAAATCTCATCATTCTAGGTGACATCAATGTCCACTATGACAACACTCACCGTTGTGACACAAGACATATCATCAACTCGCTGTCAAATCACAATATGACTCAACACATTTCTGAACCAACCCATCAAAAAGGTCACACTCTTGACTGGATCATTTCCCATGATCACCACAATTCAGCTACTGACAACTGCTTAGTTCTTTCTACCCGTCTAACTTCAGCCCTTCCTCTGCAATTCTCTGTTCTCTTGACATTTCTCCTCCTTCCCGGACCACGCGCACAGTGACTCGACGCAATCTCAAATCTATCGACCTCTCCACTTTTTCATCTGATGCCTCCCGTCTCCTTTCTGAAAAGTCACATAACCTTGCCGATGAATTCTATACTACTCTCCACCATCTTCTGGACACTCATGCTCCATCCACAACCCGTCTTTTACCTGACCGCCCCCCTACCCCCTGGCTCACTCATGAGATTGCCTGTGCAAAACATGCCCGCCGCAGAGCAGAGCGCCGCTGGCGCAAATCCAAACTCACTCTACATAGGCAACTTTTCCAAGCCTCTAAAACAAAAGTATCCACCCTCATTGCATCTGCAAAAACAAGCTTTTTCCAAACCAAAATCCTGAATGCCTCTTCTTCAAAAGAACTCTTTACAACAATGAATCATCTCCTTGGCACACGAAAAGACTTACCTCTCCCAACAAAACACACAAATAATAATAATAATAATAATAATATATTTTATTTATATAGCGCAAAATCTTGACAAAATCAAATCTAAGCGCTGAGCGTATACATGCATACATACCTACATACATATGAGCGTATACATGCATACATACATGCTTACATACTTACATACATAAATCTAAGCTGAGCGTATACATGCATACATACATACATAAATCTAAGCGTATACATACATACATACATACATACATACATACATACATACATACGTACGCACATGCATACATAATAATTACAATATTTATATAGCGCAAATCTCGACAAAATCAAATCCAAGCGCCGAAAAGACACACACGCACACACGCACGCACGCACGCACACACACACACACACACACACACACACACACACACACACACACACACACACACACACACACACACACACACACACACACACACACATGCATGGCCACAAATGGGGAGAAAAGAATAAAAGCAATAAAAGCAAGAATAAAACCAATGGAAAACCACAGAGAGCACATCATATACAATTATATATTAAAACAAAGTGATTCCCCTCCGAGCGGAGACAGGCTGCAGAGGGGGTTGAGTGAGGTTAGGATTTTATGCAGAGGAGAAAAGGTGAGTTTTGAGAGCGGACTTGAAGGAGGCAAAAGTAGGTTGCTGAGGGACTGAGAGAGGAAGTTTGTTCCAGGAGAGTGGACCAGAAACAGAGAAGGCTCGTGGACCATAGGTATTGAGCTTAGTGCGTGGAAAGCGAAAAGTCAGAGGATCGGAGGCAGAGCGGAGGGTACGTGAGGGAACATAGATCTCAAGTAGGCTTGACAGGTAATCGGGGGCTGCGTTATTGAGGCTTTTGTAGCACATGGTGTCTAGTTTGTACTGTATGCGCTTTGATACAGGGAGCCAGTGAAGTTGTGCCAGGAGAGGAGATATGTGGTCATCTTTTTTCTTTTTGAGTACAAGGCGTACAGCATTGTTTTGAATGCGCTGTAGGATGTGAATGGTGGAGGCAGGAAGACCAGACAGGAGTGAATTGCAATAGTCAATGCGAGACATTATGAAGGAGAGAACGAGTTTTGCAGTTGTTTCCACAGAGAGATACTTCCTGATCAGGCTTATACGATGGAGATGATAGTAGCAAGATCTGGCAGTTTGAGAAACAAAGTTGTTCATGGACAGGGTAGAGTCAATGCAGACACCAAGGTTTTTAGCTGAATCAGAAATTGGGACTGATGTGTTACATAATGGGAGAGAAAGAGGAGGCAGCTGGGAAAGTTTCTGACGGGTGCCAATGAGGATAGCTTCTGTCTTGTCGTCATTAAGCTGAAGTCTATTGTGTGTCATCCAGTTCTTAATGTCCGAGTAACACTCAGTGGTGCGAGTCAACAGGCGCTGTATATTATCAGGTGAGTCACTATCTTGAAGTTGGGTGTCATCAGCATAGAAGTGGTGTTTTATAGAGTGGGAGTTGATGATGGTGGACAGGGGGGAGGTATAAAGAGTGAAAAGAACAGGGCCAAGGACAGATCCTTGTGGAACACCACAGGTCAGGTATGCAGGTTGAGAGTAAGTGCCATTGATGAGAACAGTTTGTTTTCTGTTTGATAAATACGAAGTGAAAAAGGAGAGAGCAATGTCAGAGATGCCAAAAGTATGATGAAGTCTAGAAAGGAGAATACCATGGTCAATGGTATCGAAAGCTGCAGACAGATCAAGGAGTGTGAGGAGAGAGACAAATGAAGAACTCCCATCTGTATTCTCCAAGTATTTCACCACCAAAATACAAACTCTTCGTGACAGGCTTGACAGGACATCCTGTCAATCATGCGCACCTTTTCTGGCACACCTCTTACTACTTTTACCCCAGTCTCACAAGAAGAAATTCTCAACACAATCAGATCCATGTCGTTCAAAACCTGCGAACTGGATCGTTTTCCAGGTTCTCTCTACTCCGACTGTCTCCCTACTCTCCTCCCATTCATCACTGACATCATCAACACTTCTCTTCAAACTGGAACTGTCCCAGATTCTTTCAAGTCTGCTATTGTTCACCCTCTCCTCAAGAAATACAACTTAGGCCCTAATGAACTGAAACACTACCGGCCTATCTCTAATCTCTCTTTCTTGTCAAAACTCCTTGAAAAAGTTGTCCTCAACCAGCTGAACTCTCACCTGTCTGCCAACAATCTCCTCAATCCTTTCCAGTCAGCCTACCGCCAGTGCCATAGCACTGAAACTGCCCTACTACACATTCTCAACAATCTCCTCCTTGCAACTGATACTGGCAAAGTCTCTCTCCTCACACTCCTTGATCTGTCTGCAGCCTTTGATACCATTGATCATGGTATTCTCCTTTCTAGACTCCATCATACTTTTGGCATCTCTGACACTGCTCTCTCCTGGTTCACTGCATATCTATCAAACAGAAAACAAACTGTTCTCATCAATGGCACTTACTCTCAACCTGCATACCTGACCTGTGGTGTTCCACAAGGATCTGTCCTTGGCCCTGTTCTTTTCACTCTTTACACCTCCCCTTTGTCCACCATCATCAACTTCCACTCTATAAAACACCACTTCTATGCTGATGACACCCACCTTTAAGACAGTGACTCACCTCACAATATACAGCGCCTCTTGACTCGCACCACTGAGTGTTACTCGGACATTAAGAACTGGATGACGTTCAACAAACTTCAGCTTAACGACGACAAGACAGAAGCTATCCTCATTGGCACTCGTCAGAAACTTTCTCAGCTGCCTCCTCTTTCTCTCCCATTATGTAACACATCAGTCCCAATTTCTGATTCAGCTAAAAACCTTGGTGTCTGCCTTGACTCTACCCTCTCCATGAGCGACTTTGTTTCTCAAACTGCCAGATCTTGCTACTATCACCTCCATCGTATAAGCCTGATCAGGAAGTATCTCTCTGTGGAAACAACTGCAAAACTCGTTCTCTCCTTCATAATGTCTCGCATTGACTATTGCAATTCACTCCTGTCTGGTCTTCCTGTCTCCACCATTCACATCCTACAGCGCATTCAAAACAATGCTGCACGCCTTGTACTCAAAAAGAAAAAAGCTGACCACATATCTCCTCTCCTGGCACAACTTCACTGGCTCCCTGTATCAAAGTGCATACAGTACAAACTAGACACCATGTGCTACAAAAGCCTCAATAACGCAGCCCCCGATTACCTGTCAAGCCCACTTGAGATCTATGTTCCCTCACGTACCCTCCGCTCTGCCTCCGATCCTCTGACTTTTCGCTTTCCACTCACTAAGCTCAATACCTATGGTCCACGAGCCTTCTCTGTTTCTGGTCCACTCTCCTGGAACAAACTTCCTCTCTCAGCCCGTCAGCAACCTTCAAGTCCGCTCTCAAAACTCACCTTTTCTTCTCTGCAAAAATCCTGACCTCACTCAACCCCCTGTACAGCCTGTCTCCACTCGAAGGGGAATCACATTGTAATATATAATTGTATATGATATGCTCTCTATAATTTTCCATTGCTTTTATTCTTTCTCCCCATTTATAGCCATTGTGTGTGTGTGTGGTGTGTGTGTGTGTGTGTGTGTGTGTGGTGTGTGTGTGCGTGCATGTTTGTGCGTGCGTGCGTGCGTGTGTGTCTGTTCAGCGCTTAGATTTGATTTTTATCAAGATTTTGCGCTATATAAATATTGTAATTATTATTATTATTAAAGAAAGATGAAGACGAGAGTGGGACGAGAGAAAGGTCTTCCATTCTCTCTTGGTCCGGAGGCTCGGCTTGGACCTGGTTGGTGCGCGTTGTGTGGCTACGTCCCAAGGTTTGTCATCTCCCCACCTTGCCGTTTGGTTTGTTTAGAGAGAAGCGTGGCATTGGTGCTCCGGGTCCCATCCGCATCCTCGTGGTGTTTCTTGATAATTGTTGTATCGCCTATATTTTTCTCAACTTTCTTTGTTCTGACATCCTTTCACACAAAAACTGTGCTGCATCTCCAACCATTTCTTTTTATTTCTTGGATTCTCATCTTTCATTAGCCTAATTTTTCCTTCTGGTGCCAAATCGGTAAACTGCATAAATATAGAACCGGCGGGCGGACTCGCAGTCGCGACCCGACCCATAGTAAAGAAAAGGTAACTCCTCCCGGCCCACTGTGACGTCACCTGGACACAGTCTTGTCGGTGGTTTGTAGCTGCAGACTTCTCATAACAACATTTGTGTTTGTAGCAGATGGTAGCAGTTACTTACAGTTAAATTAAGGCTTGTGTATTGATCACCATACACATGGCACCTGTGACGTTAGTCCATATGGAATTCGTTTCGAGCGCGGAGACATCACCTTGGGAAACTGAAACTGAAACTGAAATAGAGTTGATGATCTTGATCCAAAACAAGTGCCACTGGCCACGTTCATATTTTACCTCGATGATGATTTATGATACTTTCTTTCCCCCTTTACATATCTTATCCTGCTGAAATTCCTGAAATAGACCATATTAGCACCAGTTTCCCATCTCAGTGAAGTCTTGGCTTTTCAGCTGCATATATGCCACCCCCACCCCCACCCCCACCCCACCCCTGTCTGACTAAGGGTTTTTTTCTCCGGATACTCTGGGTTTTCTTCAGCCCTTGCTGTGGTTTAGGATGCTTTTCTACCTATTCCAAGATCAGATTGGATTTGTTGCACTAGGCACAATCCATTTACATGAGCCTTACCTCTCTCATAGTTATAGCTATGGACCCTCTTCGGGAAAAAACAATGCTAATATGGCATGACCACTTTTCAAATTGCAGAATATGTCTCACTTTCCCTCTGACAGTATATTTGCCTCCCCTCTCCCCACTTCTTACCATTACTCACAAACACATTGTGATTTCATTTAGTCCTCTTCTCCCACTGGACGAAGCAGCAGGGAAGTGTCAGTCTTTTTCTCCTAATTTTGTATTTCGTGTTTGTTTGTGATCTTACATTCACGCTTGACAAAGGCCAGTTGGCTGAAAAATTGCGCCTGTCTTGTCTTGTTGTATTAAATACGCGTTCTGAAGCAATTTTAGGTAATCTAAGCCAGTTTTTACATACGTTTTAGTGTTCTTAGTTATACAGTTTGTCGTTGTTGTCGTTGTTGTTGTTGTTGTTGTTGTTGTTGTTTTGTTGTTGTTTTGTTTTGTTGTTGTTGTTTTTGGGGGAGAGTTTGTTTGTTTCTGTTTTTGTTTTGTTTTTGTATTTGTTTTTGTTTGTTTGGGTTTTTGGGTTGTTGTTGTTGTTGTTGTTGTGTTGTTCACTGGTGATAAATTGGACGGAGCGGTCAACACCAGGGGCATATCCTTAGATGATGTGCGCGATATGTGTACTTAATTTTCTTTTCCAGGTGTTGTTGTTTTTTCTCCAGTGAGGTATGATGTACCTTTTCTGATGGTTATAGTCCTGATATGGCTCTGCGCTATGGGCTCAGCTTTAAACAACAATAACAATATCTCTCTATGTGTGTCTGTGTCTGTCGTAGAAGTGGGCAAAGCAATAAGCTGTGCATTTTCTCCAGTACTGTTCATGGCAAAGGGGGTGATCTTAAAGACAAGCTCTCAGCGTTTCGTGTCCAGCAGAAAGAAATGATGTTTCTTTTCCTTTGCTTTGTTCAGATAATACAGATTGGCCATGACAACCGAAGCCACAATCGGAGACTGTGTGAAAAAGTGGGCAGAAACAGACCCTGACACACCCGCCTTCATCTTTGTCGATCCAACATGGCGGAGGAAAGTTCTGTCCAGAGGTGACGTGTACCGTCTAGCCACAAAATATGCCGCCATCTTGAAACGTTCTGGTGTGCAGAAAGGAGACATCGTCGCCAACATGCTGCCCAACACCGCAGAAAGGGTCATCACTCACGTTGGGGTGATCCTCGCTGGAGCTGTGTCTATGAATGGTCAGGTCTTACTCAAAGATGGAGAAGACTTTGTGGGTATTTTAAAAGATTCTGGTTGCGTCGCTGTTATCATCGATCCTAGTGATCCTAAGGGCGCTGCTTGTTTGCTAGAGGCTAGAGAGAAGGTTGTCCTCCAGGACGGAAATGTTTTGTATCCAGAACTACCGGCTCTCAAGAACGTGTTTGAGGTGTACACGAATACAGAAGATAAAAACAAGTCCCTCTTTGAGCTGCTGGATAAAGAAATGGAAGACGTCTATGTACAATCCAGACCAGACGATCATGTTGTTGTGTGGACAACTTCTGGAAGTACCAGACTCTCAAAGCTGATTCTTTTGTCCCATCGCAAAGTACTGCTGTTTGTTGAACAGTTTTCTGTCTGCGTCGACCTTAATGCAGGTGACGTCCTATACAACGGTGCACCACTGGGCTGGGCTTGTGGATCCTTGACAACTTACTTGACTCGCGGGATAACAAGAGTTATACCTGATTTCAGTCGTCATGCAGCCAAAGATAGATATGCGTTCATGTGGGAGTTGATCTGCCAAGAAAAATGCACTGGTGCCTTCATCTCGCCATCTGATATGGAAGGACTTATGAACAATTATTCCACAAGACACCAAGCCAAACGTACAGGGCGTGTGTCTTCAGATGATGTCAAATCAGAAAGTTCCCTGCAGGAGGAATGGAAACTGAAAGTAATAGCGAGCGGTGGACAACCATTGAAGAAGACACAACTGACAGTGCTCAGCACGCTCACCAGCAACATGCATGTGATCTATGGTTCTACGGAGACTGGAATAATGTCTATGATTTTCATTACAGATGCTGAAAGTTACGAAGACTGCAACAATGGTCAACCAACGGAGGGTGTGCAGTTGAAGATTGTCAATGAGAAAATGGAAGAGGTTCCCCGTGGGCAGCTTGGTGAAATCATGTGCAAGAGCAAACAGACATTTTATGGCTATCTGAACAACAGTGCCAGCACTTTGGAAACAATCACGGAAGATGGATGGATCAAGACAGGAGACATTGGTACTTTTAATAAAAAGGGCCAGGTGTTTGTTTTCTGTCGAAAAAGCTTTGGTATTATCCGAGGATGCTGCACCGTGTACCCAGGATGGCTGGAATCACGAATGTCGAAATATCCAGGAGTTCTCAATGTCGTACTGGTACCTGTGCCAGATCCAGTGAAGCACCAAGAGCTGTGTGCCTGCGTGGTGCCTCGTCCAGGTGCCCAGGTGTCGGATGAGGGATTTAAAACGTTCTGTGAGGACATGTTCATCGAGGATCATGATAAATCGATGACTGCTGCGCCCAGATATTACCTCTTCTTTGATGCGCTGCCAACCAATTCCACGGGAAAAGTCTGTAAAAGAGCAGTTGCTGCACTGGCTGCCAAACATCTTGGGCTGATAGACAAATCAGCAAAATTAAGCGAAAGTATGTTCCAACTTGGGAGTCGATATTGACTTTACAGCAGGTAAACAGTAGCAGAATACCATGCTGAAATTATAACTATAGCTTGGAGGTGATGTTGACTTTACAGATCTTTCACTGCCGCCTTCAGAGGACTCAGTACAGCTAGATAAACAATAGAAGAAAAGTGTGATAAAAGCACTTGTGGTATTACTGCAAGCCTGCTGTCTAGCTACAGTTTTACAAACATTTCACTACTGCCTTCAGAAGTTAGATCACACCACAAGCTCTGCTACAGAATATGTCACGCTACAGTATTCTGGTGCAAAATGGTTCTGCGTGTATCACTGATGACCAATTAATCACAACAAGTACTCATTTACTATGACTGCAGCTGACTTTCAACAGAAACGGCTTTAATCAAAAGCTGTGACTTACTCGACAGTAGCCTCTGCATTCCCGGGTAACATAGGGCTGCAGAAACATTCCTCTAGTGCAATCGGTGGTGGTAATCTTCTTCAGCTGTGACCTTAGCTCTGGCTGCCTTCGCCTTTACGTCAGGACTCTGGCACTATGTCTGTCTTTGTCTTCCCACTTTTCGTTTTCCCTGTGGGTTTCAGTAAAAAGCCTGCCACGAGATGCTCGAGAAAGACTTCCGCAGAGTGTGGGCTATCCGCCCTCATTTCCTTTTCTTTATTTCTATCATTATCATGTGCCCTGCCGCATGGCTTTGGCAATCATGACCCTCCATATGCATCTATCCCTTATCAGCAAAGAATTTCTAATCTTTTATTGATCAGGATGTAGTCAATTTGATTTTTGGTGTTATCTCCTGGATTCATCCATGTCCATTTTCTTCTGTTAGGCTGTTCAAACCAGGTGTTTCCTACTATGAACTCATTCATCTGTGTCCATCCCACAAGTTTCTGTTTCAATAGGAATTTGTCTAGCTCTCTTCCACAGGTTGACATCAATCCACCTGATGATGAGGATGGTCTTGAGTCATCTGTTAACAAATGTCTGGAGTTTGTGGGTGTTGGTGAAGAGGCTCTGTGGCTCTCAGGACTTCTCAGGGCTGGATGTCATGAAGAACAAGTTGCAAAAATGAAGTGAACCTGAATCAGTTTTAGAGCTGTGTCCACTTCTTGCACCTGTACACTAATTATATAAGGTATAAGTGTTCCACCTGTCAGAATCATCATCATCATCATCATCACCATCATATCATCATCATGTGCCCTGCTGCGTGGCGTTGGCGATCATGGCACTCCATACGAATCTATCCCTTGTCACTGCAAGTACATCTCCCACCCTCTCTCTCCTCAGCCACCCTGCAAGTCTGTTCAACATTTTCTCCCTGGGTCCACATGGTGTTCTCTTTCCCTCCAGCTTTCCTATTGTGACCACGTGCTCTAATTTCTCTTTCCTCATAAAATATCCTTTAAATGTTGCTTTCTTTTTCTAATCTTCTTTACTAATGATTGCCTTGTGTCTGCCTCCTTCAAGACTGTCTCGTTTGTTTTCTTTGCTGTCCATGGAACTCTCAACATTCTTCTTAAAAACCACATTTCAGTTGCCTCAATTTTGTTCTGACTTTGCGTGTTGACTGTCCACGCCTCACAACCGTACAACAGTATCGGTTCTATTCAACACTCAAGAACTCTCTTCAAGATGTTAATTGATAGGCATTTGTTGGTAAGAATGCTTTTCATCTTCTTGACTGCTGTTTTGGCTTGGCCGATTCTGTTGGCTATTTCTGAAATGCTTCTGCCGTCTGGTGAGTGACCGTTCCCAGATATTTAAACTTATCAACCTGTCTCAATGTTGTGCCAATTGCTGTTATTTTGTATGAGGGGATTTCATGTTTTTTTACTGATTGCCATGATTTTTTGCTATTTAGCTCCAATCCTTTATTTTTGCTCTCTATTTCTATTATATTCACAAGGTTTTATAGGTCCCTTTCATTTTCTGCAACTAGCACGGTGTCATCTGTGTAACGAATGTTGTTTATCATTTTTCCTCCAACTTTATCCGAGGGCATTCTCCTAGGTTTCTCATGATGGTTTCGCTGTAATGTGAAAACAAGTCTGGTTACAGAACATAACTCTGCCTAACCCCTCTTTTGATATTTTGGAAAGAGTATGTCGTTTTCTATTCTCATTGCAGCTGTTTGTTCCCAGTACATATGTCTGATTATTCGTAGATCTTTGTCTAGTTGGTTGATGAGTTCTTCGTGTCTTACCCGATCGAAAGCCTTGGTATAATCAAAAAAGCGTAAATATAAATCCTTATTCAACTCGACTGGCCTCTCTTTGATAGTTTTTAGGATGTTTGTGGCATTAATAGTTCTTTCCCTTCGACAAATCCACACTGTTCTTTTGCTATTTCTCTTTTGATTCTATCCCTTGTCCTCATCATAATTGTTCTCAACAGGATTTTTGTTACATGACTCATCAAGTTGATTGTACGGTGATGTTCACATGTTATAGCTCCTGCTTTCTTTTGTTTTGCAATGAAAATTGATTTACCTGTCGGAATGAATCTTATTTAACTAGCAGAGTTTAAAATTCCGCCAACCTCTCAAAGCCATATCAGAGTTATTACCATCTCAAGGGGAAAAAGAGAAAAAAGACACTTAGCTTGACCATGGACAAAGGAAAAAAAAAAAGAAAAGAAAATCAAGTACACATATATTTCATTATATCCACACAAATAATCTAAGGAAGTGCCTCTGGTATCTACCATTTCGCCATATTTAAAGGGAATTTAAGAAAATGAACCTAAAGATGCATAAACATAACTAGCTACATTAAAACATACATCGTATATAAATTGGCTGAAGTAACCACAATTGCCACAAAGCAAGTCCCATTTTATTAGAGCTAAAAATGCAGCTGATTTGCATCTGTGCCCAGTCACCAATTCTAATGAACAAAAGGTGAGCAAGGATTTATAGAAACCATTAAGATGAATGAATCGGCAAGACATGTCATGTAAGAAGAAGCGAAGACAGACAGTAAAGGCTCAAGTCAGAGACAAAGAGAACAACAGAAAGCACGGAATTTTTAGCTCAAAACTCCCCGTGTAGGAGAGCGGATAATATTTGTAACAGAAAGAGAAACCCTAGTCATATCCGGGGGAGAATTTCATTTAACAGAAATAAAGTGCACACATATACATCACACAGCAATCGCGCGCACGCAGCAGCACGCACGCACACGACACAACCACACACCACACACCACACACACACACACACACTCACAAACATGCAGGCATGCATGCAAAGCACACACGCGCGCGCGCGCGCGCACACACACACGTACACACACACACCACACCACACCACACTACGTCACCACACACACACACACACACACACACACACACACACTCACACACACACACACACACTCACACACACACACACACACACACACACACACACACACACACACACACAACACACACACACACACACTTCAAGTTAAAGTGACATACTACCAGCCTAAGAATATTTCACGCACTTGAACTGCATAGACTCGACCATCATTGCTACGAATCTTTTAGAATTGTATTATGGTGATACCAGAAACAGCACACATAGGAAGTACATTAAAATGCATCTGAATAACTCTGCAGCTACATTTCAAATTATAGAATAAACAATATCAAAATCACATCGTATCAAAGCCAACACGAACTTGAATGTTGATGATAAAGATCAATACCAATAATAACTAAAGACAAATCAACGGCATTTCTTGTTGGCTACTCTGGAATCTTTGGCTTACGTGATAAAGGAAAAAGAATGTATCCATATCGTAAAAATCTGTAACCAAATGGCAATATGTAGCGGATATGAATTAAAAAATAAGAAAAAAAAACATTATGTGTGATCAGTCTTTTCCTATTGTGGCAAGTCTCAGTCCATGTATCACTTGTAGCAAATCTGCAGCAGACGGTGGTTGCACTTAATGTATGACTGTCGCAATCACAAAAGGCGCAAAGTAATTATCTGTTATGTAGTTTCATTGTCATTTTAAAAATTCCTCAATTCTTTAACCCTTTGACTCCCGCACCCTGTCCACCAGCATCTTACATTGCCAACCATGTCAGCAAAGCAAAAACCAAACCCTTTGATTCCCTTACCCTATCCATCAGCTTCCTGCAGGAAGCTGGTGGATAGGGAAAGGGAATCAAAGGATGTTTGCAGTTGGTGGATAGCTGTGGGAGTCAAAGGGTTATTAAGCATCAATTAATCAAGACTTTAATTTGACAGCTAAACATTTGTCTGACAACCAGTTATCCGCAGTTCACTAAAAAAAAATTTTGTTGTTGTTAATACTACGAATCCACTGTAACCCATGGCGGACGTTTTCATCCGGACATCTACAATAAATTACAAGGTTTGCCTGCATCAGGATATGTGCCGTCCTACTACAGGCTTTCGGGATAGAATTTGTACTGCCATTCAAAGAAAGACAAAGAAAATAATATGAAAGAGTCAATTATTTCAAGCAAGAAAGAAATATGGCTAATGTGACGATTTTGTAGTCACTGACACAACAGACACAATAGCTAAATGGTTACGAGTTCTTTTTCAATTCTATGTTATGTTCAAATTTCAGATGAACTATCTCAAGAATATATCAATGAAGTAAATTAGCAATCTTATAACAGAAAGATAATTACATGTACTTTTGTATCCCGTTTGTCACAAATCCAATGCAAGTAATGTCAATACACAGCAAATAATCTGTCTTTCTGACATGACTTAGAACAACAAACAACGTACCGCTATAAGTAGCAAGTACCACAATCATCATCATCATCATTGTCATTATCATCACCATCATCATGTGCCCTGCCCAACGTATGTTTTCCAAAACATAAATGCTGAGATAAACAGAATTACTTTATTCTTGCTTCCGTGTTAAGCTCTGTATTAAAATTATTTTGTATTGATATGTTCACTGAATACAAATCTTTTACTTTCTTTATTTCATTTTTTTTCCTTGGAATGTACTCAATTTGTTAGGAAACGTCTTTTTACCCAGAAGATAATTGAACGCAAGAATAACCAAGCAAAAGGAACTCGTTCCTATATATTTGGTAAACAGAATTTTGTACATAAACATTTTTTGTTTGTGCTAAAATTATGACTAATTATGTGCAAGAAAAAAAGGATTCTCTGATTGCCATTAAAAGTCACTCTGTGTCATGTAATCGGGTGTACTAATGATAAGATGAATTTGTTTTGTTCAGTCTATTTTCTTATTTTTCTTCAGTCCATTTCGTTATCTATATAACCTGAATTTTTTATGTTATCTTCATTCGTTTATCAATAAGTCTGTAATTATTTGTAACAGTGTCTTATCTTCACTTGTTTTTCAACAGGTCTGTAATTAGGCTATTTGTAACAAATATGTACGTACCATGATGAAAATATGTGAAAATGTTTATAATATTTGATAGCTTTCGTTATTAATCAGTGTCATTTCGAAGTGTTCAATAATTCAAGAATTATGTGTCTGATTTTATTAGATCAAGAGTGTTCCGAATGGGTTTTATATATATATTGTTGTTGTTCGTCCGTCGTGATCGACGATGACCAAGGAGCATCACGATTCATGTGTCCAGCTGTGACTGATGAGGCCGATTCGTGCGCGGAAGGCTCGGCCGCAGATGAGACACATGTGTTCTACTGGATTGTGAACTTCGGAGTTGGCTCGGGATTTACGCAGATCTCGTTTCTTTTGTGCTCCACTGATCCTGCTTTGTTCGTAGGAGGCGGCACCTTCGCCAACGCAGCTTCTCCATGATGAGCGGTCTTGTGTAAGGGCCTCCCATGTCTTGGTGTCGATACCGAAGTTTTTCAGGGACGCTTTATATATTTATATGTACTATATATGTATATATATATATATATATATATATATATATATATATATTATATTGTGTGTGTGTGTGTGTGTGTGTGTGTGTGTGTGTGTGTGTGTGTGTAGACCGAGAGAGACACAGAGAGAGAGATCGATAGCTAGATAGATCGATGGAGAGAGATAGAGATAGAGAGAGATAGACAAAACAGACAAACAGATAGACAGACAGATAGATAGAAAGATAGATAAACAGATAGATAAACAGATAGATGTGTGAATGTACGTGTACATGTATATGGAGTCGAACACGGATGATTGGGCAGCAAACACACACACACACACCAACACACACACAACACACACACACAACCCCACACACACACACCACACACACCACACACACACATACTACACAAAAACACACCACACACACACACCTCCACACCACACATATACACATACACTCGCACGCTCGCGCACACACACTACACCTACCACGGCACTGCACAATCTGCACGCAGCACATACACAGCATGCACGCACACACACACAGTGCACGTACACACACACGCACTGTCATCTCCAGTGTGTGTGAGTGAGTGAGTGAGTGATGTGTGTGTGTGTGTGTGTGTGTGTGTGTGTGTGTGTGTGTGTGTGTGTGTGTGTGTGTGTGTGTGTGTGTGTGTGTGTGTGTGTGTGTGTGTGTGTGTTGTGTGTGCTTAGCGCTAAAAAAAAAACTACACCTAGCAAGTTCATTATCGTTTGTCGATTTTCTATGTTCCTGGACCCTCATAAGGATAAAACAATAGTAATATGGCATGACCATTTTTACACTGTAGAATTGATCTCACGTCTCCCAAGACATCGTATTTGCCTCCCCTGCTTCTCAGATACCACAACTCTTAAACACTTTATGATTTCCTGCCAGTCATTTTCTCCTGTCAGGGAAGTGTTGCTGTTTTTCTCCTATTTTTTTCCTTTTTTCTTTTTAATTTTTTTTTTTTCTGCTGGTATTTGTTCAGTTGTTTGTTCTTTGTTGTCTTACGTTTACATTTGACATGGGCCAGTTGGCCGAAAATTTGCGCCTGTCTTGTCTTGTTGTATTAAATACGCGTTCTGATTCTACTTTCATGTTTTCCTGGTTCCTGTTTGCTTGAACGTGGGCGGTCACATTTGTTTTGGATTTCACAAACGTAGGTTTTGAGTGAGACAGGTAAATGATATTCTGGACGGGGGGAGGTGGGAGGGGGGGGGGCAACAGTTGTCAAGATGAGGGGAACATGAGGAGAGAGAAATTGGAGTGGAAGGAAGAGTGTGTTTGTGGGGAGGAGGGAGGTTGGTTGATTTCCCGGGTTCCACCCCTTGGATCTTTTCCACCTGATTGCATCCGGTTGATGTTCCAACGGCTAGATCTATCCCGCATTTTTTCACACTATAATTTTAGCAGTTTTGTCCAGAGTGACGGTAAAGAAGAGTTCAATGTGTCTCTTTCGATCCTGCGACTCTATTCCTTCAGGTCATGGTTCATACATATGCATAAGCAAGATGTCTGCTGCATCAACCAAAATATCAACCAACCACTGGCCGGTTCGGTTTGAGATGTAGTCGCATGTTCCCCTTGCATGTTTCCCTCATCTTGACCACAGACATATATAGTATAAGATCACGTGGGAAAGATGCGCTTCCAGACTTACCAGGAGATAAGACAGAATACATTCAAGACATAATGACACGCACATGGTGGATATTAGTTCTAGGTTTTCAATCGTTTGATTCCCTTCTCTCGGGTCATGGTTAATACATATGCACACGCAAGATGTCCGCTGCATCAACCAAGTTTTAAGTTTTAGTTTCAATATCTCAAGATGACGTTTCCGCGCTCAGCATGAATTCCCTGTGCACAACATCACAGGTGCCATGTGATGGAGAAGATCCAGAATGGTCACGGCACACACCTTAAGTCTGCACATAAACCCAAGAGCTGGCCAGGTCCTGAGGTCCTACCTAGATACTTCCATAATCCTGAGGTCGTAGGGGAGCGAGGTGGCAGAGATCTAAACGTTCCCTGGGGTCAGCATTATGAGGGCAGCGCCCATCCCCTCTCCTCTCTTCAAATTCATATTCACACTTTTTACCAAGACTTCACAGGGTAAGAAGGCTAATTAGCCTCCAAGGGGTGGAACCAACCAACCTCTCAATGTTTAATACCAGGGTAGCCGGGCAAAGCCCTGCTCTTCACAATTTTCAACTGCGGTGGGATCTTTAGCGTGCACAGCCAGAAGGCACACGGGTCTGATTCGTTTTTCGTCCCCTTCAGAAGGACTAGACGTTCAGTTCGATTTTTTCCAGTCAAACTGAGGAGAAAAGTCGAGGCTTCTACGGGGAGCGAACCCTTGAACCTCGAGTTTAGTTATTGGCAGGCGAACATCTGAACTATTCCGCCACTCTAAGGAACAGAGTCGCAGGATCGAAAGAGGCACATTGAACTCTTCTTTACCGTCACTCTGGACAAAACTGCTGAGGAAATAGCGCAAAAAAAATGTGGGATAGATCTAGCCATTGGAACAACAACCGGACGCAATCACGCGGGAAAGATACGTTTCCAGACTTACCAGTAGATAAAACAGAATACATTCAAGACACAATAACACGCACGTGGTGGATATTAGTTCTAGGTTTTCGATCGTTTGATTCCGTTCTCTCGGATCATGGTTCATACATATTGCTTATCAAGATGCCTGCTGCATCAACCAAAATATCAGCCTATCACTGGCTGGTTTGGTTTGAGATGTAGTCGCATGTTGGGAGGGGAGTGCAGAGAACAGAGGAAGACTTCATGTAGGTCTATTGTTCTACATTTTATGTATGTTAGATAGAATACTTAGTGCTATCGATGTCATTGCATTGTATTTCTTTTGCAGTTTTTTTTTTCTTTTGGCTTTTCCTTCCTGTCCTAGACTAGACGGGGTGTTTGTAGGAGAAGCAAAAGGGACAGTGGTCACGATGATAAGCAAACACGTGAAGGGAGCTTGGGGTGAGGAGGGAAAGGATGCGCGAGCAAGGGAGGAAGGTGGGATGAAAGTGGGGAGGTGAGAGGGAGGGGTGAAGACAGTGATGAAGGGTCAGAGGAAAAAAACAAAACAAAGGCGATGGAGGGGACACTGTAGAAATAGGTGAGTGCGTGATGCTCTCCGTTTCCCTATCCCACACGTGTGCCACACATCTGTTTGTGGGTTCATGTTATTTCAAAATATAATTACGCGCACAAAGAAAAACAAAACAAACAAAAAACGCAGGCTGACACACATACATGCTAACACCTAGAACTGTTAATCTAATTAAAAAATGTGTAAATCCACAATATTTTATTATTCACAATACAGTCGCATTTCAACGCACGCACATCACATACACACACACACACTCTTTCTCACACTAACACACACATGCACTCAGACACACAAACACACACACACATACACACACACACACACACACACACACACACACACACACACACACACACACACACACACACACACACACACACACACACACACATTGCAGCTTTTCACCTCAAACTAGATACAAAAATCGGCATCATGTTTAAACGCAATTATAGTCGGCAACCTCATTTAGACATAAAACATCTGTTTTATATTGTTTCAAAAATACTTAACAATAGAATGAATATACACACGCACGCGCGTGCCATTGAATGTAAATTGGAGGAAGCAGCGTTAGAACAACAAATAAATAAATGTTAAATAAATGAGCGAAAACAGAAACAAACAAAGCAAATATTAAGTGCATAAGTAAATAATCAAATACAAAAATAGACAAATAAATCATCCAGTCCATCAAGCTAGATAACCTTTTAAAGGACACACACACACTGGGACTGAACTTTATATACCAGATCTTAAGCCTATGTCTCATTTAACAGAACCAGCCTGCTGTGTCAGCGACCACCAGCCACAGCCATCAGCCTTCATGTGCAGCAGCTGTGCCAAGGGCTCATCATCATCATCATCATCATCATCATGTTCCCTGCCACTTAAAAATCAGCTTCTTCAGGCACAGCCAACACTGTTTAACATCCACCCGAGTCCTCAGCCGGTACATCCATTACACAGATGAAGCCATCTTCATCATTTGTGTGGTACCACTGTGTGCAGTTGTTGTTGTAGCCATCATCATTTGTATGGTACCACTGTGTGCAGTTGTTGTTGTAGTCATCATCATTTGTATGGTACCACTGTGTGCAGTTGTTGTTGTAGCCATCATCATTTGTATGGTACCACTGTGTGCAGTTGTTGTTGTAGCCATCATCATTTGTATGGTACCACTGTGTACAGCTTGTGTTTGTAGTCATCATCATTTGTTATGGTTACCACTGTGTGCAGTTGTTGTTGTAGTCATCATCATTTGTATGGTACCACTGTGTGCAGTTTTTGTTGTTGTAGCCATCATCATTTGTATGGTACCACTGTGTGCTGTTGTTGTTGTAGCCATCATCATTTGTATGGTACCACTGTGTACAGCTGTTGTTGTAGTCATCATCATTTGTATGGTACCACTGTGTGCAGTGTTGTTGTTGTAGTCATCATCATTTGTATGGTACCACTGTGTGCAGTTGTTGTTGTGTAGCCATCATCATTTGTATGGTACCACTGTGTACAGTTGTTGTTGTAGCCATCATCATTTGTATGGTACCACTGTGTACAGTTGTTGTTGTAGTCATCGTCATTTGTATGGTACCACTGTGTACAGCTGTTGTTGTAGCCATCATCATTTGTATGGTACCACTGTGTACAGCTGTTGTTGTAGTCATCATCATTTGTATGGTACCACTGTGTGCAGTTGTTGTTGTAGTCATCATCATTTGTATGGTACCACTGTGTGCAGTTGTTGTTGTAGTCCATCATCATTTGTATGGTACCACTGTGTACAGTTGTTGTTGTAGCCATCATCATTTGTATGGTACCACTGTGTACAGTTGTTGTTGTTGTAGCCATCATCATTTGTATGGTACCACTGTGTGCAGTTGTTGTTGTTGTCATCATCATTTGTATGGTACCACTGTGTGCAGTTGTTGTTGTTGAAGTCATCATCATTTGTATGGTACCACTGTGTGCA
>CM060308.1:14890329-14952829 GCA_030674185.1 Monoplex corrugatus | reverse complement strand
TCTCTCTCTCTCTCTGTATGTCATCATCATCATCAAGTGCCTTGCCACATGGCATTGGCGATCATGGGCTTCCATCTGTTTCTATCCCTTGTTGCCTCGAGTGCCTCTTCCGCCCTCCTTGTTTTCAACCACTCTGTGAGTTCGTCCAATATTTTCTCCCTGGGTCTACCTGGTGCTCTCTTTCCTTCCAGCTTTCCTGTTGTGACCAGGTGCTCCAATTACCCTTCCCTCATAAAATGGCCTGTAAATGTTGCCCGTCTTTCCTAATCTTCCTAATGAATGATCTTCTTGTGTCTGCCTCCATCAAGACTGTCTCGTTTGTTTTCTTTGCTGTCCATGGAACTCTCAACATTCTTCTTAGAAACCACATCTCGGCTGCCTCAATCTTGTTCTGGCTTTGCTTGTTGACTGTCCACGCCTCACAACCGTATAACATTATCGGTTCTATATCACATTCAAGAACTGTATTCCTGATGTTAAGTGATAAGCATTTGTTGGTAAGAATGCTTTTCATTTTCTTGAATGCTGTTTTAGCTTGGCCGATTCTGCCGGCTATTTCCGATGTGCATCTGCCGTCTGGTGAAATGATTGTTCCCAGGTATTTAAACTTATCATCCTGTCTCAAGGTTGTGCCGTTTGCTGTTACTTTGCATGAGGGGTTTTCATGTTTTTTACTGATCACAATGACTTCAGTCTTCCTGCTGTTTCGTTCCAACCCCCTACCTTTGCTTTCTATATCTAGTATATTCACAAGGTTTTGTAGGTCCCTTTCATTTTCTGCAGTTAGCACGGTGTCATCTGCGTATCGAATGTTGTTTGTCATTTTTCCGCCAACCTTTAATCCAGGGTCTTCCTCTAGGTTTCTCATGATGTTTTCGCTGTAAAGTGAAAACAGATCTGGTGACAAAACACAACCTTGTCTGACTCCTCCTTTGATGTTTTGGAAAGAGCTCATATCGTTTTCTATTCTCATTGCAGCTGTTTGTTCCCAATACATATTTCTGATTATTCGTAGATCTTTTCCATCAATATTGAGTCTTTCTAGTTGGTTGATCAATTCTTCATGTCTTACCCGATCGATTGGTATAAATCCTTAAATCCTTATTCATCTCTATTGACCTCTCTATGATAGTTCTTAGGATGCATATGACATTAATAGCTCCTTTCCCTTCCGCAAATCCACACTGTTCTTCTGCTATTTCTCTTTTGATTCTATTCCTTGTCCTCATCATGATTGTTCTTAGTACGATTTTTGTTACGTGACTCATCAAACTGATTGTGCGATGGAGTTCGCATTCTATAGCCCCTGTCTTCTTTGGAAGTGCAGTGAAAATTGATTTTGACATATCTTTGGGGATTTTTCCAGTGTCATAAATTTCATTTAGGAGGACTGTTATTTTTTCAATATCAAATTCCTCCAGGGCTTCAATCATCTCTGTAGTAATGTTGTCTGGTCCTGGGGCTTTCCCCAGCCTCATCCTTCTCAGTGCTGCTCTAACTTCATCTTTCATTATGGATGGTCCTTCAAAGTTCTTTCTTATAATGTATTCTTCGTTTCTGTCATCTTCGAAAAGGTCTGTAATGTCCTCTCCTCATCTTCTCAACTTAGTCCATTGTTCCTCACTGTCACCAACGTCTTCCAGACCGCTGAATTTGTTTTGAACATGTACGTTAAATTTTTTACGTATCACTTTATCTGTCTTTAAGAGTCAGTTTGATGTTGCTTTTGGTCCGTTTCCTTTTCCTTAATTTCAGCCTAAATCTTCCCACTACAGGATTGTGGGTCACTGTTGCAGTCTGCGCCTGGTAAAGTTTTTGGTGACTATAAAGAATTTCTAAATCTTTTATTGATCAGGATGAAGTCAATCTGATTTTTGTTATCTCCTGGACTCATCGAAGTCCATTTTCTTCTGTTAGGCTGCTCAAACCAGGTGTTTCCTACTATGAACTCATTTTTCTGTGCTCATTCTACAAGTTTCCCTCCCCTTTCATTTTGTGTACCAAGGCCATGAGGTCCAACAATATCCTCCACCCTATCTTGTCCCACTTTAGCATTAAAATTTCCCATTATTATTGTAACTTCTTGTGATTTACATTGGGCCCTGGCCATCTCTAATACCTCGTAGAAATTGTCAATGTCTTCCTGAGTACTTGTGGATGTTGGTGCATATACCTGAATGTCGACGATATCAAACGGCCTGCCACCCAGTTTAACCAGCAAAACTCTGTCGGACACAGCCCAGTACCCCCTCACTGCTTTTGATTTGTTCCTGTCCATTATGATGCCTACTCCTCTTTCATGTGAGTTTCCACCAGAATATATTACTGTATGCTCTCCAGATGTTATCATGCCTGCCCCCTTCCATCTTACTTCCCCTAGTCCTGAAATACTTATGTTAAGCCTTTCCATTTCCATTTTGATATTGTCTAGTTTACCTTTTTGCAACAATGTTCTTATGTTCCATGTTGCGATTTTGGTATTCTTCCTGAGGTTGAGGTTGGACGCAGTAGCTTGCTGACGGTCTGGCGACACCTGCGCAGCATAACGGTCCCTACCGGACAAAGGGCTCCATAGGAGTCCGTATTTACGTTGTTACACTTACTTTTATTGGATTGTCTGGCCATGAAGTCTTGGGAACATACGATGGTGGTTTCCCGTTGCCTTCCATCGGTTTGTTTACGGTCTCTCCGCTAGCCTTTGTCGTTCCCATGACAACCTACAAGGCAGTAGGGTGATTTTTTTCAGAGTTTACTCCCTTGGCCTTATTCTCTCTCGAGATGTCCACGAGATAGTGGAACTATTTACCCATAGCTGGGGGTCTGGTTCGTGGGCGCCAGGGCTTATCCACACGCCGGTGGGCCTGCGTGCCGCACGTCTGGGGGCCAGACTTCCTCCGAGTCCCTCGAGATTTAACCTGAGTCCGTGAGGTGCTCAGTTACAACATGTCGCCACGAGGAGGCATAACGTAGGGCTTGTTGATGGAGAGGCTATGTACTGACAGAAACAGACTTACGCATTCTGCTCTCCTTTTGGCATAGCTGCAAGCAGCAGTGCTAGCCAGCGGTGCAGGCTGAAAGTGAGAGGTACACACACACACACACACACACACACACACACACACACACACACACACACACACACACACACCTCTACAAATATTCTGCTCCGCTGTATAGAATTTTATACAACTTGCACATGAAAGGGACGTATTTCTCGCCTTGTATTTATCACACACAAAAACTTCTAGTTGAAAATGGATTTCACGGTGTCTGGGAGACTCAAAGCTTTCAGTCAAAATTTGGACTTTGTATGAACATTACTAAGTCATTTCAACAACACGATCAGATCGAATAGTACAGTGTCCTTGATGATATTCGCAAACGTTTGCTTTACTCAAATTTCACCGCAAATTTTCACCACTATTGCAATTTGCATCATTGTTTTTTAAAGGCAAAACTTACAGAAAAAAACAAGTTAGGAAGAAAATATCTGTTGCCAGAATGTAGAAAAAAAACGACTGTGTGTGTGTGTGTGTGTGTGTGTGTGTGTGTGTGTGTGTGTGTGTGTGTGTGTGTGTGTGTGTGTGTGTGTGTGTGTGTGTGTGTGTGTGTGTGTGTGCGCGTGCGTGCGTTTGTGTGCGTGTGTGTGCCAACAAAAATTGTTTTGAAAGATTTCCCAACTTGCATTCCATGAAAACCCATGGAACTGCAGTACAAGATTTCAGTTTATCGTCTTATCTGAAATACTAGCACCTAGACCATCACATACTTTAAGGTCTAGTGAAGCAGGTAGTGGGGGCAGGAGGGAAAACCCCTTATCTGAGCCAGTCCGTGATTCAAACTTGGATTTCTTGTGTAGTAAGTAGGTGATTTCATCACTGGACTACAGTCCTCTAGAGAATTTGAGAGAGGGGATGATAAACTGAGGTTCAGTGTGCAGCACACAATCAGCACACACTAAACATCACACAGCAACAAAAGAGTTGTCCCTGTTAAACTGTACAGAAAAAATCCACTTTCGTAATGTGAACAGGAATACAATCATATGGGAGGCACTGTGCGGTGCTGGTACAATTTCCATAGGGAGAGCATGCAACCAGCCAGAATTTCAGATGGTAAAAAACACACACACACACACACACACACACACACACACACACACACACACACACCACACCGTCCACACAATATATCATCACACTTTTTCAATAAAGACACATGAAAGAACGTTTCAGTGTTCATCATCTGAAATAGTATTTCTTGTTTAAGTACTAACAAATTATCACAAGTGCACTTGTCAAGCAAAACAAAGTGACATTGAAGGTGATAATCAAATGGACAGAACATGAGGTGCAGGGTCAGTCATGAAAATGAAAGCTATGTAAACGTACTAGACAACACCCTGTTGATAATAATAACATGAAATCACATACACAGCAAATCAGCTCCAATTTAATTAAAAATGTACATGTAAGTATGGAGATTAACCAGTTAGTAATAAACAGGAAACAAAATGCACGAAGTGTGTGTGTGTGTGTGTGTGTGTGTGTGTATGTGTGTGCGTACGTATGTGTGTGCGTGTGCGCGCGCGCACGTGTGTGTGTGTATAAGAGTGAGAGAAGTGAGAGAGAAGTGTTTCCGTTGTTCAATAATGTTTTGTATCGACGAACAACACCTAGATGTTAAGTGCCTTAAAGGGAGACCATTAACGTACAACTGGACTGATGCGTTTAAAAAATGAGTGATGAGAAAATTGCACAGAACAACAACTGAATATGTAATATCTGTCAGTTTTATTGCTTCAGGACAGGACAGTAGTAATGAACTGGAGAAAAACAAAGCAAGCAAGCAAATAAATAAGTGTGTTAACAGGTGGACAGGCTGCAGTGAAGGGTTGATAATAAGTTTGGGATGGAGATATGTTCAACAAAAATGAGGGCAACACTACACAAAACTTGCCAGAGCACATCGCATACGATACAGACCAGTGTACACATGACAAGCGTTACATCTGAAATGAAGAGATGATTATGCTTAAAACACTACACGTTACAGTCATTCTGTGATAGAACAAGAAACAGTGGACGTTAAGTGAGCGATATATCAAAACGTTTTTAGCACATATCAAAACAAACAAACAAAAACCCTTGGAGATGCTCAGCATACATTCATGAAAACAAACAAAAAATGTACATAAATTTCCCCTTTCTTAATCAAAAAAAAAGGGAGCCTGACATTTTTAAGTGACCTTTATCGTGTATCAACATGTATGTATGTACAGTCAATATCGATGTAACATCAGTCACACAAAATCCCACCAAAAACAATCTTTGAGACATTTACATGATACCATTGCAGAGACTCGGCCTACGGCTGATGTAGCATTATATACAATGTTTAACCCTTTCATTCCCATAACCAACCCATCAGATATGGAGTAGGTTGAGGGAGGAAGTGAAAAGATTGATAAATGATAAGGGCAGACTTTACATTGACAGTGTTCATACAGTACCCTTTTGACTGCCACAGTGTTAGCCAACCCTCATGTCAACAGTGAGGCAGTAGTACATGCTTCCGAGATCAACTCATATTACATGAAACCACAGAATACAATTTCAACAAACATGCATTGCCCCGTCATTATAGAAATGCACCATCATATCAGCATTCCCTCTGTAGTCCTAGCTGAGCACACTATGACATACATTTTGCAAAGGGGAAAAGACAGATCCCAAGACTATTACATAAGGAAAGGGGGAAAACAGATTGCAGGACCATCATACCATCATTCAAAAACAATATAAACAATCTCCTATCATCACAGAAACTGATAATCAGATCAAACAGAGCAGTGAATTGTTAAAAGGAATTGTTCCCGAAACAAATAATTTTCAGAAACAAATTGCTGAATCAAGGGATTTTTAGGGAAAAAGTTAACAGCAACAGAGGATTTTGGAACCAAGTTGCTGAAATAGAATTTTTGGAAGCAAGTTGCTGAAACAAAGGATTCTTGGAACCAAGTTGGTGAAACAAAGGGTTTTTAGGAAGTAAATGCTGAAATGAAGGATTTGGGGGAACAAGGACATGTAGACAACAAACATGACCCATGCAGTGTCCGGTGGCACACATCCCCTCTAACTCTATCTGACCACAGACATAAAGGAAGAGATTGATAACTCATTCTGCAGCATGGCACGTGTGTCATGCTGTACCAGACCACAACCCAGCACGTATAACACTGCAAAGAGGGTTTGGGACTACACAAGCTACATACTGTTGTTGCTCTGAGGCACTCTGCATGCACTAATCAAACAATGACATTGATCAAACGAATAATCACCAGCAAAATCTTGCAATGTCCGTCTCTCTCTTCATTTTTCTGGTACAATTCTGTAGGCAGGGCAGTGACATAGTTATCTGCTGGTCCCAGCATAATTCACCTGCCAGGTGTGGATAATGAGGAGTCAACATCAGTCAACACATCAGACTTGTTTAATGGGCTTCATTATTTTCAAGATGTTGCCATCGTATGACTGTGAAACCATTTACAATCTACAGTAATATACTGCACCAGGACCCCCTGGGAACCTCAATTTCTGTTTTTCAAAAGGATGTCTCATTGCTCAGAATAAATTCCAGAAATTGCATCCCCTCCAGACCCACTGCTTCAGAGACTGACAGCTCAACAACAGAATGCAACTCACGACTTCAATGAGTTAAAACTGAAAACAAAGCTGAGCTACTGACAAGACCAGTATGTGAACTCATGCACACTGCTTTTCAGAAAATGTCTTGGATGGGATGATGACTACTGGATAATAGCTGTCATAATTTTGTCATTGTCAACAGAGAAAACAAAACAAAAATAATCACAGATACAGAAAACACCAAAAGATTCACAGTTCTCATCACTTGTTGATCTTCTAATGTATTATACTTTGTTACAAGAACTTTCATATTCCTGTAGGAAGAATGTCTTCGGCAGTAACGATTAAGAAAATGCAGTTTATCATCCACCAACTGTAACTCCCTTCTGCTGCCACACTACAATACTTACAACGTTACAGTTTCTATAAAGACAGCTGCAGCCAGGACAATGGCATACACAGACAAATTTCTAGTTAGAGACAGACTTTAAAAAGACTATTATTCACATAAATAAATTAAGTCAAGCAACAAAATGCACTGTACAATTTTCTTACAAGGTATTAGCACGGTGCTATGCTCAATCTTAAATTTATTGTACTTATGTACACATACACTCTCGTTTTTTATGCAGTGTTTGTCAGCATAAAAAAGATTGATAGAACCCCTTTCAATATAACAAACAATAGAAATGCTCTTCCTGTCAAATGCATTTATGAAACGTGTGTGTGTGTGTGTGTGTGTGTGTATGTGTGTGAGTGTGAGAGAGTGTGTGTGTGCATGCTGTTGCATTTTCCCCCTGTTTTGTGTGTGTGTGTGTGTGTGTGTGTGTGTGTATGTGTATGTGTATGTGTGTGTGTGTGTGTGTGTGTGTGTGTGTGTGTGTGTGTGTGAGTGTGTGTGTGCATGCTGTTGCATTTTCCCCCTGTTCCTGTTCATGCCCACCCCCCCTCTTAGATAATCAATGTAAATTCAAAATTCATATCACAAAATCAAGTAACACATTGTAATGATAAATTCCAGCACAAATTTCAAACATCACCACTATGGGAAAAAAGGGATGACATCAATAAGCAGACAACACATAATGATAAATGAATTCTTAGCATCATTACTATTTCCAGGCAAAATTCATTTCACATCAATTAAGTATGCCATCAATTATGTGCAAGCTATTTTTACACATAATCATGTATGAAACAAGATTATCAAGCCATACAAACAACCTCCCTTTTCAAAATGAAAACAACACAATGCAAGTTCTGACAATAAACAAGCAACCTCCCAAAACCCTGAAGTAACCAACAGAGTTCAGTTTCCTACATTTCAAATGCCACTCTGTATCTATGGGTCCATATTTTTTTTAAACACTGTGATTGCCAAAATCAAGCCCATTCAAATCTATGTCCCCCAAAACCAAGCCCATTCAAATCTATGTACTGAAGACATTCTTAAATATTCATGATGCTCTTCTGGGTCAGACGTATAATCCAAACTTGCCAAAAATTATTTACAAAATACAGAAAAATAAATTCTGACCCACTACAGCTAACAATGCACACAGCATGATCTAAACAGATTGCCATTTTCAATAAAAAGTGACCATGAACAAAACTTTAAAACACCAATTATCAGTCATTATTTCTGCCACTATCTCCCTCTTTTTTCAGTGTTAAATAAAAAAAAAAAGCAAAACACAATGAGGTTTCTTTTTGACAATTATTTTGCAAAATGAAAAATTGTCTCTTTGCATAACATGACAATAAAAGCTAAGTTTCTGGGTTTTTAAAACTTACAAAACCACAGTTTTCCAAAGGAAATGCAGATGGTGTACTGCCACAGTGCAGTATCACCACTGAATACGTATTTTTTTGGTTTACTTTTAATATTATTCAACTTTTTCTTCCCATTTGTTATTTTTGTTGAAAGCCCAGCTGACTGCGTAGAGACATATCAGGACTATAACCATCTCAAAACATACACAATACTTCAACAGGAAAAAAGGAAAAAAAATACATACATATACATATCAACGCATTTGTGCACATAATCTCAGGAGATACCTCTGGCGTTGACCACTCCATCCAATTTTCTTCCCATAAAATTTGCCTGGAGCTCATCATTTGTTATGCTTAAATCTTTCTAGTGAACTTGACAACATGCAACACTCTGGACTTCTGTATATGGTGCTCTCTTCCTTAAAAGAGCCTTTTTTCAGAGGGGGAGGGGAGTTCCAAGTAACGCAATCTAAGATGTATGTATGCATATTGTTCTGGTTGCTTGGCTCACACTATGCAGGTATTATGACACTGCACAGTCTGCTTATTGTGTCTTTGACAGATTACACGAACACATAGGCAGTCATAGGCTTTTTCTGGGGGATATATGCTTAAGATCAAAATTCTAAGATGTCTGATCTGGCTAGTAATGCTGTATGGCTGTGAAGTCTGGACACACAAAAAAAACATGAAAATATCAAAACAGAAGTGATATGGTTCTACTGGCAGCTTCTTAGAATCAAACAGACCGATAAAGGAACAAACAAACGCAATCTGAACAAACTCACAGTCCAATGCAAGTGCTGGCAGAAATCGACAAAGCCATGCAATCTGCAACACCAACAAAAACTCTAATGACAACAGTTTTGCAAGGAAAAACTGTGACCAACAGAAATCTGGGCAGACCACCCATCTCCTATATGAACACCACCACATGAGTGGTTTGAAGGTCTAAAAAGTCGCACAGAAAAGTCAAGGTTGGAGTAAATGTAGGACAGTTGTTGTAACATCTGCTGCTGCAGCTACCATAGAACTCAATGATACTGATGGGTGACAGTATTTTTGTGTTCCCCCATAAGTTACTAAACACTGACATGGCTTTCAGGAACTGTACATACTTCACCCTTTGACTCCTGCACCCTGTCCGCTAGCATCCTCCATTGTCAACCATGCTAGCAAAGCAAAAACTTAACCCTTTGACTCCCTCATCCTATCCACCAGCTTTCTCAGGAAGCTGGTGGATAGGGTGAGGGAGTCAAAGGGTTAAGTTTTTGCAGTTGGCGGATAGGATATGGGACTCAAAAGGGTTAATGTTCCATATACATGTGTATACACGTAAGAGGAGATTAGGCATAAGCAGATCTACACATAGGCTGGCCTGGGAGATAAGAAAATCCCTACCACTGAATCATCAAGTTTGGTCAAATTCAGACATACCAATTGGAAGTCCAACGTCAATCCAATTTGGCTATTGCACCTGTCTTTATTCTGGTAATATACTTTCAAGGATATATTCACAAAACCTTGCATGATCAACAATCACAAAACTCTTCGCTCCCAAATTTGAGTCTGCATGTTCAATTAACTGTTTTCTTTGATTGAGCAGACCTGCAATAAAGAGTCAGTAATAGTCAATCTAATTTATGTAGTTTATAAGCCTGCTGACTGCATAGAGCCATAACAGTCCAGCAAAAATAGTCAAGTAAACTTTGCAGACACACTTTGCTCACAGAAATACATGGCAATATGCACACTTGTGGCCTCTGTCAATGTGAAGCAATTTGCCTCATATCCTGTCTTTCTAAAAAAACAGACCGATCACGAAGATCACACAAAACATTATAAGCAGCTGTAAAATGTAATCTGGCAAAATGCACACACACACACTATGTAATGGAGAGAACAGATAATGATTTTTATACAGAAAGGAGATATTTGCTCATTTCATCTCACAAGATTGTGTGTAATGTTCTAAATCCCATAGCAAAGCCCTTGACAAGAAAGCACCAGCTAAGCAAGGCACTGTGTACTGATACCCACAGTTAGTGAGTTACTGATCTGTCAAAAAAATTGAAAGAAAGAAAGATAGACAGACAGGCAGAAAGAAAGAAGACAGACAGACAGACAGAAAGAATGAAAGAAAGAAAGAAGGAAAGAAAGAAAGAAAAGAAAAAAAACACTTTATTTTGGATAGAATCTGGAATAAGTGTTTATAAAATGAATAAATAATTATTTTGATTTCTTTAAATATTCCATGCACCTTAGACACGGAAAAGGGTTTGCAGACCAAAATATTCTTTTAAGTTTTTATAAATAAGTGTAGAGAACAGTTTGCAGACCACTGTGTTCTTTTAAATTTTCATCTAAAAATTTACAGCAATCAGATTCAATTAAGACAATTTACATCCCTCAGAAATATAATTCCTTCTCTCAAATGTTAAAACAGGTGAGGGAGAGCAGTCTCACCACAAGTTATCACCTGTTATAATACAACAAGCATGCAGGTAAACAAAATCTAAGCACAGCAGCAATGTAAGCTCACCCACCACAACAGGAAATTGGAGATCAAATCATAAACCTGCCATCAGATGTACAATTTTACAATGTGATCAGATCCATGCATGTCTTGGCAGAAACACACAAGCACCACAAATGAGACAAAAATGACAAAACATGATGTCATCCACTCATATACAATGTGACTGGTCCAGTTGAGCCCTATGAACATATGAACAGCACACAAACTGTGCCTTACAATGTGCTGTTTAATCAAAAAGGGTTTTATGACAAACATCATGGTTATGACGAGTACTAACAAAAAAAAGTTATTCTGTACGGAAACATTAGCTAGTTGAAACGTAAGTCATGTTCCACTTTAATCACAATCAAACAGTGCTGTCATGCAGTCTTGCTTCATAAAATTGTGACTCATAGGGTTCATTTTGATTTTAAAAAAAAAAACAACCTCAACACATACACACAATGAAGTCCCACCGGTCATGTGTCTATTTTACCTCCACTTTCTTTTACACACTCAACACAACTTTTTGACTGTGCAGTGAGTTCTTCTTTGATGTACTTCAGGATGCATATGCATGCATAAGTCTGAAAGGCACACAATGCTGCGAAGACTCCATACCACAAATCTAATAATACAGAATCATTCACAAAAGACATTGCAATAGACTGTGTGTAAGAGAGAATGACTAATAATACAGAATCATTCACAAAAGACATTGCAATAGACTGTGTGTAAGAGAGAATGAAAGAGTGAGGGAGAGAATAGGGGAGACAGAAATTGTGTGTTATGCACATATGAAGGTAAGCATTGTGTGTACAAGCATAATCACATATATGTGTGCGTGTGTTTGCAAGCATGAGAAAAAAAAAGCTATGACACATGGGAAATACAGAATAAAGTATGCATGACACGCACCATCACTCAAACACCATCTATCCCACCCCATCCCCCCAAAAAATACTGAGAGGAGAGAATCACAATTACAACCTAAACTATCACTACTGCTAACTTACTTTATTATTTTACTCTATAACATTTATCAAAATATGTACTATGTGACAAAGTTTTCATGACCCAAGAAATTGAGTATATATTGCGAGGCTCACAACATGAAACTTTTATGACAATACTTTAGTGGTTCCGGTTTTCAGAAGTCAGAAGCTCTGGCCAGCATAAGCTTGCTTTCTATAAGCATCAAAAAGATCATTCTACCTTCTGACTACATCAAAAGATACCATGGCTAAAACCGGCAAATATTTACAGCTAATGAAATAGTTTATGAACTTAATATAAACCCTTGTCTATTCACAATATACAGTACAATCATTTCTGTTTGCCCTACTTGTATATACATATTTCTTATCTTTTACATTTTTTCACCAATCTCTCTCTGCTCTACCTGTAACCTATGTTTTGCATGTTTGTTAAATTTGAAGACATTATGCAATCTGCTCTACTTTGCTAAGTGTTTATATTTTGTTAAAAATGCATCAAATTAAGTTTGTGGGGTAAAACGTACCTGATGATGTAAATATTAACCACCTTACACATAGAAAATAAATTATCAATAATTACAGAATAAAGAGTAAAGCTAAAACTCAAGAAATGTAACTTACAGACTGTGATGACCACAAAGAAGTCATACTTCTGTTTAGAAAGAAGTGTCATAAACTGGCTGGCATTGGCAGGTCAAAAAAAAAAGATAAATTTTACTATGCCAAAAATAGTACCTAACAGACAGTGAAAGAAAGAAAGAAACAGAAGAGAAGATCAAGAGAAAACTGACGTGTGACAGATAAAGCAGACTGTGAAGGAAATGCATACATTAGGTGTGTGGTCAACATTAAGCCACTGTTGAGAGTTGGATTTAGTGTTAGAGCTCAAATTAATGGTTCAAAAGACCAAAACATCCAAATCAAACTGATTAACTCTACAATCACTATCAACACTAATTAAGCACTCAAAATCAAGACCCAGATCATGAGTTAGAAATATCCCAAAAAGATAGAATAAGTGAATGAAGGCAATCAATTCCACAGTTCATGCATTTTAAAATAAGATGTCAAGAGACGTTACTTTTGACAGATCCGAGATCAAAAGTTCTTGGCTCATATTTTTGTAAAAACAAAAAAAATTGGGTGTATTTTGCAAAATTATCTGAAAATGTTATGTTGTGAATTACTTTGTGACTGGTTTCAAACCTAGGTTTACATGAAGTTACAGCATCTGTCACATTTAATTTATTTTGCCATTGCACAGTATTTTCATGAGCAAACTAAAAAGGTTATCAGAAAAGTAAACTGTTCAACATATCAGTAAGTACTTTAAAAGGATTTAAAAAAAGAGGAAAGAATGTAAAGCAATTTACATGTACTTCATATTTTTAAAGGTTTCCTTTAAAAAAAAAAGAAAAAGAGCTAAATAAAGACTTACCAACAGACATATCATCATGTATTCACACAAATGTTTGAATAAAATAATTCCCCTTGTAGAAAAACATATCAGGAAAGGATGCAAATTCTATTTTTACTGGGGTATGAGGTGTGATATACAATTAGTGATTACTGAAATGTCAGAAGTTTATATCTATAGCATCCCATCCACTCTCTCTTCAGTGAGCAGTCCTGGAGTTTCAAACTGTTTTATCTGTAGTTATGGGACTTCTTATCAACTACACATAAAATTACCATGTTGACTTCATTCAGAGGTATTTAAAATTACACTTCTAGAATAAACCATGTTCAAAATGAAATCAATACATCATTTTGTTCCAAATGCACCGTTATGTAAAGACAGATCATTTCGAATGTTCCTCACTGTCAGACAATCACTCAGCATTACCGCAATGATACTTAACATCAAAAGTATGCACAAATGTACCACAAATTAATTGTTAGCAGGACAGAGTGTCATTTTCATACACTTCAATCAATCTCCAAAACAAGAGTGACTGCCCGCGCCCAAGCAAACACAAACCAGAAGAACAAGAAAATCAATGTAAGCGCGTCTTGTTGGAGACGCGCTTACATTGATTTTCTTGTTCTTTCAATCAATCTGTATATTCACAAGCACACCAACTAAGTACAGTACACAACTGGCAGGTAAACAAGGCAAACTGCAAAGTAAAAGATCTCAGATCTGGGAGGGAGAAGGAGAGAACTCTTGAATGTGATGTTCTTACCGCATCTAGTTGTTTTTTTCCCAATGAAGACTGTGACTGAGAATATTTATACCAAACACAGTTTATGAAGACAATAATTCTTTCTTTTTATGAAAATATTCATTCTTATTATTGTACTTCATGATGCATCCGCAATGCTTTTGCTCCTAGTTTCCACCTGCTGCAAAATAAAACCCAATAAGAGATTTTGCTGTCCTTGTGCTGTAAGATCATCCGTTTCCACTTGTCTATCCGAATACCGCATGGTGTCAGAATGCTGTGTCACGACTCTGCCACCTACTGTCTAAATAAGTACATCTTGTAGCAATGCCGCATGAAAAATTGAAATTGGGTTTTGAGTTAAAAGATTTATATGGTTTTGAAGATATTGTTGTTCTGAGTAAAAAGCAGTTTAAATTTTTCAGATCGGACTATTAGTTCACGAGATATTGGAATTTGAAGCGTCAAAAATTTCTTAAATTTTGGTACCACGTCTTAGTGGGACAAAGAAGGACCAGCTGTCACAGAACAAACCCATCAAATGGCATGGTATGCTGATTTTGCTGGAAATGACATTCATTTTGTAATTGTGAGAGACAGACAGGACCAAATGTCATAAAATTTTGATCGTTGATGTATTTTTGTATGCCGAATTGAATGAAACCATTATCGTAACTCTGCGACGAGCCATTTTTGTCTTATCACAGGAAACATGTGATATTTGGCATGTTTTATCTGTTTTTCATTAATAATTGCCCATATTGTATTAATAACAGACAAAAATGAAGCTAGAAACAAAACAAGGATATATAATCATTTCATGAGATAGATATAATATCATTTTGCTCATCGTTCAAGTGTCTTATTACTGCAAATTAAACCAAAAAAGTCACGACTCGCTACTTCAGTAGTCTTATGAATAATTTGTAATATTTCATCAGTTTCTGTACATATAAAAGGAAATCTGAGAATAAATGACTTCTGGAATCACTTAAATAGTTGAAATATTAAAAATTACTGCATGCTTTTATGCTGCAGGCTATCCAAAAATATCATCTGATCAATATTCTACTAAAAACTAAACACACACACATACACATACACATACAACACATACACATACACACACACAGAGGAAAACATATCAGACAAGATTTTTGCACAGTACATTTGATTTTGATTTTATTCATCAGTGTTTAGAAAACTGACTGACTGACTGTGGATGAGTCAAGTCCCCGAACACTTAGCACAGCCAGCGTCCAAAGAAAACTTCTGGGAGGATATGGGACCGCTCGCCATTCAGGAACAGGTCACTTAACTCCTAGTCCTACAATAGAGAAATATATGAATTTCTGCATAATATATACTATTCACTAAGAGACTGGAAAGGAAAGGAAACCATAATGCATAGTCTCCACATCAATATTACTTTAACATTAAGCCCAAACTCGCGACTTTGATTTTTAGCATATTACTGGTAAAAATCCATCAAAGCAGAGCAATCCTGCTAAGTGTTTCCAGTGTACTCTTGCCCTTTAATACGAATCAATAATAGGCTACTACTAAATAAGATGCAATCTTCCCGTTAAAACAAATTAATGACAATAGGCATATCCTTTCCAGATACTGACTACAAATTGAAACAACTACGTAAGCTAATGGATGGCCTACTTTACAAATAATACAACTCACAGCCTTCTATTCAGTTTCAAAACCTAAATAAAGAATATTATAACAATAAACAATGAACAGAAGATTTTGTTTTGTGACATTCTAAATCTCTATGTGTATTAGTGTGTGTGTGTGTGTGTTGTCAGAGAGAGAGAGAGAGAAAGAGAGAGGATCATGCCTGTTAACAATGACTTGGATATGAATGTACTGGGGCCTATTTACTTATTTATTCATTTTTTGTTATTTATTCATTTTTTGTTCTCTGAGAAGAGAGAGAGAGAAGAGAGAGAGAGAGAGAGAGAGAGAGAGAGAGAGAGAGAGAGAGAGAGAGAGAGAGAAAGAGAGATTCATGTCAAGGAAAGTACATTGACTTGCACAGAATTGTTTGTTGATTTGAAAAAAAATTTATTTAGATCTGTTTATTCATTCATTTAAAATTTGAGTGAGAGAGAGAGAGAGAGTTGGAGGACGCGGGTTACCCCTCTGTTTGGGCAAACCCATTTTCCACGGCCCCGGGAAGCCCGTCGATCACATAGCATTTTTAGTAGTAAGCTCGCCCGTCATGGGGTGAGCAAGTCTACACAGCGACATGCGAATTAGCATGACCTCGGGAAGGAAATGGTTGACAAATCAAGCTTCGGCTAACAACTCCGAATCGAGTTCAAACGCAGTAGTCCTTTTCTTGAAAAATACAATGTTACAGATAAAACAGAACTTGATCTGTTGATTGCTAGATCTAGATCTAGTCTTTGACAGCGCAAAACTTGCCGAGCTGAAACTTGCACAGCGTTCTGTTTCGCGTTGTAGGCCTACTCAGGCTACTGGCGTCGGCACATTCCGACGTTGATCTGGTACAGATCCTCATGTAAAAAGTTGGCGTACGGCCGTATTTTAAATCAAATTGATTTCATATTACACATGCATATAGAAAAAAGCATGTAAAATCGAATCCCGCCGACGACAAGTTCCAAAAATGGCGACTTGCCTGCAAACTTTTCCGATGAAAAAAAGCAAAACTTTGGAAGCGTCGATCTCTGTTCGAAACTGGCACACACAGGTGTCGTCGGGATATATCATTCTGTTACATTAATTCTCATTGGCTGCAAAATTACAATGTGATTGGTTCACAAATATAGCCGTACCGACCGAAATAGTGAAGCATCCCGAACAAACTTCGATTCTAAACGCATACCATATCCGCGATTGCGCCCGAAGCGCGGATTTTCGACTTTCTCATCAAATAACTAATTCCATTTTCGCTCTAAATATATAAAAAGGCAATCATTCAAATCTTTATTCATTTCTTATTCACATAAGACAAAAAATAAGAATGAAACACCGATTAAAGAGGCAGTAATACTTGATTGAACCGAAGACCCCCCCAGTTTTGCGGCCGGCCCCGGTTTTCCCCAGTTTTTGGTACCACAAATTTGACGTCGCGTTTCGGTTCGCACGGCATTGCTACATCTTGCCTTCCCTGCTCAAAGTAATTATGAGTAAGTTTGGTGCAGCAGACCAAACTGACTTCTCCCAACCAGCTTGTTATTGTTATTGTTGTTTAAAGCCCAGCCGACTGCACACAGCCATATCAGGGTTATAACCATCTCAAAAAGTACACCATACCTCATTGGAGAAAAAAAATGAACACTTGGAAAAGAAAAATTAATTAAGTATCCAAATCAAGTTGAGGTGGTGAGAAGGGAAGGGAGGAATAATAGTAGGCCACCAACCAAAATGCACAAAATGTAGTCATCAGTACAGCAATCAGGAGTACCAGGCAAAAGGAAAACCTGCAGAAAATACAACAAGAAAAACTACTTTCCAGCTGTCTGTGGTGATGGGCACATACATAAGGTGACAAGAACAGCAGAAGCAGCTGCTGATGAAGACTATTTTTCAGACCTGGACTTGATCAGACAGCCAAATATGGCTGATTTCAAAGAGCCATGGAGAGTGACACTTTGATACTCAACAAGCGAGTCACCTTCATACTGGACACCAAAGTAGGCGTGACTCATTTCAAAAAGAGTGTATGTTTGCCTCTGTACTAAACCAAACCTTTAGCCTACCAACATACACTTGCACAGTGCATGTATGCCAGCTGACTGTCTGGGCACATTTTCCACAGCACCACACCACAAGCAGTCATCATCAAAAGCATTGATTTACATCATTAATTCAGACTATGAAAATGTTCTCAGCAGAAAATCAGTTTTTCAGCTAAGAATAAGTCAACCGTCTAGACACAATCACTTCAGTTTTAAGTGAAGTTCATGACAAATCCCATCACTGTCCTTTGAAGAACTGCAGTCATATAGTCTAACATTGCTCACAGAATCCTGATTCACCTGAGTGACAAGATGAAGCAGGAACCGGAAAAGATAGCTGATGCTGACATCATTTGAGGTTCAGCAAAAACACTACATCATCTTTACAGACTGCGTCTCTCAATCCCACAACACTGAGTTTGTGTCTTGTCTGACCTCCTGGATCATCACCATGAAGGTGAATAAATTCTTTGCTCAACATGAACATGGCATCCCAGAGACCATTGTGTCCAGCAACAGCACCTAATTCAAGTCTGCAGAATTTCAACAATCCGCAGCTGAATGGTACTTCATACATGTCATGTCTAGCCACCATTTCCCCCACGCTAGCATGTAGGCTGACAGAGCAGTTAAGACTACAAAGACCATTATCACCCAAGATGACCCCCTTTAACACTTTGACTCTCACACACCATCCACCAACTGCAAAAACTTAACCCTTTGACCCCCTCACCCTTTCCACCAGCTTCCTGCAGGAAGCTAATGGAAAGGGTGAGGGACTCAAAGGGTTAAGTTTTTGGTTTGCTGGCAAAGTTGACAATGCAGGATGCTGGTGGACAGGGTGCAGGAGTCAAAGGGTTAATCCACCAACCTTCCCCAAATTCCCTCTCCAAGAACCAGCCCCAACAGAACTAGCCTTCTGTAATAATCTTTGCACAACTCTCCTTGTTCTGCCAAAGTGCATAAGCATGACTGTACTGTTAAAGCCAACAGAAGTGGTTCTAAGAGACCCATCACAGTGTCCAGCCTCTGTCGTAGTGCTACCCAGGACAAGCAGTCTTCATCAAAAATGATGGAGACAAGGAACAGTAGGCACAGTTAGCGGAGGTCAAAAGCTAAGATGCACCATAGTCATGTCTTCTCCAAACCAGCACAACAGTAAACCTGAAACTGGACCAGGAGGTGACAAACTTCTATCTCAAGGTGGAGCAACAACCATATCCACAATCAGCAGCATCTCCACCACTAATAGTCCCTCCAGACTTAACACCTGTGGTTCCTAGGCAACATCCATCTGCAGCTGTGTATCACAGCTGTGCAGTAATCCAACTAAACCTTTGTGGCTGATTCAGTCTAGTCCTTCATATTAGCTTGTGTGAAAGTGTAACTTCAACAGATCTGATCAAGGCCCTTACGGCTCATCTGTTGAGGGGAAATGTCTGGTGGTCTAGCTTGAGTCAAATTGTAGCCCCAACAGGCTTGACAAAGTGAAAGTCCCTTACAGTTTATCTGTTGAAGGGAGACAATTAGCCTAGCTCTTGTGTGAATGAAAAGTTTTGAACCCACTATTTGTGTCATACAGTTCTTACGTGCAAAATGCCCCCTTGTCATTGTGTGTACAGTGTTACTTATGTTAGATTTCATTAATAGGAACAAGTGAAACAATCATAACAGGAACAAGTGTAACAATCATGGCTTCTGTTAGTCATACTGTGGAAATTATTTGTACTATTCTATTACTTATCATCATCATGATGTGCCCTGCTGCATGGCGATGGAGATCATGACCCTCCATACAAATCTATCCCCTGCTGCTGCGAGTACATCTCCCCACACTCTCTCGTCTTCAGCCACTCTGCAAGTCCATCCAATATTTTCTCCCTGGGTCTACCTGGTGATCTCTTTTCCCTCCAGCTTTCTTGTTATGACCAGGCTCTCTAATTTCTCTTGCCTCATAAAATGTCCTATAAATGGTGCAATCTCATTAGGATTCATTGCAGTGTTTCTTTAAAAATTTCATAAAGGAAGAAAAATTTTGATAGGAAAATGACCGATTAGTAGGTGGTTTTTGGGGGTGGTGATTCTTATTGCTGTAATTGGTAACACATGCACAAAGCTTCCGTTCCTAGTTTCCACCTGCTACAAAAACAACCCCTGAGAACAGGTTTCCCCTTGTTGATCTTCTTGTGTTGTAAGATAGTACATTCCCCACTTATCATTCCTAATGCCACAAACTGCTTATCAAGTAAGAAAAGAATAATGTCATGGGACAGTACAATTTTTCAGCAACTGCTGCTTTCAAATAAAGCAAACTGTCAATATGAGATAATTCTGTGTTTAATGAATGCGTAATACTTAATATGAATTTCAAAATATGTATCGTGAAAACTGATATGGCGACATCATATGTGAATGATTAACTAGTTTATCACCACGATGCCAAAGAATACATTGCGAGGTACTGCTGTACCAGATAACACACACTATGAGCTCGATTTAACTATCATATACTAATGACATGGCAAACACTGGTCTATCATTCAATATTAAGAATTACACAGCTGTAGTTGACAATAAGTTATCATCACAACTCAATATAAGCTGAAAACTCCTAAAATTAACACAACAAATTCAGTTGGAATTTATACCTGTGAATTGAGTACAAGTTAAGCAATGCCTCACAATTTCAGTGCAGAAATACTTTGAAGATTCAGTTAGAAAACCAAAATTAAACAGTAAGGTATGTATTAAACAAGTTCCGTAAGAAAACTGGAAAGAAAAAAAAAAAAAAAAAAAAAGTTTACCAAAAGAAAGTGGAGTTCAAAAGAGAGGAAGAAACATCTCAGCTGAATTCGTTCAAGAAGGATTCATCACATTTGAATTGATTAGTTCTGTATAAGCCCAAATTTTTATAAGGGCTATAGGATTACACTTGAGACATCAAATCTCAAGTCCATGGCTCTATAACTAAGCCAACCTACTGAGGAGACAGAGACAGAGATAAGTGTGTGTGGTGGGGGGGTGGGGGGGGAGGGGGATTAAAACACAATCTACAAGTCAGAATGTCCAAACAGCTTGTAATTATTCCTCCATTCACATCTTGATCACAGGGCAGCACACACCATTCACTTGTTCACTAAGCAGCACATGTCACTCATCCATTCGTGTTTACTCCTTCTCACAGTTTTAAGTACCCTACACCCTCCCCACCCTCACTTCATTTTGATACTGTTCTCCCTGACTGGAAAGCGATGTCACCAACCCATTACTGGCGTCATTCATGCAACCCATGTGGATAAATGCCAGTGCCTAAGCATGAACTACTGCACTCCCTCACATTACCCACCAGTGTACTGGTAAACTACAAATTCCATTGCTTAAACTGGCACCTGTGTTAAATGTACAAGGTGTTTTGTCTACTACTACTGCGGCTCCCGTGGCTCCCATGACTTCCTCCATCACCAATGTCTAGCTGCAGCTCATCATGCAAACTGAGCTGACCCATGGAGGGGGTTGCCATAGCAATGTCCGGCATCATGTCACTCAGAATACTGTCACTGCCTGTCTCCGTCTGAAAAACATAACAACAAGAAAATATCGTCATATTAAATAATCAATGTTACTGTTAGCGTTATTTCTGTTTGAAGCCCAGCTGACTGCGTAGAGCCATATCAGGGCTATTACCATTTCAAAACATACAAAACTTCACCACGTCAAAAAGGAAAATAAATTCAAGTACACATACCAAAGCATTCGTGCACATAATCTAAGGAGATGCCCCTAAGACAGACGTATCCCTGACCTTATCAATCCTCCCTGGGGGACTTATTCCTGACCCCATCAATCCTCCCCAAGGGACTAATCCCTGACCTCATCAATCTTTCCTAAGGGACTTATCCCTGATCTCATCAATCCTATGGAACCTATCCCTGACCCATCAATCCTCCCTGGAGGACTTATCCCTGACCTCATCAATCTTCCTGGGGGACTTATCCCTGACCCCATCAATCCTCCCTGGGGGACTTATCCCTGACCCCATCAATCCTCCCTGGGGGACTTATCCCTGACCCCATCAATCCTCCCTGGAGGACTTATCCCTGACCCCATCAATCCTCCCTGGGGGATTTATCCCTGACCCCATCAATCCTCCCTGGGGGACTTATCCCTGACCCCATTAATTCTCCCTGGGGGACTTATCCTTGACCCCATCAATCCTCCATAAGGGCCTTATCCCTGACCCCATTAATCCTCCGTGGGATACTTACACCTGACCCCATCAATCCTCCCTAAGGGACTTATCCCTGACCCCATTAGTCCTAAAACTAAAACTTTCTGATTAGACAAAATATAATATAATTTGCAATTTTCACGCATCAATTCAACTTAGGTGTCTTTTGCTGGTTTGTTTCCAACTAATAATCCTTTGACTTCCTCAGCCTATCCACTAGCATAACGCTTTGTCGACCATGACAGCAAAGCAAAACTTTAACCCTTCGACTCCCTTAATCTATACACCAGTTTCCTACAGGAAGCTGGTGGATAGGGTGAGGAAGTCAAAAGGGTTACATTTTTGCTGGTGGTGGATGGGGTGTGGGAGTCAAAGGGTTACGATAATATAACTGCAGGCAAAATCAGTACTAAAATCATCTTCTGTAACGTTACAATATGTTCTTTTCAAAACATGTGAATGGAAAATAATATAACAGACACGTGTTCACCTCAAACTGCAAATATCCCAATTTTCATCATCTGACCCCTGATGACCTTTTTATTCTGGGCCTCTAGCACAACTTGGTCTGTCCAACTTTCACATGATTTCATGAGAACGGATCACAGATGATCATGGCACAAGCCCTACACATGAGTGTAAGTCCTATATCATATGCTTGTTATGTCTTGCATTGTATTCTTTAAGTTGTAAACTAACGTTTGTTCACATATTTACCATCATATTTCATTTGTCAACTTTTTATGAAAAAGAACAAAAGGGCTTCTGCTCACCTCCAGAGGGCTATAGGAACTGGTGGGAGAGACGGACGTGGGACTGAGCTTGGCTCGGTGAGAGGGAGATGTGTGGTACATCAGATCCAACTGCATCGTGGCCAGAGGAGCAGGGTCCCTACCCCCACAACCAGCGATATCAACACAGGTAGCCCCTGTTGCTCCATACTCCTCCCTGCTCCTGCTGCTGTAAGTGATATTGCTAGCCCCGCTACTACTGCCGCTACTGCAGCCAACACGACTCCGTGACCGCTGACTGTTCTGAGAGGCAGTAGCATGAGATAGTAAGCTGAGAGGCTGAGTCATGTGAGGATGGTGGTGATGACGAGGGTGAACCAGAGGGTGTTGAGGATGAAGGTGAGGGTGAGGGGCTTGGGCGGATGTAGCTTCAGCAGTGGGATAGTAGTAGTGAGCGTTGTGCAGCACCTCCGTGGCAGTGTCTGGTAGGCCAACTTCGCGCACCACTCTAAGCTGAAGCTGGTGGCGAGCGGCTCGTCGATCCATGCAGGTAAGAGCGAAGGCACGTTGGGCCACTGATGACTGCTCCAGCTCCTGTTCTCGCTGTACCATCAGGCAGAACGTCCCACGATCTGGCACTAAGGAAAAAATTAGATAAATGTATGTTCAGATTAGTATCTGAACAGAAAAAGACAGACAAAATGAGAAAGACAGAAAAAGAGTAAAAAATTCTTGTCAAACAATGACACTCATACTTTTTTTAAAAAAAGACTTCCATGTGTCAAATGATAAAACTGACCACAGGTAGCAGGAAAACAAACACACAAACAAACAAAACAACAGACAAGTATTTTTTTTAAAAAAGACATCCATGTGTCAAATGATAAAATTGACCAAATGTATAGGAAAACAAACAAATAAAAACACATAAACCAACAAAACATTCCAATTAATGTACCAATGTTTACACAAAACACTCACACATCTGCAAAGAAACACCTCAGTGAAAGAGATGAAAAATATATCTCTGGGTTAATTTTTTCTCTTTTCCTCACAATCACAAAACACACAAGAATTCAATCATTCTCTCTCAATCTAATACACACACACACACCTGGTATAGTTCCAGCGATGATGTCCACAGTGGAGACTGGAGAGACAGCATAAGGAGCAGAGGAACAGTGTTGTTCATCAACCATGTACAAGGTATCTGGAATCGTGGACATGTGTAACATGCGTACACGGCTTGTGTCTTGCTCCTGTGCTGACACCACCATATCCTCCAACACAGCCTGCCAAACAAACAGTTGCTGTCTTTCAGTTCAGTTTTCTTTAAAACGAATAATCCAACATCAGTATTGTTCTAAAGGTGTTTTCTATGTCTACATGTACTTACACTGCTACTTACACTGTGCAAATTACATCAAAATACACAGTTCCAAGGGTCTTATAGTTAACAAAATTAAGCAAATCAAAAACTGGTGGTTAAAACAGTAACTGCACCATGAAATGCTTGTTTTTTCACACTCCCTCTACATGTCATTTTAATTCATATCTGAGGTATTCTCCAGTGCTGGTTACCATTGGTGGTTGGTGTGTTTTGACACCACACAGATTTCAGTAAAACCTCAACTTAAAATTTGGTTTAATTTATTGCATTCACAAACAACTAAAGTCTAAGTGTTATAAATATCAGCCCGTTTCATACTGCATCACTTGTAATATACAAGAAAAACACTGGAAAATGGCACTGAAAATAGGAGCGAAAACATCAGCCAACTTTTTAAGGATACTTTGAGATCACTTAAGCTAAGCTATTTCAATTCCGATACTGTTTATATTCAAACGGTCTGTATCTTTATTTCTGTGTGTGCAGACAACTTGAACGTAGCCTATTTTTTTTATACTCCATCTAACGTTCACCTGATGAGTCAGTGATTGAAAGTGTATGCCCCATGAAATACTCAGTATTGAGCAATACTGACACTTTTTTAATTTCCATTTTAGAATAATTACTTCCATGAACTGGAAATTTTGTTTTGAAACATTTATTATAAGATTTAGAGTGTGTGATCTCATGAAAAGGTGCATACAACCATACATATGGAAAGTGTTCCAAGCATTACACAGGACACACTTAACTGTGTCTCTTTTCTTGTTCTTAACTTTCTGTGTGTTTGTGAATCTGTTTCTTTGTCCTTTTCTAAGTCACTGATAGCATTTAGTTTTGCACAATAAGGTTTTCATATATTATACCAGCCTCTGTTCATTTTCATATTTGGTGACTCATGTAACCCTGAAACATCAAACAACTGAATGTCATCAAGTACATCAAACTGATTAATTCCAAAAGAACCTGATATCTAGCAAGCACAACTTAGTGCATATCCTGAATGGAGCTTGACACTGACTCTCCTTATCTTTGTTCCGGCGTAAAATGTTTCTAAGGTGACATTGTGTTTGTTACAGTGTCCCAGATTACTTTTTAGCAAAACTAAAGTCATATTATAACGATGAAACACAACACAACACTAGAGCATACACCTACTTCAAAGCATAATTTCACAAGGACACACAGAGGAGTTCATTTTTTTCCCTCAAAGAATTTGAAGGCCATTTATACAGGCTACAAAATGAGACAAGTTTGGAAAACTATATCAAACTATTAGCCTACTGTCCATCCAACTTTCTTAAACTATTACTGTCCATCCACTTTTCCATCTTTTATGACTAGTACGGGAGCACCATTCACACTGAACATGACCACCTACTGGACAAATCACATACATAGTAAACTTCTCTCTCAAAATAACACACAAAAATTTAACTGTAGACGTGATAAGCATATCCACCCCACTTACGTTTTATGTTGCCTTATCCAAGACATTTTATCTTTTCATCCCAACCATAACTAGAATTTAATGTGCATCAAAGAACTTCAACACTGTCGTTGACAGAGTACATATAAAAGAAAGGAAGACAATAAAAACCACTATCACCAACCAACCCAAAACATCCTCTCATCATCATCATTATCATGTGCCCCGCCACATGGTGTTGGCCATCATGGCCCTCTGTATGCATCTAACCCTTGTCGCTGCAAGTACACCTTCCACCCTCTCTGTCCTCAGCCACCCTGCAAGTCCATCCAATATTTTCTCCCTGGGTCTACTGGTGTTCTCTTTCCCTCCAGCTTCCCTGTTGTGACCAGGCACTCCAATTCCCCTTTACTCAAAAAATGGCCCATAAATGTTGCTTGTCTTTTCCTAATCTTCCTTATCAATGATCTTCTTGTGTCTGCCTCCACCAAAGCAAGAACCCAAAACACAGCAACAATATTCTCACTCTTATTCCTACCAAAAGAAGAACTACCAACCTTGGCTTCTTCATAATAGGGCACAAACAGCCTGGGTTTCTGAAACACTCCACAGTTACGCATACGAGTCCATGCCCCAATACGCTGGCCAGGAGTATCATCACCCAGCATATGTGAAGGGGGAGTACTGATGAGGCCACGTTTTATAGCCGATGACAGAATGTCGCTGTTGCTGGGATGACGTGATCCAACCTAACCAGTGCCAGCAGGTCAAAGATGATTTCTCGCAACTCCACATCATTCAGGTCTCGCTTCTTCACACCTTTCTTTGCCACACTGTGGGCTGTGTGAGTCAACAAGTTTGGCTCTGTTGCAACACATATCAGACAGCATGAATAAATCATAGCTTCTGCGTGTAAATTTCGTTGTGTGTGTTGTGTGTGTGTTGTGTGTGTGTGTTGTGTGTGGTGTGTGTGTGTGTGTGTGTGTGTGTGGTGTGTGTGTTGTGTGTGTGTGTTGTGTGTGTGTTGTGTGTGTGTGTGTGTGTGTGTGTGTGTGTGTGTCGCGCGCGCGTGTGTTGGGGGAAGAGGGAGTGCTTTCTTTTTGTTATGAAGAATTCAATGGTTCCATGGTTACAAATGAAAGCAACACTGTCATTTTCAAATGCTTATGCATGCATCTCTATGAAATATATACCTCACATTTATGTCTATGCTTATAAGAAATGAGTGTGTTAACAGTGCTGTAATAGAACTGCTTATACCAATGAAAATCATTGTAAAATGATACAGAGAATTATATCATCATCATCATCATCACCCACAACCACCTTCATCATCATCACAATCCTCATTATTATTACTTTATCATCCATCATCATTTTTACTATTATTCTTAATTACTGTTACTGCCATTATTAATATTATCATTATTGTTGTTTTTTAAATCCCAGTGACCATGCAGACCACATCAGGGCTATAACCATCTCACACATCTTGTTGACCCAGGAAAAAAAAAGGAGATAATTTAACACAACTATCAATGCATTTGCTCACATACTCTGAAGATACGTCCTTGGCACTAACCATTCCACCTATCACAAGCGCATTTAAAAAAACAAACCTGAATAAAAATGCACACAGATAATAACATACACTAAAATATACAGAAATGAGCTTTAATTATGTAAAACTGGGCCAGGATTTTTAAGAAGTCTGCCAGATACCTTCTGGCACATTTGGTGGAGTGTATATGAAACTGAGCAAGTGTGATATATCCGTGTCGAACAAATACTAATAGCTCAACTGTAAGAGAAGTATAATCTATCCCCACCTCACTGAGGAAGTCAACATACCTCTTTCTTCAATCCGTTTAACCAGCTGTTGCTCTCCCCATTTTAACACAGCTGTCAGTACTTCCAGTTCCCCTGCCTGTCAACAGTACATTTATGTTTAAATATACATGAACACAAATTAACAACAAAACCAAATGACTGACCCTTACTGTGTTGCTGCTTTGACTAGCACACATCTCAGAACATGTTCAGATGAATGAACTGGATGTCTCATGTACTGATTTTTATCACGACTCAACATGCATACACAACCCTGCATGGATCGCTCCCACATGCTAAACAAAACATATTAACAGGGAAAATGAACAACATGCATCAAAGAAAACCTTGATTCTCTGCACATTCACTGATGTTGCGATGGAAAGTGCACATGTTGGTTAAGGTTTGTTTGGATTTTTGTAGTTGCTGTGGTTTTGTTAAGAATGAGTTATTATTTCCTGTCGAAGAGTGATCGCTGTGGTTTTGTTGGTAATAACTAAATAAATCATTATTCACTGTCAAAACTAAATCAAAATGAAGTCTGAAAAAAAAAATTAGTCCAATAACAACAATGCTGTGTACCTGCAGAAAGTCTGATGAAAGAATCTCCTTGAGGTAGTCCTTGGAGAGGTCGTGCAGGACGCTAGAGTGAGCTACCTGCAGGAACTCCTCTGTGAGGTAGTGCTGGGCTTGACGGGATGCCCACTGAGATCCATGAGCCTCCCGACCCCAACTCAGCACGCTGACCACATTGTCCACACACAAATTGTCCACCATCACATCCTCGCAGCCTGAAGAAAAAGCACATGATCATGTCAATTTTGCTGAATTCTACTGCTACTCTTGAGTTTTACTGATGACAAGTCTTTTTGAGTGTATTTTCCAACTTTCTGAGAATGTAAGCAGGCACAATGTTTTGCCCACACTGCGCAGGTAGTCTGTTGCTGCCCAGCCTGCATACTCCCATCTTCAGGGGGATATGCATGCTCAGTGTTTTACGGTTTCCATAAGCCACTGGACACAACAGGCTTGAAAAAATTTAAAGTGCACATTTGATATAGTGCATACATATTACATAGGGGGTTTATGCACTAGCAGATTTGCACACACACTGACCTGGGAAATAAGAAAAATGTCCATCATTTACCCATCAGGAGATCAAACCAAGACCTACTGAATGGAAATAGGTTTCTACCCAACTGAATACCATATCCATCAATGCTGATTTCAACAGTTTATTTTATTTCAAGTTTTATTACTCTTCAACTAGAAAAAAGAAAAAAAAGTGTACAGTTAACATCTCCTGCTGTTTATACTATATTATAGTGTTGACACATAATTTTTTGTAACAACTACAGCACATTTAAGGTCTGTTTTTATTGCACAGTTAACTATTCTGACAAAAACATTGTTCATTCCAAGTTCATAACTCTGAAAGTAAAAGGAAAAGTTTATTCATATTTATACCTGTGCAAGCTTAAAAAAAGTCAGCCATATGTGAGGATAGTTATCGCCTACAAGTTATCAAGTGCACATATTCTCCATATTGCTTTTCAACAATTACAGAATATTTACAGCCTCCTTTTCAAGCCCAGTCAACTACTCCAACAAACCCTGAGGCGTTTTTCTTGCCAAGTCAAGTATTCTGACATGACAAACCCTAATGCACATTTATAAGTTCTTAACTTACACACAGATTAGTACTCAACTTACACACTGCATGAACTGTTCACTGACATTCCCTGTAATCACAATACATGCTAATGACCCCCACCCTCTTTAGTTTTAGTTTTACACATATAAAATACACATCATCATATAACAAGATAATCAATGCCCCCCAGTCTGATTCATAAACATTGAAATTTTTGATATTTACATTATCATATCAGGATGCGATCAAGCAATGCCCACTACCCCCACCCACCTTTTACACAAATAAAACACATCTTATCATATGATATAATGATATAACCGGGCAAACTTTGCTGCAATTGTCTCTAAACTAATTTCTTTCAAAAACTGAACAAAAAATAAAAACAAACTGATGATATACATGTCAGTTATAACTTATTCCCCTGATAAAACTTCACATTTACAATCTAATTTAACATGATGATTAACGACCATAAACAAATATATACCTAAGTTTTCGATATAAGCTCTTACCTTGTGCAAGAACCTGGAAGTCCAGGAACTGTCCAATCTGGTACACCTCCATAGCCTCATCCACCATGGTCATGTGACATTTGCCCGTTGATACCATGGCCTGGATCTCACTTAGACTGCACATACTGGTGGAACCACGCATCACGCTTGACATGTCTACCACATCATGGTACAACGCACCTAACAGTACTCGAGCTAACGTCGTGGAATCACACTCTCATCCAGGACAATGCGTGAAGGAGCTCGCAGGGCTCTCTCTGTTGCCTCCTCCCCTGATTTAGCACGTCGGTTGATGAGATTCCTAAAGAATGGGGACCGAGCTGCTAAAACTGCTTTGTGACACGGAAACTCATACTTGGAAGTCCTTGTAGCTTGTGAAGTGCCTTCCCCTGGCTGGCTAGCTGATAACCCATCTGAGTGATCTTCATTAGCAAACACTAACAAGGCATCACTATAGTCACCACTATCTAACAAATTTTTCAGGTCATGCTCTAGAGCATTGGGCACACCAAACTCACTGGCTAAACGAGCCAAAATCTCACCATTTTCTAAATGCAAATCTTTTGTGTTGAGCTCGTCAGTGTAGAGGTAGCGCAGAAGTGCAGAAAATAACGGCAAATCAACACCAGGGGTCTTCAGTTTGATTGGCACCTGTGCCCCAAAGTCAATATATCGAGACAGCAGATTTTTAAAGAAGGGACTACGAGATGCTAGGATTGCACGATGAGCAGGAAAACAGGTTCCTTTATAGATTAAATCAACATCAGTACAGAATTTGCAATCGTACAGTGCTGACAAGTCTTGTCGTAAAGTGCGAGCTGTGGGACGGGCAAAGTTAGCAGCAACATGGAGTTCCTTGAGAGCTGCAGCTGCCTCATACTCATGAACCAGGCCACCGACATCTCTGACAGACCATGATGAGATCATTTCCCGCATAGCTTTGGCATAGTCCTGAGAGCGACTGTGTCTACGCATCCGTATCAGTTTTTTACGCAGAGTAGCAAACTTGGAAGCCTTTTTCTTCTTCTCTCGCATGGCTACTTCTGTATCTGCCACTCCATAGCCCTGGTAAAGACGAGCCAGGGCAGAGCGGGAGCCTGACTGTGAGCGATCAGGAAGTGATGTATTGGCACCCATTCTTTGTTGTTGTTCTGCCGAGTTGGACACTCACCCTGTCATAACATCTTGCCTCTGTCTTTATCTGCATCAAAAAGATTTTCCTTTCACATTTTGTTTTCATCTTTCAAGCTGATCAAATGTTACGTGAGAATGTACAAACAGGCTACTATAAGAGAATGCACAGTCTTATTCTTATGGAAAAAATAATTACATGAATTAAGAGATGTAACAAGAGAAAGAAAGGGGAGGGAGAGAGAGAGAGAGAGAGAGAGAGAGAGAGAGAGAGAGAGAGAGAGAGAGAGAGAGAGAGAGAGAGAGAGAGAGAGAGCAAACAACAGACAGCCACAATTGCAAAAGGTACAACACAAACTCAGTTGCCCCAGGACAGCACTGCAGTCGATTCTATCACATTGCAGCATCAAGGAAATGAAATGGCAGAAAAAATGGCATAGTTAGGAGTAGAAGATGAACAACAACAGAATGAAGTCTCCCTTACAGAGATAAGTATCATCATCATGTCTGTCCAGAATGCCTCAGATGCACCATGGTTACCATCAGCAGTCAAGTAACAGGTGGTGAACTTCTGTCTGAAAACTGGACAACAGGTTAACAAACATCTTTTCAAAAAATGATAAATGTATCCTCTTCTGTGCGTCCTTGTGGTGAGGCAAAGCAGGATAAGAACCACATCTTAACCAGCTCAGTGCCTATAGGCCGTCAGCTGACGTCCTACAAAAAGTGTTGCCATATTGCCTATAGCATAGGCCATTCACTGACATCCTAGGGGTTTTCCGATTTTTCGTTCACTACAGTGTGAGCCAATGAGCACAAAGGAACACTGCATAGTGAGCTATAAGTGTTTACAATATAAAAATAGGATGTAAATTAGGATACGTCACAGAGAGGACACCTTTAATAACTTTATTGTCGCTAATGATTTGGAAACTGTACCATGAGACACCTTTATTGTCGCTAATGATTTGGGAACTGTACCATGTGAAGTGGAGCAAAGTGGCGACTCAACCTTTGACGAGCCGGAATGGTGGCTCACGTCAGCGGACTTTCACGACTCTAGAGGCTGTTCAAATGATTTTAGACTATGAAGACGATGGAGAGGATTTGTTATCTGATGATTCGATTTAACATGAGGGTGAAGAAAATAACAATAACGACCCTGACACCGACATTCAATGCTTGCTGGCTGAACCAATGCAAGCAGATGATAACAAGTCCAAGTCAGACCGCGACCACCGTGGTCAGTGCGAGTGCTGAGCACGCAGGCCGTGACACTTCGGACCCAACAGCAGGGGGCGTGGCAATTAGTGAAATGTTGCATTCACTGCAAATCTATTGCCTCCAAACGAACAACAGTCAGACATTCCTCGATTTTTGGGAAATCCAGGATTGAAAGTGGGAACTGGGGACACGTGCTAGGCATTTTTCAAGCTGTACCTCATTGATGAGCTGATTGACTTATTCAAATGAGAAATCTCATTCGGGCTTATTTTTCTCTCGTTTTGATTGCAGAATCTGAATAACAGACAGAACCAACTTATGAGTGTCATGTAGTTTGACTGTTCAGTGTCTGAGTACAATGACTGTCATGTAGTTCGACTGTTCAGTGTCAGAGTACAATCACTTTTATGTTTACTGAAACCAGGCCTGTCATTGTTGGGATGGTTATTTACTTATGTGTCTACATGAGTTTAGAATCATTTCATGAACATTTTATGATGTAATATGTGTTGTTTTCATTCATGTATATAAACTAACATCAAACAAGTCATTTTCAGCTGGGGTTTTTTGTTTGTGAGTGTGTTGAGTGTCAATCTGTAGAGATGGAAACTTATCGACAACACAAAAAAATTATTTCCACTTTGGAATGCCAGGACAGGTCTTTACAATCAAATTAGGAGAAAAATAAGCCCAGATTCAAAATCCTTGTTCATTTTCCTTCAAAAAACAATATTTCTTCGTTGTAGCCTAACTCTTATAGTTTTTGCATTAGAATTTTTTGTTAATTTAACCCTTGAATCCTCAAAATTCCCTGGCAACGGGGAAGCACATATTTACATTTTCTCTGGCACTGAAAGGGTTAAGGTCTCCAGGAATCTCCAGCTGCTGAGGGACATGTGGCCAAAGTTAACTACACTTGAGGAGAAACTGTGGATGTTTTGCAGACGATTGCTAACTTTATCCTGAGAACTGGTCTCCACATTCAGCGGGGATGAACAGAAGAGAAGAAGAGAGAAAGAAAGAGAACTACTGGTGCTGGTACTTCTTTTGTTCGCCATATGCACAGTAAGGCCACATCTGGTAATAAATGTGGCTTGTTTTTTCCAGTTCCTGCTGGCTACCATGAAGCCTGGTGGTCAGTGGAGTCGTAGTATCCTGTACACTGATACAGGTGACATTGCTGCAATATGTGTTCAGCTGTCCGATACTTTTGACCGAAAGGGCAGGTCAAAGAAGGCATCAGTATGAACTTCAGGTTCAAGCTGTGTTAAGGAAAGAGAGCACAAGAGACAGACATTGACAATGATTTTTTATTTTCCAAGAACCATCTTTCAAACATGATGCTGCTAATCTACTGATCTGCCTAGAATGAAGAAACACTAAAAAAAAAAAGAAAGCTACTTGCCCTCACTGATCTCCTTATCTGCTAGAACTTTAAAAATATTGCAAAAGAAACACATCAATAGATCAGTAATAACTAATAAAGGACAATATATAAAGAAATCAGAGAGAGAGAGAGAGAAAGAGAGACCGATTCTTTTTTTTTCCAGACTTCAGAATACTTTACAAATCAAGGATAGTAGCATTAGGTCCCATTGGATCGGTCTTACAGCTAGTCCTTGCTACTCTACACACAAAATATCAGCATAAAGCAAAAAACAACCACCCCCCTCCCCCAACCCATAACACCTTAAAATGTGAGGCAAGTTATGAAATACGTTGTGATAATGTACTGGCTGTAACATGTAAGTGGCTTATGCACTTTACAAAAGCAGGACCGACAATGACAGATGTGATATATGTAAATAAAGATATGTCAAGCTTCAACAATGAGAAAAACAATATTTCTAATACTTACATTAATTTTCTACATAAAAAAAGAGTAGATTACAGACATAAAATCAAAGGAAAAGAAGGAAATATAGGAAGCATTAAGAACAACTAAGGAAATGGTGGAAGGAGGGGGAAAGATGTTAACTAATGCAATGGTGAAAATAAGATTAAGAATGACATCTGTCTCATCATTGAAGTAATGAACAGAATTTCAATAAAATACATATATATATATATATATATGTCAACAATTAAATGTATTACAAAAGAATATTTTTTTTTTAAAAGCAGATATATGTAAAGAAAGTAATAAGTCAATCCCTAGTAACAACAATGTATATTATAAATTACTAATAAGGCACATGAGAAGAAGAAAGTAAAAGAAGCAATACAGAACAGACAAAACAGGGGTGATAGGGGTGTTTGGTTTAATTCTCAAAACAACTATTACAGTCAAAATCAACAACAACAAAACTTTTAAAATCCAACATCCCTTCCCACCTCCTTTTTATTTTCTTTGCATAACATTCTATATCATTATATAATGAATTATTACATTTTGATTGCTACAGCAACAATGGGGCATTAAAAAGTGAAACCTAAGGCTGAAATTGCAAGAAGGCTTACTTAAAACTTGTTTATATTTAAAACTTATTTATATATGTTTTCATAAAAAAAATACAAGAAATACACATAAACAGAATTCAAAAGTAGTAAGATATGACAATAAAGTGTTTACAGCTCCCCTGTCCCATCTTTTTATAGTTTTAAATTCACTTAGAAATCACTATCACATCAAATTTGAGGCTGGTTCACATGGCTCAAACTCAACAAATCAGTTCTACAAATTTACTACTTAAACATGTAGGGCCTAGGCCTACCCCAAAGCTGCAGAATAAACAAGTTAGTTGGGGGTGGAGGGGAGGTGAAAGAAAAAGGGCAGCATGACTGCCACAAGGTCAACATTTATTTGGTCCTAATTCTCCTATCAAAAGAAGAATAAATTATTAGAATGTTTTTGGCAAAATCATCAAAATTATTAGTGCTGTAATTTCATTAGGCCTACAGAAGCTTTGTGAGTAGACTGCGTAGAACATGCAACAGGCTCTAGCCAATAGCTGCAACAGACGAGTTGTAAACTTACCAGCTAACACCTTTCATACTCTGCTACGAGGCTAACTAAAGAGTAATTGACCAATTCACACACTGATAGCCACGCGCGAACGTGATCATCAAGCCCGTGTCCTCAGCTGACATGGTTCACTGCATTAGTAGCAATAGCAGAAGGATTCTTGGTCTAGCAGAAGACCAAGGAATGTTGTGATCAACAAGCTAAACACATTCTTGATCGTGTAGCTGGAATTTGTTTCATTAGATATCTTGATATATAAACAACCACATGCTACAAAACTTAAACGTACTGTTTGAACGGTTTAGTTCTTACCTATATTTGTGTGAACAAAAAGTTAAATAATGATTGAGCTCATAACCTGGCGATCTCCATTTTGATGTTAAAACGCACTAATTATTACCGGATTGGATTTAAGACCTGTGACAAATGATTTTCGTATCACTAGTAATCAACAACAAAGAAACAAAACGAATAAAAGAAACGTTTGAAATAGAAATGTAGTGAACAGTATTATCTTGCAGCATATTTTTGCGATAACACACAAAATAAAGTATCTCAAAATACATTTTTTCGGCGAAACCATGTTTTTAAGTAAACTTTTAGCAGCAAACATTAAACAGCCCCAAGTGTTTTGGCTGAGTATTTTATTTCTTATTTGATGTAATTATGGGTAATGCCTATTTCAAGAAAGTAAAACAATAGACATTGAAAATATATATAAAGTTTCCAGTAATCCTCCTGCAGGTCAACCGGAACGCCTTGCTATCCGGAAACGACCTCCGACCATCTCTTTGGCGAACGTGATCAAACTTTCACAAGGAAACCGACAATGTCAGCCCCACTCAGAGGAGCACTCCGAAGTCTGCAGGTGGTGAACAAAGCAGTAGCCGGCCAGAAGGCTACTGTTGTATCTGGTCCACCCAGATACAGAGTTTCGATGGCGGTAAGACTTATTTTTCAGTGTAGCACTTCCAAGCTTTATCTTGCAGAATGACCATCTCAAGGTCAGATTGATTTTTGATCGAGCAATTTGATGTAACGGACACTGAGTGGGTCATTGTGTCAGAGTGATGGAAATGGGTTAGACTTAGGGCCTTCTGTTTATGCAGGGATTAAAGGTAAACCGAAAAGCTAGTGTTTTCCTGATTCCGGAGACAATATACAGCCTATAGTAGCTTTTATACACTGTCGGCATCGGCAGCCCCACGTGTGACACTCATACTGACATTGGACTGGCACGGCAGTGCACCCCCCCCCTCCCCACCACACACACACACACATACACACACTGGACACAGTGATACTGAAATTTCTATTACTGCTAGTACTAGCGTAATTGTAGTACCAGTAGATTTAGCCTACTAGTACTACATTTAACTTTGCTGTGTAAAATGATGTAGTAAGGTCTGAGGAGTCTCAGGAGGGTAGCTTTTACGAAGAACTCGATTTTTATAATTTTATCATGTTTGAGGCTTTGGCCTGTTCATCAGTCAATTTTGTAGCTGACATGAAGTGAGTGATGTGTTGTGTGTGTTTTGGCATTAGGCCCTACAGTCTAATGATTTTGACAAGTTGGGTTGTACATTGGTGGGTCCTTCCAGTCGTCCAGGCAGCTTGTGAAAGCGCTCAAGATTGGCACTGAGACAACACTATCTGGCAGGCTATTCCAGATGTTGATGACATAGTTGGCAAAGAAGTTCCCGCATATGGTGTCAGTTTGTTTCTCTGCAGTGTGAGTGAGTTCCCTCAGATGTCTTCAGTTATTTTAGAAAAGGAGCTTTGGACTGTCGATGTTGTTGTAGCCATGGAGGAACTTGTAGTTTTCAGTCATTGGTCCCTACTGTGACAGTGTTCCAGGGTTGGCAGATGGAGCACTTTGAGTCTCTCAGGTTAGGGTTGGTTCTATATTGCTGCTAGCGTTTTTGTGATGCGCCTCTCGATATCTTCCAGTCTGCTGCAGAGCGTATTAATTAATATGGTGGGGTTGCCTAAAAAATTAAAATAAAACATTTCTTAAAATTTAAAAATTAAAAACAGAAAAACAAAACAAAACAAAAAAATATGGTGGGGTTGCCATACTTATGATACTACATGACCCAACTCCAAAACTGGCTGAATAAAGCTCCAGGCTGGGTAACTCACAGCGGATCCGCTAATTTCAGTGGATGAACTCCTAGTTTCGGAGGGAAAAAATTTGTTTTCAGAGGAAATATTACTGAATTATTGTATTTGCCATCAGGAAATGCATCCATAATGCCTCAAAATTACAGAAATTCTTCAGCTTCTGGGGGGGCTTTGCCCTCCAGCCCCCCCAGCAGGGACATTGCTCCTGGACCCCGGCCAATTTTCAGAGGAAACTATCTTCTTCTCTTACCCAGCCTGAGCTCTTGAAGAATACAACAAAATGTACAGCTGGTCAGGTGATCAAAGAACTGTATGATGATGACAACAGTTTTGTTTGCTTTGATGGTACTCTGCTTCACATGTTGTTTGAAAGTGAGTTTGTTGTCCTAACTCCTCCATGGTCTTTCTCCGAGTCACTTTCTACCAATACCAGAGTGCATCTGGTGCTGTCACTATTCTCTCCTTCCTTGTGGTACACTGTCTCAGATGTTCTGTCCCCTCGCTTCAGAACACTGCTTTTGTTTGGATGGAATTCAGCATCCACTTTCAGGGTCAGACTTCGAAGGTTTTCTAGGATCACCCTATCCTCAATGACTTGGCTTCACCTTTGTTATCACTCCTGGTACATGTATACATTTGTATCATCAGTATCTTAACATTGGAATTAATGTCAGAAGGCAGCAGGCCAAGGAGCTAATTTCTTCAGACCCCAAATGTGAGAGCTAACCACCTTGACTTCACTGCAGCCAGTCATTTAATTTAGTAACTTGAGTCCAGGAGGCCAGATGTTTGCTAATTAATGTAAACATTGTTTGACTTTTCTCTGAAGTTTGACCGAAAAATCAAACAGAACATTTATTCCTTTGGAAGGGGATGAGAAACAAATCAGACCTGTGTGCCTTCTGGCTTACGCCCGCTAAAAGACCCCATGGAAATTGAAAATCTTGAAGAGTACGGCATTGATCTGGCGGCCATGGCATGAAATATTAGAGATATTCATTTCCCAGGTCCCTCCCCTTGAAGGCCAATTAGGCTTCTTGCTTGCCTTTCTGAAGTCTTATTAAAAAAAAACAACAACAAAAAAGAAAAGAAAAAAAAGGATGGCCCTGTACCATATGACACGCTCTCAACAGGGAGAGCTGCTTGAAGTTCACATGGTAAATCCATTGTGACAAAAATTCATTTTGACTGCAAAATCCATTGTGACAAAAATCCATTTTGACTGCAAAGGGCTCAGAACAATGCAGCATGTCTAATCATGAAGAAAAGATGGCATGATCATAATTTAAGACAATCACAGAACCTTACTGGTTACCAGTCAGATGTCACTGCCAGTATAAAACTGCAAGCCTTGCATAATGTGACATAAAATTTCATCACCGAATGTTGCCAGTTTTCCTTTGAAAGTGTTAACTTTTTGAAAGAGGGAGCCATTTTGGTATTTTGTATTGAACTGAAGTGATGCAAGTTAGAGCAAATAGCTGACACTGTCATGATATCAGTCAACTCTTCGCTGTTCTGGTAAAATCAGAGTTTAGACTGCTAAGACTGCATGAGTTATGATAAGAACTGGATAACATTACCAGTTCATGTCTTTCTTTTGTAGCACATGGCAAAGAAATGACTATCGAACCATATTCCTTTTTTTTTTTCCATTTTTGTCTTTGTTTTTGTTTTTCTTAGGACCATCATACTCGGGTTTCTTTGTGCTCATCTTTTTTTTTCCCTGTTTTCTGTATCACAAAAGCTGGCACAGTTTTTTACAATATGATGAGGATGCCAGTCATGATCCTTTGGAGTTTCATCTACTGTATGATTGAGACAGCAAGACACTTACGTGTCATGGTATAGCCTCACATCAACCTTGGCCCAAGAAATTTAAAAACCTTCAATGTTGGTCAGAAGATAGGAGCAACACCCACAATGATGTGTCCGTGAAGTGGATAAGACTTGACAGTAACGTCCATGCTCAACTCTGGGTAGGAGCTGGCTGGAGCCAAAGAATCCCACAATGATTTTTGAAGGGACTGATAAGGATTTGAACCCACAACCTTCCAGTTGGTGGTTGTGCTAACCACTACACCATGGTCACTGTTTATCCCCATGCTCGTATTTGAAATATGGTACATTTTGTTTATTTGAGGGAACTGATTGTGATAGCACAATCACTATTCTTTTGTTTATTTCTGTATCTGTATCTGTCTTTATACGTTGCTACATCCAAAGATCTGGCATTAACGCAACGGAAGGAAAGTTTGGTGGTGCGCAGCATTGTTTTTAGTGGCGTCTGGCGGAGGCCAGTGCCACCTTAAAGAACTCTATGGTCTTGGTGTTCACAGTGGTGCTGTCGAGGTGGTTCCAGTCAATGATGGTTCTGGGGATAAAAGAGTTCTTGTATTGGTCTGTTTTACAGTCAGGTACTTTGTAGTATCTGTCATTATTCCGGATGTAGTGGTCGATGGGATTTTTTGTTTCGAAATCTGTTCTCTGTCTTGAGCGGTTAAGTCGACCTGTCTTTTGGGGTGTTAATAGTTTGTCTGGGGGTAGAGCAGGAAGCAGTCTTTCCACTATTTTGTAGAAGAGAGTCAGTCTGAGGTGTTCTCGTCTCTCTTGGAGAGTTGGCAGGTTGAACTTCTTTAGAAGAGCCGTAATGAAACCAGGTGTTGTAGACCTATAGTCTCTGGCAATGAAGCGTACTGCTAATCGCTGGATACGCTCCATTCTCTCAACTTCCTGTTTGCGGTACGGGTCCCACACAGTTGCTCCATACTTAAGAAGGGGTGTGACCAGATAGGCAATTCACTTGCAGGGTGTTGAGCAGCGCTTGAAGAAAGCTAGGGTGCAGTTGGCTTTTTTGTTGATCGAGTTGATGTGGTGTGTCCAGCGGAGGTCATTTGAAAATTGTATTCCGAGGTACAGGTTGTTGGTAACCTGTTTCAATATGGTGTTGTCTAGTGAGTAGTAGAATAAGGAGGCTGGTTTTTGTGCTAGGGTCATGGTGTAACACTTGTTCGCATTGAACCGTATACCCCATCTGTCTGCCCAAGACTCCAGGTTCTTCAGGTCCTCTTGGAGGGTGTGGTGGTCGCTGAAGTCTTCGATCTCTCTGTAGATAAGGCAGTCATCTTCAAAGAGATGTACTTGGGATTTGACTGCTTCTGGTAGATCATTAATGTGGCACAGTAACAGCAGGGGCCCTAGCACCGTTCCTTGTGGAACTCCCGAGTCTACTGCGGTGGGTTCAGATGATGTTCCCTCTACAACTACCTGCATGGTACTTTCTTTTAAAAAGCAGGAGAGCCATGCATGGAGGGGTCCTTTGATTCCGTAGTTGGTTAGCTTGTGGAGTAGTTTATCATGGGGGACGGTGTCAAATGCTTTGGAGAAATCCAAAATGGCTATGTCGGTTTGTTTTCCTTTGTCGTAAGACGTCAGGAGGTCGTTAGTTGTGATTAACAGTTGGGTTTCAGTTGAGTAGCCTGATCTGAATCCGTGGTTGAGGTTTGTAAGTACATGTATGTTGTGTGTTTTAGATGGTTCATGGTGTGGCGGCAGATGATATGGTCCAGGATTTTGCATGGTACTGATGTTAGTGAAATTGGGCGGTAGTTTCCAGGGATATGGCGGTTGCCTGTCTTGAAAGCGCAAGCAGCATTCGCTTTCAGGCAGTCCTATGGAAGTCTTCCAGTATTGATTGAGGTTTGAAAGATGCGGGTTAGTGAAGGTGCAATGTTGTCAGCTAGGGTTTTGAAAACTATGTTGGGGATGTTGTCTGGGCCAGGTGATTTGTTGGGCTATAGTTTTTGCAGCAGCTTTGCTACTCCAGGGGCAGTAATGGTAAGAGGATTTATATCAGCAGGTGCAGGTTCAGGGAACTGATTGTGATAGCACAATCACTATTCTAAGAATTTTGTTTGTACTTTACCAAGGCCTCATTAGGGGAGGGCATTTATGATCTTTATAATGTATAGGCCATTTTTGTTTTTCTGAATACCCACAGTTGTTTTACTGTTGTTTTTGTCTTATAATTTTGCTTCTTTCTCACATCCTGTGTTTCATAGATAGGTATTTTAATGCTGAGTTTAGTTTATGATGAATTTCACTAAAGCTTTGTTATCTCTAATTCAGCAAGCGTTGTGTCAGATATTTTGCTGCAGGCTTTTAGTAATACTCTCAGACGCCTGAAACTGTGTCGGCAGATGAAATTGACGGTGCATACAATTACAGAGCAGTCTGTACAGTATGATTTTCTAAGTGAATCTTTTTAAAGAAAGGGAAGTTCACTTGTTCAACTTCTGGTAACTCCTTAAATTGACGCACAATTTTTTTAAATCCAAAATTGAGCAGTTGATGCTGTTTTCAGATCATTTTCTACAGAGTATATGACAGTACTCTCAAGATTTGTTCTCATTTTCTTCCTAGTGAATTGTTAGTGTTATTCTGAAACCTTTTTTGGACCAAATAGTTTTCTTTGTGGCTGGTTCTGCAAGTGTTTCCATTGGCCATCCTTCACTGGTGAGGTACTGTTTTCATCATGTGTAGGTGGAATGAGATACCAGTTTATATGCTATACATTCTGAGTTGATAATACTTGATACTGTTAAACTAACAACATGCCGTTTTATGTTGCAGGAAAAAGCTGGTCTAGGATTTGTCATGGTGGCAGCAGTGTGTGCCCCAGCAGCCTATATACTGGCCAACCTAGACAACTACCGTGGTGGCAAAGCCGAGTGATAGATGCAGCTGATGTTGGACTTAGTGACTTAGTGTGATCAGTGTGTCAGAACGAATGACTGAACTAGATGGAGTTGGTTTTGTGCTATTCCACACCAGCCAGTTGGTCTGTTAGACTGAATTTGATCCTTTTTTTTTTCACGTGCAAGCAAGTTACCCATCAATACTTCTGACATCATACTGCATACCTATTCACTGTTCCAAACTTTGATCTTTGTTGACCAGGTTAATACAGGAATTTAAAAAAAGTGTACAATGTGAGTAACAAAGTTTTTATAACACAGGCATACCCAGTAGGCATAACCAGCGAAAAACAGTACAAGTTTGATTTAGGGCCTACTTGATATGTGTCAAGTGTCAAAAGGTACACATATTTTCTCCATCTATGTCCATCACTGACAATAACTTATATATGTTAGTTGGAAACAGTGTTCAGAATAATGTCATCTTCAGCAGTGTTGCTTGGATCATTACTTATGTAGTGCCATTGTTTTCTTTAAACCAGTAGGTTTTGCTTGATCATTATGTTGAGTTGGTCTTCATGTGCAGATCTACAGACCTAAAACATGAACTGGTTTGGTGTTGTTGGCTTTTATATTTAATGTCTGAAAGATGGATTGATTACAATGGTGACAAATAAAAGTTATTTTAATCCTGTTAAAACCTGGTATGTCTGTTTTGATGGTTGTGCTGCATTGGTGATATGCATAAATGGCTAACCCATCCATCCATGAATGCATACATACACACATAATCAATACTTAGGTCTTCTCTGTCCCATAAGATTATCAGATTGTGCTGCTGGATAAAATGTCATGTCTATCAGCAGTGTTAGCTGGAGCTCAGCAACCCTCTATTGGAATGGCAAACCCTTCCACAGTGTCCACTTAAGCTATTGCTTGCTGTGAGTTGTCTTTTTGAGAACTGCCTTTTTGTCTGTTTCGGACTAGGAGTGTCCTCTCTGCATATCTTGTCTCCAGGCACTTCTGCCAACAGCGGTTTTTCTCCCAGGTATCTGTGCTGATCGCAGCATGCTCAATTACATTTGTTGATGTCTGTAACGCAAGTTGGGATTTGGTTGGCCTCTTTCCATCACCAGTTTTTGCGTGGCAAAGCGCATGTGGAAATTGTGTACCAGTATGCAAATGAATTTTCTCTTTGAGTGAAGTGAATTGAAAATGTGCTTTGCTGCTTCAGTTGCCATTCTACTGGCATTGTTACTTGGGTTATGCTCATTGGATTGCTAGGGTCCACCCCCTGTCCCCCATTTTTAATAGTAGGCCACTTTATTTTCTGGGTGTAATGCTACCCCCACACTATGGTGTGTTCAACTAAGGTCTGTTTTCTTTTCTGTTTTGTCTTCATTATGTTTTCTGTCTTCTTTTCTGCCTGTTGCTCCCTTTTTCTGTAAGCCTACTATTTTCCAGAAAGCTTCCCAATGAAATCCCTGAGATGCTACCTGAAGTGCACTGTTATACAGAGGCAAGCGTGTATATATTGGGATAGCTAGGCTCCTACTGCTGCCCATTTGAAAGTGTTGCTTGCTTATGTGCCTCTTTTTTTTTGCACTTAATTGATTTTGTTGTTGTTGTAATGTGAAGCTGATGGCAGAGCATTGCACCTTCATCACAGCACAGTTTACTGAGGTAGTCTGTCTTAGGTTGTGAACAGTTTTTACATCTTAATATCTGTGTTGTAAATAGACTGAATTTTGATGAAGGTTGAGCTTGTCTGTCTTTAAATTTTTTTTTCTGATGTTTTTTCCTTTTTTAAAATTTTTTTTTTCTGAATGTTTATACAACTCTGAAATAGCATATGGTGGCCAGCTGGGTTGTAATGAATATAAACATAGATAAAACTTGAACAGTCCTTTCATTATCAAAACAACCCTGACGTGGCTGTGAGTAGTCAGCTACGAGTTATGATGGATACAAATGTGACACTACCCAACAAAACAAGCACCAAAGTAGGCTACAACATTTTCATTTCTAAGGTTTTAATGAATTTCAAAGTTTATAAAGTAAATAACATAGGCCTACCAAAAAAACCCAACAGTATCTATGGTAGTTTAAGTGCATATTTGGCAAGAGAAGTGATAAGCTTTTTGAAAATTTGAAATAATTGCTTAATTGCTTGTAACTTTTAATTGCTAGTAACTAAGCTGTAAGGTGCTTTTAGCCTTAAAACTTTGGGAAATGGAGATTTTAAAGGCTCAGAATGTGGAAAAACCTCAGTTGTCTTATTTTGACCCAATCCAGCTTTTTCACCTATAGCTATAACTGGCTGGCAGCAACTTTAGCCAGGTTTTCCCATTTTGAACATCCTACTCAGTCCTTTTCTCTGTAAAAGCAACCTTGACGTGGCTCTAAGTAGTCAGCTGGGTTATGATAAATATACATATAACAAGATGCAGCCTGCACAGTCCTTTTCTCTCTCCATGTTTTTTGTTGGGCTGGTTAGTTCTTTTGATAGATCTGATGTCTTGAGTTCAATCCCAGCTGGCAATATTGAAAATGGTCATATTTGCTGCCCATCTTAATGCTTCACTCTGATGGTGTCTGTTTTAAAGTCTCTTCACACACACACACAACGCACGTACGCACTCCCATTTCAAGACCTTGACAGTGCATATGGTTTTGCACAGGCTCAAGGAGTCGCCAGATAACTGCTGGCAGATTTAGGTGGAGCACATATGGCACATGTCTGATTAGACAATGGAACTGTCTAGGTGTGATGAATCTTCCCTGAACAAAATCTGAACTATTCTTTAACAGCAACAGCAACAAACAGCAAAGAAAAATATGTCGGCCCCTTCTAACAATTCTTCCTTTTTAAGTGACAGATGGTCAGAATTGCATCACAACTACGAAAGAAACAGAACAGCAAGATGAAATTACTTCCCCTGCATTAAACAGCACCGTACATCTTGTGTCACTACAATGCGAAAAATAATAGGCTTAAAATAAGCCATATGCATCAACTAACATTTAGTTCTAATTTTGTAACTTACAGAATATTAGATTCATGATTTTACCAGTTTGAATCAAATGGATTTTTGTTCTTTAATTCAATTTCTCAAGACAGTGTTTCTGCACTTGAAACAAATTCTGTGTGCACTGTGCCACAGAGGCTACATGATGAATAAGATTCAAAAAGACATGCCATTAGCCATAAATCTGCACATAAGTTTACGGGCTGTCAAGGCCTTGAAGTCCTCAGTGTGTATATTGTATGTCTATCCTTGTATCGTTAGAACAACTTTAGCCCTATGTCTTGTGCAATTCCTGTTGCAAGTACCTGAAACTAGTGAAAGTGAAAAAAGTGCAACTGTTTTTGTTTGTTTTTATTCTATTTCTGTCTTTACAATTAACCCATCAGTCCCACATAGCTTACAGCCTGGCAACTTTTCCAACTTGTCATTTTTTTCTTCTGGCAATGGAGGGGTGCTTCACTAAATGAATATGTGAATTATTCAAGCGACTACAAGAAATCCAGGTAGACTTCAGACAGTATCAAAATCCAGGCAAGGTACACTGCTCCTGGCTCATATAAGATTAGAAATTAAAGTTTTCATTGGGAAACCATACAGTCCACTCCCAGCAACATTTCCCCCCTTTTTATTTTTTACAGTTTATCAGGGTCAGAATTATTCAGTCTGAATCACAAAGTATCTCTACAACACTTGATTGGTAGTGAACTGTCATCTATGAGCCATGGTTTAGAAATAAAATCCTGCATAAAACCAGACGAAAATTTGTACTGGAATGCTAGCTTTGTCTGAAGATGAAGTTGGCAAGAGTTGTGTTCCCTTTACCATTGCTTGCATATAATATACTTTCAAAGGCACCTGATAAGAAAAATCAGTTAAGAAGCCACAGACATGTATCACCCCAGTTGTGCTAGAGCGTAGGACATAGCAAGTAAAACAGTATTCCACAGACATACAGACTATATTACTAGTGTGGCTGGACCATTTCCTAATCTCTTCAGCTTATTGAAATGTAGGCTATATAATTTCAGGTAAAGACATGGGTGTCACAGAGCACATGTAGGCCTAAAGATGTATAATGTGTGGAATCGTATCAGCTGGAGAGAGGTGTGTGTGTGTCTATGACAAAAATATGTGAACAGGATTTTCTCAGTTTAACTATGGATCTTTACAAAATCTTGGTCAAAGCTGTAGACTGTTGAGTAGTCACAAAAGCAGAAGTTTGGAAGGTGAAATTCCAAGGTAAAAGTTTACAAGGATCAAAAAAGTTCCTAAAATCAGCACATTTTGAGGGCAGTGTTTGAACACATTTTCTTGGGAACACCTGACAATCTTTGTTTTCACTCAATGCACATCAAGTTTTATTTCAGGTTTCTTTCAAGGTCACATATCCTTAAGTAGGCCTATAAACTCTAGATTTTCTGTAATAATTTTTGCATAAAAAGGGGGAATTATTCCAATGACCTATTTTGTTACCATTTTCTCAGAGCAGATTCCTCCAGGAGGAACTCTGATAGAAATGGTAATTTTGATGCTGCCACGTAAAATGTAACATTGTCCTTGGGGATTACTCATAAAGAACTGATATGGAAACATTTTTCTATTGTTACTCAGCTTTTTAGGTACAGGTATCACTGTCTCTTGCCACCCCTACCTCCTCTCTCTTTTTCTCACATGCAAGTTTAGAAAACATATTTCAAGTGCTATAGCCGCCACCTCTCTCTCTCTCTCTCTCTCTCACACACACACACACACACATACACACACACACAAACACACACAAAATCATGGAAAACACACATTTCAAGTGCTATAGCCGCCACCTCTCTCTCTCTCACACACACACACACACACCCACACACACATACAAACACACACAAAATCATGGAAAACACATTTCAAGCGAAAGTACTGTTTTTACTGAACATCTGCCCAGGCATACATATACAACTGTCATGTCCTACAGAATTAACTTGTTCACTGATGTTAAATTAACTATCTCTGCTCTGTAAGGTCAAAACAAAAAAATAACAAATGCATACTGACATACTGGTGTTCATAAACATGAATAAGTTCCATAAATTGGTGTCAAATGTGTAAAATCAAAAGCTGCCCATTAACACTGATGAGCACAGTGGGGACATAAAACTGTCAATTGGGAACATAAAAACATTTGGAATGAAAACAATACATAACACAATCCTTTCAAATTATGTTGACATAGAACTTAACACTTCTACATGATCAAGTTCCAAAACAAGTCTATTTCCTGGAAATGGTTAGTTCCATGCAGCATGCAGGAAATAAATGAATGCACACATTCAAAGATGAAAACAAAAGAATAAACATTTTCTCATAGATGTGACAAGAAGTTATCAAACAGTGCCAAAAAATTTCATACAGGTACTGAACATGGTAAGGGTTGAATTACGTATCAGGTAGGCCTGCCTGTCTTGACATCTGCAGCACAGGAACACAATTGTACTGTAAATGTTTTAGAGTCTATCTTGGTCAACACATTATACTGTAATTTTTCAAGTGCATCTTGACCAACTTACATAGTTTAGTATTACTGTAGAAGAGTAATCCCCTTGACTTGCATAGACAACTTTCAGCTGGCAACACAGAAAAGCACACTGAGAAAGGACTTTATCATGTAAAACTGCCACCGGTAACCAACCAACATATATTATATGTAATATAGACTGCTGGTGGTGAGACACTTGGTGGGCAAAATTTCCACTTTTGTCATGAGATGTGTATAGTCTCTTAGACTGCTGTTTCATATTAATTTTCACCAGTATTACACTAAGTTAATTGTAACAACAACAACAAAAAAACATGCAAAAAATGTGAACAACTTCAGAAGACTAGTGAGCAAAGATAATGTCTGTTAACACAAATGAAAAAATTAACACTGTTGGACACAACACAGGCTACGAATTATAAGCACAAACATTCAAAGTGGTCCATTTTCTTTTTGCAATCTAATTCTTTAAATTTATTTATACTAAAAATCATAGGTTGAAAGTCAACTATGATTTGCTAAGACGTACATACTGTCTACAGCACAGAAAATTAAATTTTTAATATAACATTCAAACAACAATAACCAAACGACTGAAAATCATAAAATTACAAATTTACGAATTAATGTAAAAACAACAATAACCAATACATCGAAAATCACTAATAAAAAGCTGAAGGTTGTCTCCAGTTTGAAGCAGGTAGAACTTGGAAAAGAGGATAGAAAACCACCGAAAATGGTGTATACCACAACATACAGAGTAAAGCAGTCATATAACAGCATGCAAATCACTGAGCGCAACAAAGTGCCATTGTTAACAAATGTGGCTCCGAAAAAAGAAGGGAATGCAAAACGTAAGTATGCCACAAGTGGTGGAGATGATCCATACTGACTCAGTCCAAAACAAGAACAAAAGTTCAGCATTATATGATGGGATATGTGACGCAAACAACTATAAATCTGTCTAACACTGTGCCAGAGCAATCATTTGTAAGTGCACACTGTTCACCACTGGTTTAAAGATCCAAGTTCAAATTCATATCATACAAGTGGATTTTTTTTTCTTCAAAACAAAAATTTACCATGAAGAATGTTAAGAATTCCATGGACAGCAAAGAAAACAAACGAGACAGTCTTGAAAGAAGCAAACCACAAAAGAACATTAATGAAGAAGACAAGGACTTTGATAGAAGCAAACACAAAAAGAATATCAATGAAGAAGATAAGAAAAAGACAAGCGATAGGCCTATTTACAAAACATTTTATGAGGCAAGAGAATTTTAAGTACCTGGTCACAACAGGAAAGCTAGAGGGAAAACAAGCACCAGGTAGACCTAGGAAGAAAATACTAAAATACCTTGCAGAGTGGGTGGGGACAATAAGGGTAGAAGATATGCTTGCAGCAATAAAAGATAAAGATTCATATGGAGGGTCATGATCGCCAACATCATGCAGCAAGACGCATGATGAAGAAATTATTTCAATCAAGAACTGACGAACTGACTGCGCAATTGTATATTTTCCTTCAATATAAGAACTTACGTATATCAAGTACTGACTGTGTATTACAATTAAGTCAATTATATGCTGACTGAATAGTTTGAGATAGACAACCAAGTCTAAATGATCATACTTATACTGTTCTGTTGGAACTGACGATCAACACAGCAGGTACTGACATTTCCAGACCTGGCTGTTAGGGAACACAGTAATGGGAGGGTACACAGTGATAGCAAACATTCAATACAGCTCTGTCAAGTAGTCTCAAACTTCAACAGATCACAACAGTAATATCTGTTATTCCTACCATCACACATTGTAACGGTTTTGGCTTCTCCAGTCATGCAGTGCTTCCTAAGACAAAAGAGAATAAAAATAATAACACAGATCAAATAACTCAAGCTGAAGAACAAAAAAAAAGGAAAACAGTCAATGTCACATGAGAAAATGAAGGCTGCAGGTGCATGTGCATATGTGTGTGTGTGTGTGTGTGTGAGAGAGTGTGCGCACGCTTGTTTTTTTTATATTTTGGGGGGGGGGGGGGGGTACTTTTGGTCCCTCACTCAAGCAGTGAACATACAGAATGAAGACACGAATGAAATAATGTTTTTCAAAATAAACCATATTTTCAGTCAAGGCAGTTACATGCACTACATGGAAAACCTACAGCAGTTAGAGAAGACCAACAGGTAATCAAACAACAAGTTTCAAAGTTCAAAACATATTCACAACCTGTCTAATTATACGCTGAAAGAAAACAGAAGGTATGATGCCGCAACATTTCGCTAAGCAGCATTACACTAAGGTCTCATTGTGACAATCCCTACCTCTTCCAACATATCACATATGAGCATTCTAATACACTACACAACCATGTTCATACATCACTAACCACAGGTTGTACAGTCAGCCGGTATACATCACCATCACATCACCCACATGTGTGTCAATTTGAATACAAGACCACCAGTGAAGTCAAACAAATTCAACAACAATGTTTCATAAAGGGACTTGGTGAACACAAGATTAGTGAAACTGATACTGACTGAAAGGCTGAGAATTCCAACCCCCACCAGTCCAAAAAATATTGTGGAACTTTTTTTTTTAGCACTGACTGACTCCTATCCAGAACTGAGCATGCTATGGACTTTTCAGGAAGACTAGCACCACGCAGTTCAGTCTCAGCCATGCACCATTGTGAGTGGTGCTAAAATTTTGTGCCCATCTCTGCAGATGTCTGTATCGCTTAGACCTGGTTGACACCAGGACCAGATATTATGAGAGTACCAGGATATATTATGAGAGTACCAGGATATATCATGAGAGTAAGTGATTTCAGCCCTGTAATGCAGTCTCAATCCGATACGCCACTCTGTAGCATCATCACCACCATCCCAATTCTCACCAGCATAGTATTGTGAGAAAATGTCACAAGATGCTATGGCCCTTCATGCCTGCTCCTATAGGTGATTCCTGGTTTGGTGGGTTTGAAGTATGTTGGGCAGTTGACATAAGTGGTGTGGAGATTGAAGATGGGGCAAAGGGAAAAAACACACAGACTGATTTCAACGAATCAGAAAGAAAATCAAAGTAGTACTAGCCCTGTCATCTGATATGTTCTTTATAATAATCATCATCAGTATTGAAAAGCATCAAACATATGTATGCCAAGTGATGCCACACATTTGAATAATTCAAAAGGAAGGGAGAAAAGTTCATTACAAATGACAAAGTCCCTGAGATTAGGAAAAAAAAAACACAGCTGTCATTTGAGAATTGTTCATGTTACATTCATATAGCATAAAGAACAATTGATTTACACATATGATAACTTTCCACAACACCAAAGTGTTTAATTTCACTTTAATTAACTTCTGGCCAAGACGTAAATAATTTTTGTTAAATTCTTAATGCTTCTCAAAGGCAAGAATTTATCATTTCTCAAAGGCAAGAATTTATCACTTTGCTCACACACACTATATAGTCTGCACAGTGCGGGGCTGACTTTATCTCAATTTTGAGATGGAGATTATTCACGTCAGTGTTTAACCCTTTGACTCCCACACTCTATCCACCAGGCACACCCAAACAAAGGAGTTTAAGTTTTTTTTGCTTTGCTAGTATGGTTGAAAATGAAGGATGCTGGTGGACAAGGTGCAGGAATCGTCAAAGGCAGAAAATGAGAGTAATCCCTAACTCATCTGCTTGCACAATCAACACATGGCTGCTTCAAACCACTGGTGAAGATGGGGGGAAAAAATCCATCACAAACAGTAATAACCGTAAGTAAAAGTAAGTAATAACTTGCTTTTCATCAAAAAATGAATCTCAACTGAACTGTTTTTTTTTTTTTTTTTTTTTTTCCATAATGAGTCTGAGCTTATTTCAGTCAGCAGATCTAAAAAGAATACAAATAGATGGATGGTGGGAGGAAAAGTTCCTCATCTCTTGATATTTTGTCATCCAACCCTTCATGTTTTTCTAAGTCAGTGCATGGATTTACAGTATATGCAGACTGGCCATTTTTCCCAGTTTATGTTCGAAACCATGAAGCTCTTAGCTATACTTCTGGTTGACTCCATTTGACAGTTGTAACACTGCTTCAATGTGTTCAGCTGTCTGGTAATCTTGACCATAGGGACAAGCTGGTGAAGGCATCAGTTCATACATGAACATTCAGTTCATACATGACTTCGAAACTGCGCTGTCTTGAAAAGACTGAAACTGCCGACTTCAATAAACTGAAACTGATCCTTAAGACACTGAAAGTGAAAAATAACTTCAAACTACAAACCAATGGTTTTGGCAGGCTGGGATTCAGCAGCTATACACTTACCCTAACAAACGTATCTGGGGTCTAAACCATGAATGTTCTCAATTCATTCACAACTCGTTAAATTCTAGCTGCAAAACCAACAATTGCAACAAAACGATGCAGAAAGTCTTTACACTGGCAGAAGCCCATTTTATCACTTAGAGCCATTTCAGTGCAATAAAAATGTATAGTTTACAGTATGTCATGGAACAACAAGGAACAAAACAACAAGTAAGTTTTGTTGTTTTTCCCTTAATTTTTGTCTTTGTTGTTTGTTATTTGTTCTTTGTTGTCATACGTTTATGTTGACAAAAGTCAACTGGCTGAAAATTTGCATGTCTTGTCTTGTTAATCAAATAATGTTCCGAGTCCATTTTCATGTTTTTCTGGTTCCTGTGTGTTTGAACATGGGCAGTCACACTTGTTTTAACTCTTTGACTCCCGCACCCTATCCACCAACTGCAAAACTTAACTCTTTGACTCCCTCACCCTACCCATCAGCTTCCTGAAGGATAGGGTGAGGGAGTTAAAGAATCAAGTTTGGCTTTGCTAGCAAGGCTGACTCTGCAGGATGTGGGTGGACAGGGTGCAGGAGTCAAAGGGTTAAACAGATAAGGTCTGATATTCAAGCACTTACACAACATGGGAGGTCACACTTGTTTTGAACAAATAAGCTCTGATCCACAAGCACTTACACAAGAGCAGCTTGCCAGAATAGCTCAGTTGGGACAGCATAGACTTTAAGATCTAAAGATCCCTGGTTTAATCCCAGGTTCTGGCACAGAACACAATCTGGCTGTTGACATTTCTTGCTATGGGCGGGATGGTTCTTTAGATAGAAGACTCAGGATCTGATATCTCGAGTTCAATCCCAGCCCGCAACATAAAAAACTGATCTGTTTTCCACCCATCTTAATGTTTCCATCATTCTGGTGGTATCAGCTTAGTCTTTACTCCCACCTCCCTTTCTGTCCTCGGTTCAAGACTATGCCAGCGCATAGGGTTTTACACAGGCTCAGGAAAACTGACAAATAATTGCTGGCTGATTTGGATGGAGCACATATAGAATTATCCAAGTGAAATAAATCCCTCCAGAACAAACTCCAAACTCCAAGCTATCAGTGAAACAGCATGACAAATACAACGGTTTGGATAGCAAGATAAAGCAAACTATGATAGTTCTATGTCAGTATCAAGAAAATTCAATGTAGTGGATTGTAGTGACATGTCCATTCCTGTCGATGTGACATGTCCATTCCTGTTGATAACGGCCTGAAGATTAAAAAAGCAAAGTCTGCACCATCTATACACACACAGGTCACTAGGAGCTAAAAAATGAGGCCCTGACAGGCTTCTTTCGATTCATATTACTATTATTTGTATCAGTCACTTAGTCAGGCAGAGAAAAGGTAACCTACTGCTGCCGTAATGCATTCAGTCCGACATGGTACAGAATATGAAGCCAAATGTGATCATTCTATGTTAGTACAGACCACAGAAACTGTGACAGCAGTTAAGAGTACTAAACCATGAAAGCCATTACATGTCCATACATATATGAAATTGTGACAAACACTAAACTGCCAATAATCATACCAAGCACAAAACAAAATCCTCTCTGTGACCAACACCGGCAAACAAAATGGCACAGTACTGGATAATTTAAAGTGCATTTCACTTCTAAGCATCAGTAGAATGGAGATCAAAACCAACCTTGATACACAGACAACAAGGAACAACGCTGAGTGTATATATATCATAAGCACCAAAAAACAGGAAAAGATAAACTGAATAAATCATATTAGTCTTGTCCCTTTCATGTTTATTTAATTCTCGCTTTTTTTTTCTTAGTTTTCTTGTTTTTTTAATGATTTATTTCATTTATCTATCTACAGGTGCATATACAAATATACCACACGTTACATTCATGCCATGGGTCCATGTGAATAATTCTTCCAGCTTCTTTTCTGAAGAGAGTAAAAATATGCAAAAGCTTACAAAAATGTGGTAGTATGATAATTTTTTTTCAATTAAATGGCAACGAACCGCAAAATGTTTGAAAGTTCGCAAACTCAAACTAAAAACTGATTACAAGAAGAGTACAAATGCAAATGCAAATGCAAATACACACACACAGACACACACACACACACACACACACACACACACACACACACACAGACACAACACAGACACACACACACACACAGACACACACACACACACACACACCACACACACACAACACACACAGACACACACACACACACACACACACACACACACACACACACACACACACACACACAACACAACACACACACACAACACACACACACACACACACACACACACACACACACAACACACACACACACACACACACACACAGAATAATGCAATATATCACGCAAGCAGAAGAAGAAATAACAGTGAAAGACCAGGAAACAAAATCAGCACATTAGAACAAGGAAAGAACAAAGAAAGACATCATACTCAACAGACTCACATGTAACTACAATACTTTGTCATATCTGGCTTTAAACAATACACATTCAACTCATAAAAATCTAAAGATGAGATTCAATTGAAAAAAAAAATCATGTTTATTACTCTCTTGGATTCTCAAAAAGCCTGTGTCATGGAGTCGAAGATTTAACCCTTCACTTCCTCACCTTCATGAAGTAAAACGGTAAATGCTGCTCTCACAGAAACACAACACTCAAGTACTGTAGACCTTTCACTTCCCATAATGTATATCACGGCGCACAAATCCGAGATACTTTAGTTGGCCACTTTCTGCTGGCTATTAATAGCGCGCCCCTTCCCTTCCACTTCCCACACCCTTTTCACCTGTCCCTTTATCACTAGTGCGGGAGCACAAAGACGCGCTACACTGATGGACTTTGGTCAACCCTGCCTGGCTAAAAATAGCACATGCAGGCGGCGCCGGCTCACAACTAAAGGGTGGCAGAATGGCTGGGAAAATGCAGCCGTGATATATGTTCTCAATATCAAGTGATAAGCGAACCAGATAACTCAGGGGGAAAAAGGCAGCAAATTAATAATAAAACTTACAAGCGAAAATACAACTCAGACATCTGAATAACCCAACAGACCACACAGACTATATAACATAATAATGAAAGCAACTGCAAACATAATATATACAAAAATACAATAATGTAAGCGACAAATATTTACCAAGACCAAGCACACATGTACATAACTTCAAAGCAAATCTTTCGTCCATGTATGGATTTCTAATACATTAACAGATTTCTATAAGATTTCTATAACCATGTTCCCCCCGTTTTTCTTAAATATAGCCACCATTATTTGTGTCAGAAATGGTACTTAAATGGGATTATGGAAAAACAAAACCAAGAAATGTGAACGCTGCTGCCCAGTGATAACTCTGATTTGTGTTAGTCCAAGTTGAAATGAAATGTGTGTGTGTGTGTGTGTGTGTGTGTGTGTGTGTGTGTGTGTGTGCACGCATGTTATTTCTTTTAACATCTATTCACATATGTGCTTTAGATAAAAAAAAAAAGACAAATGAATAATTAATAAATTAATGAGTTAATGAAAGAATGAATTAATTATTTGATATTAATTTAAGTATGTGTGTGTGTGTGTGTGTGTGTGTGTGTGTGTGTGTGTGTGTGTGTGTGTGTGTGTGTGTGTGTGCGTGTGTGTGTGTGTGCATACGTGTATGTACGCGATTGCATGCATGTGTGCGTGAATGTGTGTGTGTGTTCATGCATGTGTACATATATCTGTCTTGACTTCTGTCTGACCTGCACTTCATACAGAAAACTGGACAGTGGACGAAATGAAAAGCAAGTTGTAGGCTACATACTGATCATGTTGTCTGCATCCTGTTTGAGGACATGACAGCAAGCAAAGATGGATCATACTTTCTGAGGGAATTCACAACTTCATGGAAATTTTACCCCTTGACTCCCTCACCCCATCCACCAGCATCCCACACTGTCAGCCATGACAGCAAATCCTTTCCCTCCCTCACCCTATCCACCAGCTTTCTGCAGGAAGCTGGTGGATAGGGTGAGGGAGTGAAAGGGTTAAGTTTTTGCAGTTGGCAGACAGGGTGCGGGAGCGAAAGGGTTAACCCTGGAGACTCAATGAAAACTAATGGATTGAATACAAACACAATCACCTTCAACAAAACAGGCAAGCACCAAGCAATGACAATGAGGCACGTTCAAGGGTTTCCAGCCACGACAATACATCAAAAGCATCTAAAGAAGATACAGTATCCTGGCTAAAAACCCTTGCATGACTATACAGTTATGCTGCTCCATTTAAAAAAAAAAAATTCACTCTAAGACTGGAGTTTAACCTTTTAGGCTGGAGTATACCCCTTTTTAAAACCAAAACTCATTCACAAATGTTCCCAGATATGTGTACAATCTGATATCATCCTACTGTAAATCAGTCTATCTTTCTTTAAAAAAAATTCACACGGGCTGAATTCAAGTTGATCAGAAACACCCCGAAGCAGTCTATCACTGAACAAAAAGAATCCAAGAAACAGAAACATCTACAGGGGGTTCAATGTCTATCCAAAACACTGTACAGCAACGTTCCATATGTATGGAGACAACCTAAATCTACCAGAGTACAAACAACCTGCTGCCCTTTTTCCATGGAAGGCCAGAATGTTTGCTGCTCTTCAAATTTCATGAAAGGTCCATGGTTTGAACTGGCCAGCCCTGATATTAAACACAACCATCTGTCGTTTAGTCAGATGAGTTCTGTCAAGGGCTGGCAACAACATTTCACCATCACATCACTGTCAACAGTATCGGCAAAAGATTACAGGCTGATCTTGAAGGGATGTCTTCCGAATACTTCCAGTAAAATGCAGAGATTGTTGCTTCATTTGTCTTTGCGAAATGAGAGACTTTTGACAAATCTGCGGCGTCGAACATGTGGGGTATGTTGACCTGCGGACAGGGACACTTCCAACTCAATGCCGTTATCCATCGTCAACCACCTGCAGATGCTCCCTTCAGTCTCTGAAACAGATCAAAGTTTTACTCTCTTTTTTTCATAATATACCAAGTATGTAATAATATATGAACTCTGTATCATTTATGTACTGTGACAAACACCAAGAGATCAGATGGCCTGTACAGGTTGGGAAATATAGATAAACAGAGACAGTCACAGACAGATCCTGAGTTTGATTTTCATTCAAGAATTCATCATGTTAGGACAATTCCATATGTGTTCCATCCAAATCTAGCAGTAATAATCTGGCCGATTCCCTCAGCCTATACAAAACCTTATGCACTAGCAAGATCTTGAAATGGACGCATGCATATGTATCAACCATGACCTTTAGGAACAGAGTCACAAGATTGAAAGAGGTTTGTTGAACTCTTCTTTATCGTCACTCCGGACAAAACTGCTGAGGAAATAGTGTGAAAAAATGTGGGATAGATTTAGTTGTCAGAACAACCAGATGCAATCATGAGGGAAAGATGTGCTTCCAGACTTACCAGGACATAAGACAGAATATGTACACATTCAAGATATGATGCCACACACATGGTGGATATTAGTTTTAGGTTGTCGATCATGTGACTCTGTTCTCTCAGGTCACAGTTCATACATATGCATATGCAAGATGTCTGCCATGTAATCGAAAATATCAACCGATCATTGGCCAGTTCCGTTTGAGAAGTAGTCACATGTGAATGATTAAAGCATAAAGATGGGCAGCGAACAGGCCAGATTTTATGTTGCAGGCTGAAAGTGGTCTCAGAACATCAGATCTTAAGTTCACAACTCTGTCACCATACCCAGTCAATCTGTGTAAAACCTGTGCCCTGCATCATCAGCACAGTACTCAAACCAGCTAAGCTAACTGGCTGCGCACACAAAATAGTGCAGCCACCAAGACAGTTCAAAGACAGAGACAAAAAGAGAGATCACCTGCTAAAATTTGTCGAAGAGTAAAGCTTTTAGTTGCCAAATGTTCTCTACTGGAGCGCTTGATATCAAACACCAGCGTGGCATCAGGAGACACTCCGTGACCTCGATCAACCTGGAACAAAAAATTCTATCAATAATGAGAGGAAATGTGGATCATCCTGATTTACATGTTCTTCAAAGAACTTTATAAATTTGAAAAAACATAAAAACCCTTCAACAACAATTTGTCCTAAAATCTAATAAAAGCAATAACGTTAGATATGGTGCAGTGACGTGACGCCAGCAGCAGTGAGTGAGTGAGTGAGTGATAGACACACACAGACAGACAGACAGACAGACAGACAGACAGAGTCTCTGTGTGTGTGTGTGTGTGTGTGTGTGTGTGTGTGTGTGTGTGTGTGTGTGTGTGGTGTGTGTGTGTGTGTGTGTGTGTGTGTGTGCTCACATGCGTGCGCATGCATGTGTGTCTGTGTGTGTGTGCCTGTAAGTGTGCGTGTGTGGTGTGTGTGTGTGTGTGTGTGTGTGTGTGTGTGTGTGTGTGTGTGTGTGTGTGTGTGTGTGTGTTGTGTGTGTGTGTGTGTGTGTATTGTGTGTGTGTTGAGTGAGTGAGTGAGTGTGTGAGTGAGTGAGTGAGTGAGTAAGCGTGCTTGCGTGCGCGTGTGCGTGCGTGCGTGCGTGCGTGTGTGTTTCTTTTGGATTTTTAATGACTGAGTCATCACAATGACTGATAATGATGTACAAAATTAGAAATGTGAATAACATCTGAATTCCATCAGCACAGCAACAAACAATCAACGCTTTGTAAGGTCACTGACTTTTCTTACATGTAGTTGCTACAAGCTACTGCTATAACCAACAGATGTCCGTCTCTCTTAAATTTCACTGTAGGCAGACTCCACTACGTACATATAATCTGCAAAGTCTAGACACTTGGCTCTCCATGACCTATCGATCTCCTTTGAGGAAAAACAGCTATTTTGAAGTTAAACTCTGCAAGATACCATATTAAAATAAACAGGTGCAGATCAGTGCATGACAAGATAATTAAGACACTCTGACAGTCTTCTTTTTCACATAATAACAATCACAGAGATTCGAAATTTTGTACTTTACAAGATCACTGTGATCTTGAGGAAGCAGCAGATGAAATATTTGATGTGAAGCGAGGGCAATGGCAGACTGTCAGATCACTGAAAACAGATTACAAATGTCAGAAAATCCTGAGAAAACGCTGTTCACAAACCTTCCTCAAAAATTTCTGATTTCAGGCATTTTTTGATCCTTGTGATCTTGACCTTGGCACCATGACATCCAAATTTTGACCCAAATTTGGTGAGGATGCATCCAGAAACAGCTATCAAAATCTTGCAAGCACATTTCTGTCACTAAGACACACAGACAAACACAAATCCCTCCCAGTTAATATGAAATACTATCCCTTTTCTAAAAAGAAGGCAAATTAAAAAAAAATTAAAAAAATAAAAACAGCCACAGACTGACCTCAAAGTTGATGTTGAAGGCAGGACCTGATGGCGGAAATGACCTGGATTTACCAAGGACACGAGAGCCCGAGAACAAACTCACCCGACTGCCAGGTCTGTTTGGGAGGAAAAGAATAATACAGTGCAAAACCAATTTCATAATGCATGATGCATAATTCAGACAAACTATCACAGTTTTCTGAATATAAAATTTAAACACAACTAAGAACACTAAAATATATGTATATATAGGCCCTACATATAAAAATGGGCCTAAATTACCTGAAATTGCTTCCGCATATCTCATTCCCCTAGAGCCAAAACTGCACTAAATACATGTACCAAATTATCAATCCTAGGAAAAAGTACATAAGACTTTATCGAACACATACAGATGAATGGACCAGCAAGGCAGAAAATAGAAGGAAAAAATGACAGAAAGCAAAAGAACAAGGCAGAAAGAAAGAGAGTGACAGAAAAGAGGAAATTTCTAGCACAGAATTTCCAGACAGTGGGGATACTATTTATACTGAAAGAGCCCCCAGCATACTCACGGTGGACCACAGAGGAATATTTATGAACTTTACAGATACATTACATACTGCTTACCAACTTCACAGGTACATTACATAATATGTAACATGAAATGCTCACATCTCAAGTCTGACTTTGCAGTACACATGTTCTCCCCCAGCGTCCAGACCACGTGCCCTGTGCACCGTTCCCTTCACATGGAACAGTTTGTCTGACATCGACATGGTACTGTCTGAAAACAGAAATACACTCTAATAATAAAACATGTCCTTATCCATATTCATCTTTCACTGTACACACAATGAGATATGTACTTTTCACACACACACACACACAAAACACACACACACACACACACACACACACACACACACACACACACACACACACACACACACACACACACACACACACACAACCTTCACTCACTCACTCTTCTATACAAGCACTACAACTTACCAAATACATATCAGGGATAAACCTACCTTCTGAAGTGCCCCAACTCTAACAATACTATATGTTCAACTAACTGATATGCTACGGCTGGTGGTCTACAAATTTATGCACTGGAATATGCTGTAAATGTCTGGTTATGTTTGTTGGAAAAAAACCCATATAATCATGTATTCATTCTTATTATCAACATGTTTTTGTTTCGATCTTGTAAATAGTATTAATATACCAACCACACTTCTCATAAATACATCTGCCACTTTGTATCTATACACTTTGAGTTTCTGAAACTGTTATATGATTGCTAACTGTCTCTGGATAAAACCCCAAATTTAATCATAGAATTATCCTATAAACGAAAAGCTATACTTCAATCATATTTATATACTTACTTTCCAAAACCAATGCTGTCTATGTGCTTACTTTCCAAAACCAGTGCTGTCTATGAAAACACAGTTTACTAACTTTGATTTCAAACTCAATAGTTCAACATTATTTGATGTTAATAATTCGCTGGCTCATTCAATGGTTGATTGACACAAAACAATCAATCCAATCATCCACATTTCTTGGTCTTTGGCATAACATGTTATACGTATTCTTCCTAGATATTACTCCCCCCACCCCCAAATAATCAAAAATCCACTCACTGATATTAATATACATTCAAAAAACACACATGCACACAGTCAGAAATACATACAGATGGACAAGCACATGCATCCAAACACAAACACAAGTACACACACACACACACGGCGACTGGCAAGAACAACAACTCCATGCAAAGAAATAAATCACAAACTCAGTAGTATGTACAGAGAATGTGACAAAACATTATTCACACATTCATGGTCACTTTTGTTTATTATTCACACATGCATGGTCACTTTTGTTTATTATTCACGCATTCATGGTCACTTTAGGGATTTAAATACCAGTATTATATTGCTTACAAAAACTACTGTTATGATTATGCAGTTCAGTGTACAACAAATCAAGCTTTTTCACTGCAGTTTACTGATGTGCTCCAAGATTAGCCTTGTTATTTATCAAAATAAGCTGCTGATGCTTGCTCTTGCTTGATATAAGTTGTAATGAGCACTGACTGTTGGTACCAACTACTATAACCAGTGAAGTCCACCTATAACTAACCTGCTGATAACCAATTCCAAACAATACCGTACTCTTTATATTTTTCCCACCCACTTTTTTTTTACGTCTTGTAAATTATTGTCTATAACAAACAAAATGTACGTCACACTTTAAACATTTCTCTCTGTATGAACAAGGTGCTGCCTCCCAAAGGTCACATTTCCTATGTATTATCATGTCTTTCAACGAACAAGTGCTCATGAGTGATGTATAACTGCTGCATCATACAGTGTGTGTACAGCACAGTGATGAACTTAATGCCAGAGGCGATATGTGTATACCTGTCTCTTTGTGTGTGAGTGTGTATGTTTTTGTGTGTGTGTGTGTGTGTGTGTGTATGTGTTGTGTGTGTGTGTGTGTGTGTGTGTGTGTGTGTGTGTGTGTGTGTGTGTGTTGTGTGTGTGTGTGTGTGTGTGTGTGTGTGTGTGTGTGTGTGTGTGTGTGTGTGTGTGTGCACGCACGCACATTTTTTTATGGCTTCTTCAATGTCCGAGTCGTAAAACTGACTGTTAAATATAATAATGATGATGTGTGCGTGCATGCATGTATATGTGTGTGTGTGTGTGTGTGTGTGTGTGTGTGTGTGTGTGTGTGTGTGTGTGTGTGTGTGTGTGTGTGTGTGTGTGTGTGTGTATGTGCACGCACACACATTTCTTTTTGGCTTCTTCAATGACCAAGTCGTAAAACTGACAGTTAAATATCATAATGATGATGTGTGCGTGCATACATGCATGCATGCATGCATGCATGTATGTATGTATGTATGTATGTATATGTGTATGTGTGTGTGTGTGTGTGTGTGTGTGTGTGTGTGTGTGTGTGTGTGTGTGTGTGTGTGTGTGTGTGTGTGTGTGTTCAATGACCGAGTCGTAAAACTGACTGTTAAATATAATAAAGATTATGATGTGTGCATGCATGCATGTATGTGTGTGTTGTGTGTGTGTGTATGTGCGCACACGCACATTTCTTTTTGGCTTCTTCAATGACTGAGTCATAAAACTCACTGTTACATATCTGATATCATAGTGATGAAATATGAAACAGGGAACGTTGTGACTAATACCTGAACTCCACCAGTAAAGCAAACAAACTATCAGCACAGTGAAAGGTCACACTGATTTTTCTTATTTGCAGTTTTTATGAACTACTGCTATAGCAAACACATTTACGTCTCCCTTGAATTTCGTTGTAGGTAGACTCCACTCTATTTTTTCAGTTACTGCATAGTAATATGAGGAAATTAGATAAAACACTAGTATAAATATAAACATGAAAGCAGGAGGCATACACACACACACACACAC
>CM060308.1:14862829-14887829 GCA_030674185.1 Monoplex corrugatus | reverse complement strand
GAAAGAGAGAGTGGGAGAGAAGAGAGAGACAGAAGAGGAGACGATGAGAGAGAGCAGAGAGCAGAGAGGAGAGCAGAAAGAGATTGATTGATTGATTTGATTTGATTCAGTTTTACGTCAGCACCCACCTCAGGTGATATGGCCGACGGGGATACCATCCCAGGAAAATGGGGCAATGGGGACTTATCTAATCCTATACTGACACCACCAGAACAACAATGATGCTAAGATGGGACAGTGAGAAGGCCAGATTTAATGTAGCGCACCCGGGATTCGAACCCACAACCATAGCATGTGAATCCGACGCTCAAACAACTGAGCTACAGAGGCCCGCTGACAGAGAGAGAGAGAGACAGAGAGAGACAGACAGAGAGAGAGAGAGACAGAGAGAGAAGAGAGAGAAAATGAGAGAGAGACAGAGACAGAGAGAGTAAATGAAAACAAGAGACAGAAACGCTTCTTAGCCTTTTCACTCTCTCATCTTATCAACCAGCTTCCCGCATGATCAGCCAGGGTAAAGTTCTGGCAGCTGGTGGACAGGGTGAGGCAGTGAAAGGATCGAGTAAAACAGAGACTAAGAGACGGACAGCAAGACACGTCATGCCACCATACATCTGAGACAATATGTACAACAACACGTACATAAACAGACACAATATACTAAATCCACACTGTAACTACAGTCCACCATTACTTCTTGAAACAAACAAAAACCGGCTTTGAAATGTGCAATATCTAGACGTGACCGAGAGATTTCAATATTCACAATAAAATAAAGTCATTTCATCTTCTTTCAATAGATAATTCCCCTCTTTCTAAACATTTATTTCATCCAAAAAAGAGGCAGGCAGAAAGGTTAAGATAATATACCATTATATGATGCAATAATTAAGCATGTAGTAATGAGGGAGGGAGATGACACCCGGCAATGGATAATATGGTCAAGCCATATAACCAATTTTCCTTTTAGTGCACCTTTACATAAAGTTTCATATAAATATGACCTTGAAATTTGACCAATCTTAACGAGGCTTCTACAGAGCTCATTTCTTTTGAGGTCAAGAATTTGACTTGAACTAGTTTGAAATCAACCGATAACGGCAAAGAAATCTTTACACATTTCTGTATTTTCTGGTCACCGTGACCCCGAAACCTGACCAAACACATTCAAATTTACACAGTGAAGATTCCCTACTGTGTCTATCCAATGATACAAAATTGTGCAGATTTATTTATAAACAGTTTTTAAAAAATCATTTTGACACTGTTCCCCACAGACATACACACTGACAAAGACAAGGGTCAACCTGAATCAATTTCTCCCGTCTTCTTAGGCAGATCATAAAAACAAGCCAAAAATAGTGGTACTGTTAGCAAACCATGAAATATAATACTTTACAAACAGCAATTGAACATCCAAGCAAAATCTGAAAACATCGGCAAGCTGAAAAATCGCAAGCTGAAAACTCGGCAAGCTAAGCCAAAGGAAAAAGCAGAAAATGAACAAGAAAGGAGAAGGGGTGGGATGGGGAGAAGGGGAGGAAGCCAAAGGATGATCTGGGAAAAGCACATCACACAGTCAGGGCACATCAAACACATCCTGCAAATATTAAGTTCATGTGCAAGTGTGTGCACAAGTTAATATAAACATATGAAGGTTACATTCTGTATGAAAAAGAAAAACCTATTCCTGTCCCAAAAGTACAAGGAATTTTTTCCCCAAATGAAACATAAAAGCGTTCTATCAAAATGTGTACATGGGCATATATCACAAGAGTATATGATCTTGAAGAGTGAGAGAGAGAGAGAGAGAAAGAGAGTGTGTGTGTGTGTGTGTGTGTGTGTGTGTGTGTGTGTGTGTGTGTGTGTGTGTGTGTGTGTGTGTGTGTGTGTGTGTGTGTGTGTGTGTTGTGTGTGTGTGTGTGTGTGTGTGTGTGGCCTGTGTGTGTGTCTGTGTGTGCTGTGTCTGTGTGTGTGCCTGTGTCTGTGTCTGTGTACTGTGTATGTGTAACGTGAGCGAGCGTGCGTGCATGCTACGTGCATGTGTGCATGTGTGTATGTGTGTGTGTGAACTGATCACAATTTTGCTTTGAAACAAAAAATCAGAGGCATTTAAACGAAAATATGTGATTATTTTTGTGGCACTTTTACTAAAATACAACTAAAACAAATCCACCTTTGAAAATAAAACATCAAAACCTACAATCTTTATCAAATCAAAACCTATAATTTTTACTGTATAGGTCATACCACTAGGCCCCAAACACCTCCCAAATAAGGCGCATATGAAACCACTGAGTGCATATAACTTAACTAGAACTTAAGCCATATCAGAGAAAAGGCATGCCAGATCAAACAGCCAGCTACATATACACGATACACTGATACAATATGAGCAGAGCTGGTCTTGTCCAGAAAGGAAACCAGCCTGTGTCGCCGCAGACACGCTTACCTACAGTCTCTGCCGTTGTGTTCAGCAAGTCACTTTCATCTTTCCCATCTGAGGTTAGTAAAAAAGAAGCATGTGACGAACCAGAACCACACACACAACTCAAAAAGAATAATCGTAACCAAAACAGTGATAAGCAAAAGACTATTACTGGTTTACCAAACAAGAATACCTTCAAATGTTAGAAAAACGTGACAAATACTGATTCACCAAACAAAGTATCCTCAAGATAAAAAAAAGTTAGCTTAACTGAATACAGAAATTAAAACAGAAACTTATAACATGTGAGTAAAGGGACATAAAATGAGTGAAGGAATTAAAATCAAACAAGTTTATGCTGGCACTATAAGTACCATCAGAACCAGAAACACCTGAACACTGACTATGAAAGCTTACTTCAATAAAAACAAAATATGTCAGGCACAAAAGTTCAGTCAAAAGCCTCTTTCAAGCATACAAAAAGGACAACTAATAAACAAGATGAACAACAAAAAAGAAAAACAGGATTTAAAGACCAAAAAGGAATGAAAGTATTATATTTCTCAAAATCCACTGAACTGGATGAGATGAGGCGATTTAACTCTAAATTTGTGGCGTAGCATGGAAAATCCCAGCTAAAGGTGCAGCCAGCCTGTCATGGCTATGGCCAAAAAATAATAGGATAGGGTTTAGATTATGACAACAAAGATTTTTTCATGTTTCGAGTATGTAACATCTGATCATCAGTTTCCCAACTTTTTATGAATAAAAGCACCCTAACAAGATTTTTATTAAAATTCAAAACGTTTAAGCTTATTACTTCCCTTGTTAACAATGAACTTACACAGTTTAAACATGTCTAAAGAAAAATTATAATAATAAACTCTCTCTCTCTCCTCTCTCTCTCTCTCTCTCTCTCTCTCTCTCTCTCTCTCTCTCTCTCTCTCTCTCTCTCTTGCTTGGTATTCCTGTTTGGTCACATTTGTCTGTGCCTCCCCTCCCCACTTTCTCATAAATGTTCATATTCTGATGTCATACGTACTGCTTTAAGGTCAATTTCCCATCCTGAACATCCTCAGCAGTTGTTAAAATAAATCGAGTTCATACTATGAGCAATGCCTAGAATATTCTTGACTACAAACATATCTTAAATGTTCAGTTGTCTTTTCAACTGTATCTGTCACTTGTAAACAGCCATCAACCATTCATAAAAAAAATGCCCATGATAAAAAAATACAGAAAAGCTTGTATTCTCCACTATTGATTAGAAACACTATCTCATCATTTGTTCCTTAACCCTTTGACCCCCGCACCCTGTCCACCAGCATTGAGCATTACCAACCATGCTAGCAAAGCAAAAACTTAACCCTTTGATTCCCTCACCCTACCCACCAGCTTCCCGCAGAAAGCTGGTGGATAGGGTGAGGGAATCAAAGGGTTAAGTTTTTGGAGCTGGTGGGTAGGGTGTGGGAGTCAAAGGGTTAACTTCAAGTGTTTCTGACTCTGATTTCCTTGAACACAGGCACTCACTCTGATCCATGTCAATATCAGAGTCTATAATGCAGCAAAACTGGGTTAGCCACACAGTTACAATTACCACGTCTGTCAAAGTACATATTAGATACACACACACACACATCTAGTTACCAAAGTCTTGTACATGTAAATACTTGCTCTCTTGACTCTGTCCACAAATACGAAAATACGAGACAATTGTTTAAGCTATTCGAGCCTTTACATGTTTTTGCTATTTATGAATATTAAAAAAAAAAAAAAAAGGTTCGAAAATGCCTTGATCAATAAAGTATTACTACTACTTAATTCATTTTGTTTTAACATATAAGCACAAAAAGTTTGAAAATGCCTTGATCTATAAGATATTACTGTTACCTATTTCATTTTGATTAACATATGTGCAAGAAAAAGTTTGAAAACACCTTGATCAATAAAGTATTACTGTTACCAATTTCATTTTGATTAACATCGTCCATAATACACAAACAACAGTAACTGGCAATATGCAGGATGAAGTTTTACTATTACAGGCCATGATGAAATTGGTGCACATAGTTTGTATTAATGGTGTGTACAGAGCAGTCAACAAAGCCTGCACAAAGTATGGTGTGTACAAAGCATGCCTGTATTAATAAACTTTAATGCAAAATATAATTCCTGTGACAGCCCTAAGTGTATAAGCAGACAGTTAAAAAAAAAGGTTGATTCATGGGATAAATTAGAAATACAGCCATCAATGAACTACCAGTCAGAATATGATTTGATGTTTCAAATACAGCCATCAATGAACTACCAGTCAGAATATGATTTGATGTTTCAAATACAGCCATCAATGAACTACCAGTCAGAATATGATTTGATGTTTCAAATACAGCCATCAATGAACTACCAGTCAGAATATGATTTGATGTTTCAAATACAGCCATCAATGAACTACCAGTCAGAATATGATTTGATGTTTCAAATACTGGTTAAAGTCACTTTCATTTCTTGCATCTTTGTTTTCTTTTTTAACCTACAAAACAGCTACCACACAAAACACCAGATACAGGTCTGATTACCAATTATAGTGTGCAGTGCTTAATATTATGTATAAAGTGCAGGATTAAATCAATACTGTTACTTAATACAGAAAAGCAGCCATGAATGAATGGTCTTAATTCCACATCCCATAGCAAAACTGACCACCCACGTTCAACAACACAGGAACCAGGAAAACACAAAGAGAGAACCAGAATGTGTATTTAATACAACATGGCAAGGTATCACTTTCTGACTCCATTTTTGTGTTTTTCTGGTTTCTTAATTTGACAAAAACAACCAGACTATCCATAGTTCAGATCTCAGTATTGACAATTTTTGCTGTTGTATGTACTTCATTCTATTTTTCATTTAATCTTTTTTTTTTTAAAGCGAATAATTTTGATCAACTTCTGAGGAAGTAAGTGTATAAGTGTATGTGTGTGTGAGTGTGTGTGTGTGTGTGTGTGTGTGTGTGTGAGTGTGAGTGTGAGTGTGTGTGTGTGTGTGTGTGTGTGTGTGTGTGTGTGTGTGTGTGTGTGTATGTATGTGTGTGTGTGTGTGTGTGTGTGTGTTGCATAAGTGGTAAGAAAATGCATCCAAGATACTCGTCAGTGACAGGCAGTGACTAATGTGTAAGGTTAAATAAATGAAATGGCCGGTCATACTACTGCTATCCTTGTTTTACTCATGGAAGCATTATTAGCATGAGCTGTTGCCTTAACAAGTGCATGGTCATATATATGCATTCACACTTTATCATCCATGACTACTTTTCAAACCAAGCAGACTGCTAAATGATTATGACAACATTCACCCTTTCACTGCTAATACATTTTGCCTATACTGTAAGCTGAGAAAATTTCAGGAAAACCGAAAAATTACATCTCCGAATCTTGTTCGATGACATCGCCAAAACTACCACAGATAATACATGAAAGCAATCATTAACCCTTTGAACCCGGCTGGCCGATGCAACGGCCAGTGCGATTAATACCTCTGGACCCGGCAGGCCGCAGGAGCGGCCTGACATGTCCAGTTAACCTGGCTTGGTATGGTGCTGGCGTGCGGTATGCGACCTATCGGCACCTACTCTCCTCTGCCACCCTATACTTTCTTCCTGGCAAATTTTTAAGCATTAGAAGGATTTATTCTGAGACACAGGTTTTCGCTAGAATTTCTCTGAAAATACTCAGGGTTGAGGGTATCAGAGGTCTAGACGTACTTAGGGCTGAAAGGGTTAAATGGAACAGAAATGAACGAAAATTATTTCTGTGCTAAATAGTTTGTAAATATTGAACCACATTTTCACACAAGCACATTGGAGAAGCTGATAATCTTCAACAGCATCAGCAGCCAGTTGTACTTCTTGCAGATCAAAACGTGGTTCGTTCCATCAAATTCATCCAAAATCAACTTCATCAGGACCAAAATCTTCATCACCATTCTCAGCATCATGTAAAACTTATTCCTATACTTCCTGAAGTGTAAACGTTCATTTTCGTTTTGCCATTGCTCTTCAATAGTATTGCTGAGTTCACAAAAACCTTACAAAGTCTTGAATAAAACCAACAATGACAGAAGTATCTGAGCTTTCAGGGAATTACCCCAAAAATCCCAACTTAAACTCTCTGACTCCAGCACCCTGTCCACCAACATCCTGCGTTCTCAACCATGCTATAAAAGCAAAAACTTAAGCCTTTGACTTCCTCACCCTATCCAGCTTCCGGCAGGGTGAGGGAGAGGTGTATAGGGTGCAGGAGTCAAAAGGATAGGCTACAACTTTCCCCTCAACTTTGACCCTTCAGCTAAAACAACAACTGCCGCTTGTTTGTGGATTTTTCCCGATTCCGTGTTTAGCAACATTCTAAAATCTATTTGTTGCAGTGTTCTCCAGTCTATACTTAGCTTCACTTTAGCTCTCCACACTGGTTTTGACTGTTCATGAATTCTATGTGTAATATCGTGACTTATAAATTACTGCAGCTTGTCTGTGAATATTCTCATGTTTTAAAAATTCAGGGGATGCAAGTAATGTACCAATATGCTCAAAAGATCGAATATTACAGTAAATCTTCTAACTTAGCTGTCGGTTTTCCTGTGATTTCTGTGATTTTTTCCAAAAATAGCATTAACATTACTCTAACAGACACTTGGTGTATGCCAACAACGCATTGACAATCGTGAAGTCATGATGTACATTGCTCATAACACTACTGCTAAGGAGTTAATTCAATAATGATAACACCTAAACTCTATGCAATATATTTAACTGAGAAATGTTGTTCAAAATGCTGTGCATCAAGCAATATCAAAATGCTAAATACCTGTTCTTCATTTAGTAAAGGCCCCAGCTTTCAGCTTTATCACAAACTGACAAAGCGATACTCAGACCTATTATTCACATGTGCAAACACCATCTGACATCCACTGCCACATGATACAATTGTGAATGTTTGTTGGTAAACTGACAGTAATCTAAATCAAACAAACAGCCAGCAGTCCAGTAAAACGGAAATCAGAAACATGCAGAGAACAGAAACCCTTTGAACACTGCTCTTCTAGCCGAATTGGACAACCATGTACTGACCCTGGACAGCTGCTGTGCAGCTGTGTGTTGTTTACACAAACAGAACCCTGGATGGCTTCTGAAGCTACACTTTGACTGTCATAACCTCACCACTGATCTTGCTCTTTTATCATGCAAACAAAAATGAGCAAAATGAAAAGTTATATCATTCAAATCAACTGCACCTGCCTACAGTCGTAAGACAATGTATCATTTGGAGTCCACTGTAGCTGTGAGCCCTTACAATCAACTCAAATTACAAAACTGGCAAAAAGGTTCATTACTGTTAAGTCTAAAAAAAAAACGACCAACCAAAAAAAAACAAAAAAAACACAAAAAAACGGACCATGTTTATGACCAATAAAACATGTCAAAGAGAACCAACAAAGCAGCAAACAAACAGACTGGATTTTGAAGTATACCCTTCCCTAAAATATGACTAAAAGTCTGGAATAGGAACAGAAGATCAGAACACAACCATCTTTCTACTCCATTTAAAAGGCTTCTCTGACAAACTGGCTACATATCTATGGACATATTTATGTGAATTTCATTTAAAAAAAAAGTTTTTAAAGTGTACCATAAACAACTGATTGTGCTATGCACTAGGATTTCTGCAGATCTACACGAAAGGAAAAAACGAAAGGCAAGACAAGTGTTGCCAAACTTTATGTCTACTCATAGAAAAACAAAGGGTTATTCTAGTGAGATATCAAGGGCATTAGGCATCAAATTTTATGTTTTACGCAAAAAAACTCTTTGACAATCTACAGAATATATATTCTTTTTTCCCTAAGAGAGTGAGGTGAACGCAGTCAATAAAATCCACACGACAAACATTTACAACAAGAAAGTTTAGAAAATTAAACACACAAGAAAAGCTTTTTTTTACAAATAATTACACAAACTATGATGTACCGCAACTACATCTAAAGGTCAACCGGATTTTGTTATTTAGAAAAAAATACAGGAAGGGGGGGGGGGGGGGTTGGAAGAGACAGAAAAACAGCAAACTGCCAACAAAACATTTTCTTTTCAGAGACACCCTGACAGCCAACAAAGCATAAAAAAGAGAAAAATAATAAAACAAAAAACTGAGAAATCCCATATGAAAGAACAGGGTTTTTTTTTCTGAGACCTTGAATGCTCTTTGAAAAGATTCCATCTTCTTTTAGCAGCATGAAAGTATAACAATATTTCGCCAAATTCTTTCAACAAAGAAACTACTGAAATTTGACGGAATCAACAAAATCATTCCCTAATGAATATGCAAACATACTATACTAGTGAATAAACAATAGAGAACAGTGAACAAGCCCCCAAAAAGGTGTCAAGCATTGCAGACGTCGAGGACAATAACATCCATCCCTTCTGCCTCAAAACCAAAACAAGCAAATGCTCAATATTCAATTCAGATGGCCCGCACACTTTCCAATGTTACAGACTAGAGAAAAGTTGATGACAAAGTCAGACTAACTGACATAAGAATAAATATGTAAAACCCAAATAAGAGAGATTCAGTTTCAGTTTCAGTTTCAGAAAATCAGCTCAGATGCAGGTCCTCTCCATAAAAAAATCAAAATTTAGATGTAAACACTTCTCATAAAAGTCAAAGGTAGTCTTTCTGTTACAGACTTTCTCAACAGTTACTTCGTTCATTTCTGTCCACAGTAATATTCCTTTTGTTTGTGTATTTATTTAATCATTTTTGCTGCTTCCACCCTAAGTCATGTTGAATAATAGACAACATAGTCATTTTCTGATGATTAATCAACATAAGGATGGTCACACATGACCCTACGCAGAATTTCCTGATTTCATTTGATTTCAACAAATGCAGTCAGAGTCAGTACTGATAAAAAAAAAAAATTAAAAAGGGGGGGGGGGGTGAGAAACAGAAAGGAAGAGGGAGGTATACACACACACACACACACACACACACATACACATACACACACACACACACACACACACACACACACACACACACACACACACACACACACTCACACTCACACACACACACATACTCACACACACATACCACATACACTCTAAAGTGATTTTTTTCCCTCCACCTTAACCCTTTGACTCCTGCACCCTATCCACCAACTGCAAAAACATAACCCTTTGATTTCCTCACCCTATCTACCAGTGTCCTACAGGAAACTAGTGGACAGTGTTATGGAGTCAAAGGGTTAAGTTTTTGCTTAGCTAGCATGGTTGACAACGCAGGATGCTGGTGGACAGGGTGCGGGAGTCAAAAGGTTATTCCCATCACTTTCTACAGCTGAGTGCCTTACTTGTGTACAAAATTAGTCATAGGACTAATGGAAATTTCCTAGCTCATGTTATGAGAGTATCGGAGGTATTCTTAATGTTACCCAAAGATTGCTTGTCAAACCCATTATCTGACAACAAAAGCCATGATACAAAGCAGAACTTATTTCAGCAAGCATGCAATTAATATCCATTTGTTAGTTGTTGCTGCTACTGTTGCTTGTCTGACTTGTTCACACTGATCTGTCTTAATCACTGTAGCCCTTACAAACCTGGTATCCTGATAGAGAGCTAGACACATTCCTTTATGAGTTGTATGTTGTGTGACTGTTGCCTATTTCCGTCAATTTAAACTGTATAGCCCTGGAGCTTGATGCTATTTGAGGTGTGCATTCTACTGTTTCATTATTATTGTCATTATGCAAAAAAGAACATAAAGAAAAGAGAACTGTACTTTACACTGTATTGTTTTTTGTAATTTTAATGTTCATAAACAATTATGCAATATCTGACTAGCAGGATAGGATACCATGTGACTCTGAGAGAGGGTGCAAACCAGCCTTCTACTATTGCTTGCCCAAAAAGGATATCGTTTTGTACAGGGGCAGGCATAACTCATAATTGCAAATCAGCACTCACGAGACAGTACATTTTTTATCTCATTCTGTTTAGTATTATGATGAGCACGATTTTGCTGGTGTGACTGACGAAAAAATTTCTCTGTAGTTGTGATAGTCTTTGATGTTTCCAATCTTATGCAACATGACAAATTCTTGTAGTCACCAGTCTGTTGGCCATTCACATGTTTTCCATATCTTAAAGCAAAGATGCTGCAATGCTTTAAATTCCTGATTCACCAGTACTTTTCAGCAGTTCTCCAAGAATGTTGTCCAGTCCTGATGATTTTCAACTGAATGATGGCTGCTGCCTTTTTAAGAACATGAAACTGAATCCGACACATTCAGGTCCTGGTTGAGTAGGTTATCAAAAATGCAGATGTCTACTGAACCAGTTGGTCAATAATCAGAATGTGTGTGTGTGAGAGAGAGAGAGAGAGAGAGAGAGAGAGAGAGAGAGAGAGAGAGAGAGAGAGAGAGAGAGAGAGAAAGTGAGAGAGAGAGAGAGCAAAGAGAGAGAGAGAAAGAGAGAGAGAGAAAGAGAGAGGGGGGGGGGAGAGAGAGAGAGCACACATGATGGGAGGGTGGTTATCATGTCCAACTCTTAGTGAGCATACCAGGTTGACAATGGCTACAATGTTTGACTACGTATCATTTTTAAAGATGAGGTGGAGAGTAAAGGAGGGGAACAAAACCAAATAACTGTATAAAACTTTTGAAAGTTTGACAGAAAAAAAATGTTAAGAAGTAACATGCAAATGAGACATAATGTTAGGATGTAACAGGCTGTTTCAACTGAAAAATGAACTGCTGGTCAGTACGCTAAACCATGCAAGCTAGGCGTTTAAGGAAATAAAATTCAATGCACTTCTAAGTACATAAGGCTTGAGTATTTACAATAAAAAAAAAAGACCTAGTGAGAAAATGACAATGGTTATATTGACAAAAAGGAAAATGGTAACATCTGCCTAAAAATGTTTATCCAAAACATAATTCAAAAAGGAAAGACCTACCAACAGAGACGTTGTCCGGATGATCTCTGGGTGAGTTTACTGAGTTTGCCCTGGAACAAAGGCAAGAATACACAGTTCAAACATTGTCCTGGAACAAAAGCAACAGTACACAGTTCAAACACTGTCCTGGAACAAAGGCAAGAGCACACAGTTCAAACACTGTCCTGGAACAAAGGCAACAGTACACAGTTCAAACATTGTCCTGGAACAAAGGCGATAGTACACAGTTCAAACACTGTCCTGGAACAAAAGCAACAGCACACACAGTTCAAACACTGTCCTGGAACAAAGGCAACAGTACACAGTTCAAACACTGTCTTGGAACAAAGGCAACAGTACACAGTTCAAACATTGTCCTGGAACAAAGGCAAGAGCACACAGTTCAAACATTGTCCTGGAACAAAGGCAACAGTACACAGTTCAAACACTGTCCTGGAACAAAGGCAACAGTACACAGTTCAAACATTGTCCTGGAACAAAGGCAAGAGCACACAGTTCAAACATTGTCCTGGAACAAAGGCAAGAGCACACAGTTCAAACATTGTCCTGGAACAAAGGCAAGAGTACACAGTTCAAACACTGTCCTGGAACAAAAGCAACAGTACACAGTTCAAACATTGTCCTGGAACAAAGGCGATAGTACACAGTTCAAACACTGTCCTGGAACAAAGGCGATAGTACACAGTTCAAACATTGTCCTGGAACAAAGGCAACAGTACACAGTTCAAACATTGTCCTGGAACAAAGGCAACAGTACACAGTTCAAACATTGTCCTGGAACAAAGGCAACAGTACACAGTTCAAACATTGTCCTGGAACAAAGGCAACAGTACACAGTTCAAACACTGTCCTGGAACAAAGGCAACAGTACACAGTTCAAACATTGTCCTGGAACAAAGGCAACAGTACACAGTTCAAACATTGTCCTGGAACAAAGGCAACAGTACACAGTTCAAACATTGTCCTGGAACAATGGCAACAGTACACAGTTCAAATATATTCCTGGAACAATGGCAACAGTACACAGTTCAAACATTGTCCTGGAACAATGGCAACAGTACACAGTTCAAACATTGTCCTGGAACAATGGCAACAGTACACAGTTCAAACACTGTCCTGGAACAAAGGCAACAGTACACAGTTCAAACATTGTCCTGGAACAAAGGCAACAGTACACAGTTCAAACACTGTCCTGGAACAAAGGCAACAGTACACAGTTCAAACATTGTCCTGGAACAAAGGCAACAGTACACAGTTCAAACATTGTCCTGGAACAAAGGCAACAGTACACAGTTCAAACATAGTCCTGGAACAAAGGCAACAGTACACAGTTCAAACATAGTCCTGGAACAATGGCAACAGTACACAGTTCAAATACTGTCCTGGAACAAAGGCAACAGTACACAGTTCAAATACTGTCCTGGAACAAAGGCAACAGTGCAAAGTTCAAACATTGTCCTGGAACAAAGGCAACAGTATCGGGTGTGATAGTCCAATATTCAAGACAAATACTCAAGATGACAAGTCACAGGTGTGATAATCCAGAACTCAGGATGACATGTCACAGGTGTGATAATCCAGAACTCAGGATGACATGTCACAGGTGTGATAATCCAGAACTCAGGATGACATGTCACAGGTGTGATAATCCAGAACTCAGGATGACATTCACAGGTGTGATAATCCAGTATACAGGATGACATGTCACAGGTATCATAATCCAGTGCTCAGGATGACATATCAAAGGTGTGATAATCCAGTACTCAGGTTGACAAGTCACAGGCGTGATAATCCAACACTCAAGACAAGTCACAGGTGTGACAGTCCAGTATTCAGGATAAGTTACAGGAGTGATAATCCAGTACTCAGGATGACAAGTCACAGGTGTGATGACCCAGTACTAGGATGACAAGTCACAGGTGGGATAATCCAGTACTCAGGATGACAAGTCACAGGTGTGATAGTTCAGTACTCAGGATGACAAGTCACAGGTGTGATAATCCAGTACTCAGGATGACAAGTCACAGGTGTGATAATCCAGTACTCAGGATGACAAGTCACAGGTGTAATAATCCAGTACTCAGGATGACAAGTCACAGGTGTGATAATCCAGTACTCAGGATGACAAGTCACAGGTGTGATAATCTAGTACTCACGACAAGTCACAGGTGTGATAATCCAGTACTGAGTTTGACATGTCACAGATGTGATAGTCTAGTACTCAGGATGACAAGTCACAGGTGTGATAGTCTAGTACTCAGGATGACAAGTCACAGGTGTGATAATCTAGTACTCATGACAAGCTATAAGTGTGATAGTCCAGTATTGAGAATGACATGTCACAGTTGTGATAATCCAGCACTCAATATGACATGTCACAGGTGTGATAATCTCGTACTCATGACACATCACAGGTGTGATAATCTCGTACTCATGACACATCACAGATGTGATAATCTCGTACTCATGACAAGTCATAGGTGTGATAGTCCAGTATTGAGGATGACATGTCACAGGTGTGATAGTCCAGTACTCAGGACACTGGTCTTCCAACTGGAGGATCAGGATTCAAACCTATCTTGGTACCGCCTGGGTGTGTAGAAAAAGCAGATTCTTTTATCTCTTAGTTCAACATATGCGCAAACCTGCTTGTACTTGACCCTGCTTCATATGTACATGCATACAGAACAGCACTTATGCATGTTTAAGATACTGTAAGTGACACATAAGCATGAAAACACGAAAACACCCATCATGTTTAACTCCAAAACTGAGTATGACTGCAATAACGGCAAGGTAAAAAAAACAAAAAAACAGCCATAAATGTAACAGCCCACTCATCGATTTTAACAATTTTAAAACACCGTTCTTCTCCATACTCATTTGGATTCACTATACATAACACTTAATCATTTTTTTAAGTGAAGCACCTCTGCCTCAATTCATATTCATATTCATATATAGGGGAGAAGAGTGGCAGAATGAATCAGACGTTCACCTGCCAATAACTACACTTGAGGTTCCAGGGTTCGCTCCCCATAGAGGTCTCGACTTTTCTCCTCAGTTTGACCGGGAAATCAAACTGAACATCTAGTCCTTCAGAAGGGGATAAAAAAGAAGTTGGACCCGTGTGCCTTCTGCTGTGCATGCTAAACATCCCATGGCATTTGAGAATTGTGAAGAACACTGCCCAGCTGCCTTGGTATAAAACACTGGAGAGACAGGTTGATTTCCCAGGTCCCTCCCCTTGAAGACCAATTACCCTTCTTGTCTTTCTGAAGTCTTGGTAAAAAAAAAAGGGAATATGAATATGAATTTGAATCAAGGGAGAGGGGATGGGCACCACCCGTGGTGCTGGCCCCTGGAAAAGTTGAGGTATCTACCATCTCACTACCCTACGACCCCAGGGTTATGGAAATATTTAGGTAGGACCTCAGGGCCTGGCCAGCTCGTGGATTTATGTGCAGACTTAAGGCTTGCACCATGATCAATCTGGATCTTCTCCATCATATGGCATCTGTGACGCCATTGCATATGGAATTCTTTCCGAGTGTGGAGACATCTTGAGAAATAGAAATTGAAACTGAAACTGAAACTGAATTCATATTCATGTTCATAAACGCTTCTCATGAAAACAGAAAACACATCCAGAACTCAAAGCGTAACAACAAAACCATGTAAAACACTCTTACGAAAGCGTCTGTTTCACAACTGGGCTACTCCTCCTGCGATCCGGTGAGCGTGCTGGCAGCGTGTTGTAGTTCCTCTCACCGTTCGGTTTGTCTGGCAGTCCAGATTTATCGATGGTGACGTCCGAAGTTGATCGACGCAACTGGCTGGATCCCATGGGAGACAAGTGATCATTACTAGTGTTTCCCCTTGGGGGTGAAGCGAAACTTGAGTTGGCGGAGGTTGCGGCGTGAGTGCTGTCGATCATCATGGCTGGGATGGACAACTGTGAGGAGAAGGAGACAGACTATGGATGTACGGATTAGAATGTTGTTTCACTACATTTGAAAGTAATGCTGATGAGTGTGGCTTCTTTGTTAGTTTGGTTGGATTGAGTACCATGTTGATAATATACGTTACATGGGATCGACCCTTGGGTGGGCTGTACAGTTTTAATGTTGGCTGGCTCAACTGAAAAATGTGTGGACTCAAGTTTTGATGTCTTCATTTCAATCCCAACCTGAACCTAACAATGGCCTGTTTGCTGCCCATATTAATCCTTTAATTCCCACACCCTATCCACCAACTGCAAAAAAATCAACCCTTTGACTCCCTCACCCTATCCACCAGCTTCCTCCAGGAAGCTGGTGGATGGGGTGAGGGAGTCACAGGGTTAAGTTTTTATTTTGCTAGCTTGGTTGTCAATGCAGGATGGTTGTGGACAGGGCGCAGGAGTCAAAGGGTTAATGTTGGCTGGCTGAACTGATAAATCTGTGGACTCAAGTTTTGATGTCTTCATTTCAATCCCAACCAGCGACCTAAAAATGGCCTGATCATTGCCCATCATAACCCTTTGACTCCCGCATCCTGTCCACCAGCATCCTGCACTGTCAATCAAGCTAGCAAAGCAAAAACTTAATTCTTTGACTTCCCCACCTTATCCACCAGCTTCCTGCAGGACGGAATTTAAGGAAGATTAGATGGAATGCATACAGAATTGTCTGAGTGCAATAATTCCCTCTTGAACAAACTTCATGACATGAACTGAATTCAATTAGAATTTGTTCAAGATGGCTATATTATGCTCAGACAATTCCATACATGCTCCACCTAAACCTATCTGCAGGCAGATAATGATCTAGCAGACCCACCACAAAACTCTATGCGCTGGCAAGGTCTTGAAATGATGGTGCAGCAGTAACCATGAAACACTAAGCTGGCATCAACAGAATGATGGAAGCATTAATATGGACATTTAACATTTTTAGTTGGCAGCCAGAGACTGAACTCAACAGAGGTCTTGAGGACATGGCTGTACCAAAATGAGCCAGCCACACCACTTAAAAAACTGTAACCAACTGTAGAGTTGAACCCACAACTCCTGCATTATGAGCATGGTGCTGTAACACACTGGGATAAGTCACTATGTAAAATAATACCCAAGTCAACCAAAGACATATGCCAACAGTTCTCTTTCCCATGTCACTTCATAAGTTTTAAAAAATAAAAATGTGGTTGCAGAGATTACATTTGTTTCATTACATTTGACCCCTCCCCCTCAAAAAAAAAAAAAAATCAGGATTTTCTTTTCTGAAATCCCTGTTTAATCAGTATACTTACCAAGTCAATATCCCAATTTTGATTTCATAAGTAATTAGTTAAACTTGCATTTAAAAAAAAAAAGAACCCTCCTTTTAACTTGGTATACACCAAATCACAACCCCAGTTACAGTTTCTGATTTAGTGTATGCGAGGTTAAACAAATTCATATTGATGTTGGAAAAGTGGGAAATAGGCAAATCTGCACACCACTGTCTATCCATGCTAAATAACAGATAAAGTAGGTGGGAAAAAAAGTATGCATGGAAAAAAGCATGCAACTGTGTATGCATAATAAGCATGCATGTAATAATGAACAAATGTAGAGCACAATAATGCTGCTTATTAATTTACTGTTACAAACTGACATGACATGACATGACAGAAACAAAATGTATTACAAATTGTACAACTGTATAAAATCTCAATAGAAAAGTTCATGAAAAAGAAGAGAGAGAGAGAGAGACAGATAGACAGAGAAAGAGAGAGAGAAAAGAGAAAGACAGAAAGAGAGAGAAGAAGAGAGAGAGAGAGAGAAAAGAGAGAGGAGAGAGAGAGAGAGAGAGAGATCACAGGACAGAAAGAAAGAAAGAACAAGTCCAGAAATGCATAAAAAGAAAAAGAAAACAATAACAAATGAACAAACACACACACACACACACACACATACACACACACACACACACACACACACACACACACACACACATACAATGAAAGAAGTCCTGGTAATGAAGAAACGAAAACAGAATTACAGTATGAGAAAAAAGAAAAATACGAAAAAAAGAAATTTAGAAAAGAAAAGAGAGATAATACACACAGAAAAGGGGGAAAAGGCAAGTGGAAGGCAACAACAACAATAACAAAAACAAAAAAAAGAAGTTTGACATCTGAAGGAAGAATAAAATATGTCACATGAAAAAAAAAGAAATTAAGAATAAAAAAAAATCAACAAACAAATGAATGCAAGACAGACAGAACTAATAAAAGCAGTAGAAACAAAAACAAAAATAGGAAAGAAAAGCATGTTAACAGTGGGAACAAAGAACATTCAACAAATCAAACAAAGTATTTTTTACCAAGCCTTTTAATACATTGAAAAAGAGACAAATATGAGTACACAAGCTGAACACCATTTCATGTACACCTTACAGAAAATATGACCATGTATAAAACAAACTGAGTTTGGAGTGTGGAGCTTGTTCAAGAAGGATTCATCACATTCAGATAATTCCATATGCACTCCACCCAAATCTGCCAGTAGTTATGTGGCAGACTCCCTGAGCCAACCCAAAACCCTATGCACTGTCATGGTCTTGAAATGGGAAGAGAGAGGGAACAACAGAACCAATGAAACACAGCTGGCACCATCAGAATGATTTGGGTATTAAGACGGAAAGTGAACAGGCCAATTTTTACGTTGCAGACTGGAAATGTATTCAAGATACTAGGTCTTGTTTCCAAACTGAACATGTGTTTCATTACACTTACTGTTATTGTTGCATAAAGCCCAGCCGACTGTGTAGAGCCATATCAGGGCTTTAACCATTTCAAAACATACACAATACTTGACAGCAACAACTTTAAAAAATAAATTTTTTAAAAAAGGAAAAGAAAATTAAGTACACATATCAATGCATTCGCACACATAATCTAAGGAGACGCCCCTGGAGTTGACCACTCCGTCCCATTTCTCACATACAAAAAAACATACCTGTATGCAAATTTAAACATAGCTAAGGACACTAAAACATATATAAACACTGGCCTAAATTACCTAAAATTGTTTGCAAATATCTCACTTCCCTACAGCCAAAAATGCACATAATACATCTACCCAATTATCAGTCCTAAGAGAGTTTACGTAAGACTTTATCGAACACATACAGGTGAATGGACCAGAAGGCAGAAAATGGTAGGAAGAAATGACAGAAAGCAAAGGAACAAGTGAGAAACAAAGAGAGTGACAGAAAAGAGGAAATTTAGAGCACAGAATTTTCAGAAAGTGCGGATACTATTTATACTGAAAGAACCCCCGGCATCCCCCACGGGATGAGGTGGAGACAATGACCTACCAATCAAACAAAAATACATACTAACATGCTGTTTAAAACGTTCCTGGAATGTTAGGAAATTTTCTCTGCAATGAGCAGGTTGGCCAAGGTTGCCATAAGAAAAACAAGAACATTTTCCTGTAATAAGTAGTTTGGCTGAGGGTTGCCATAAGAAAACAAAGGAAATTTTCCTGTAATAAGCCGCCAGGTGATGGTCAAGGGTTGTCATAACAAAAATAAGGGCATTTTCCTGTAATAAGCACTTTCACTGTGTGAAGTTCCTATAAAAAAGACAACTACAGGTGACAGTCTGCCTTTCTATAGGTTCAACATTTTGATGCTGTTTCTCTAAGGAAAACAACTATTATTTTGTGCGTGTACACTGCCTACAGTAGGCAGTGAATTTACTTTTTCTCCCATCATGACGCCCTGATCTATACACACCCTCCACTGATAAATAAAAGGGAGATACTTTTCAAGAAGCACTAATACAGGCAACTGACCAATTTCAGACAAACTTTCTACAACAGAAATTTTCTCTTAAGTCTAAACAATCTGCCCAAAAACAACACTGACATCATTGCTAAAACATTTTTACATTTTGTTTAATGTAACCCAAACAATGGATCAATGAAATTCACGCATGTCATTATTAAGGGGGGTGAGCATACAGCCTAAATTCTGTGAATGTCCATTAATAACAGCTTTGACATCCATGCTGATGCAAAGCTTAATGTCTACAGATAAAGGACAAGCACACAAATAGACAAACAGGCTCAACTGTTAGAGAATGCAAGCAGATACACAACTCTGCCATGCTTTATACGTTAGAAGAGTTCCCTCAATGACTGAATGATTATGTCCCTTGGATAATCCTGCATTTGTGAAGTACAAAGAGAATTCAACAAACATTGGGTAGGATCAATTACATCAGCAAAACACGCATGAACACCAGTACACAAATGACTTCCAAATTTACACACTGGAAAACAAAATATAAAATCAAACCTTTCTTGCGTTGTCTGAAGTCTCAAACACGTCATTGTCAGGGTTTTTCTGTGGCAGGCATGCATGCACATGCGTGCACATACACACATGCACACATACATGCACACATACACACATGCACACACACACATGCACACATACATGCACACACACACACACACACACACACACACACACACACACACACACACACACACACACACACACACGCACGCACGCACACACACACACACACACACACACACAACACACACACACACACACACACACACACACACACACACAAGAAACAAAACAGCACTGGTTAGTCAGAGGCAAACATAAGAAATATGAGAAATGTAGGATATATACTTGGCCCAGGTGTACAACATGTTTCTATCTCCTAGTAGCATTCTGAATGTTTGTTAAAATTGTTTCAGTTTTACTATTATGTTCTCAAGAAATCACTTACACAATTCTAGAATCATGAATACCCATGCTCTCAAGAAAAACCCAAACAATTCTGAATGTGCTGTAGACCTGGGCACTAGACCACAACCAAAGTCAGTAACATTTCAAGTAACAGGGTGGAGCTATAGGAAGAAACACTGAAGGGAGTTACAGGAAGAAACACTGGGGGGAGTTACATGAAGAAACATTGGAGGGAGTTACAGGAAGAAACACTGGGGGGAGTTACATGAAGAAACATTGGAGGGAGTTACAGGAAGAAACATTGGAGGGAGTTACAGGAAGAAACATTGGAGGGAGTTACAGGAAGAAACATTGGAGGAGTTACAGGAAGAACACTGAGGGAGCTTGGGAGTTACAGGAAGAAACACTGGGGTGAGTTACAGGAAGAAACATTGGAGGGAGTTACAGGAAGAAACATTGGAGGGAGTTACAGGAAGAAACACTGGGAGAAGAAATGTTAGAGGGAGCTATAGGGAGAACACTGGAGGGAGTTATAGGAAGAAACATTGGAAGAAGCTACAGGAAGAAACAATAGAGGGAGTTACAGGAAGAAATGATGGAGGGAGTTACAGGAAGAAATGATGGAGGGAGTTACAGGAAGAAACAATGGAGGGAGTTACAGGAAGAAACAATGGAGGGAGTTACAGGAAGAAACATTGGAGGGAGTTACAGGAAGAAACAATGGAGGGAGTTACAGGAAGAAACACTGGAGGGAGTTACAGGAAGAAACATTGGAGGGAGTTACAGGAAGAAACACTGGAGGGAGCTATGGAAGAAATGTTAGAGGGAGCTATAGGGAGAACACTGGAGGGAGTTATAGGAAGAAACATTAGAGGGAGCTACAGGAAGAAACAATGGAGGGAGTTACAGGAAGAAACATTGGAGGGAGTTACAGGAAGAAACACTGGAGGGAGCTATGGAAGAAATGTTAGAGGGAGCTATAGGGAGAACACTGGAGGGAGTTATAGGAAGAAACATTAGAGGGAGTTACAGGAAGAAACAATGGAGGGAGTTACAGGAAGAAACAATGGAGGGAGCTACATGAAGAAACACTGGAGGGAGTTACAGGAAGAAACACTGAGGGAGTTGGGAGTTACAGGAAGAAACACTGAGGGAGCTTGGGAGTTACAGGAAGAAACACTGGAGGGAGCTATGGAAGAAACATTAGAGGGAGTTATAGGGAGAACACTGGAGGGAGTTATAGGAAGAAACATTGGAAGAAGCTACAGGAAGAAACAATGGAGGGAGTTACAGGAAGAAACAATGGAGGGAGGTACAGGAAGAAACATTGGAGTTACATGAAGAAACAATGGAGAGAGTTACAGGAAGAAACATTGGAAGAAGCTACAGGAAGAAACAATGGAGGGAGTTACAGGAAGAAACAATGGAGGGAGTTACAGGAAGAAACAATGGAGGGAGTTACAGGAAGAAACAATGGAGGGAGTTACAGGAAGAAACATTGGAGGGAGTTACAGGAAGAAACACTGGAGGGAGTTACAGGAAGAAACACTGGAGGGAGTTACAGGAAGAAACAATGGAGGGAGTTACAGGAAGAAACACTGGAGGGAGTTACAGGAAGAAACACTGGAGGGAGTTACAGGAAGAAACAATGGAGGGAGTTACAGGAAGAAACAATAGAGGGAGTTACAGGAAGAAACATTGGAGGGAGTTACAGGAAGAAACAATGGAGGGAGTTACAGGAAGAAACAATGGAGGGAGTTACAGGAAGAAACAATGGAGGGAGTTACAGGAAGAAACAATGGAGGGAGTTACAGGAAGAAACACTGGAGGGAGTTACAGGAAGAAACACTGGAGGGAGTTACAGGAAGAAACAATGGAGGGAGTTACAGGAAGAAACATTGGAGGGAGTTACAGGAAGAAACATTGGAGGGAGTTACAGGAAGAAACAATGGAGGGAATTACAGGAAGAAACAATGGAGGGAGTTACAGGAAGAAACACTGGAGGGAGTTACAAGAAGAAACATTGGAGGGAGTTACAGGAAGAAACATTGGAGGGAGTTACAGGAAGAAACATTGGAGGGAGTTACAGGAAGAAACATTGGAGGGAGTTACCAGAAGAAACACTGGAGGGAGTTACAGGAAGAAACATTGGAGGGAGTTACAGGAAGAAACATTGGAGGGAGTTACAGGAAGAAACATTGGAGGGAGTTACCGGAAGAAACATTGGAGGGAGTTACAGGAAGAAACAATGGAGGGAGTTACAGGAAGAAACAATGGAGGGAGTTACAGGAAGAAACAATGGAGGGAGTTACAGGAAGAAACAATGGAGGGAGTTACAGGAAGAAACAATGGAGGGAGTTACAGGAAGAAACACTGGAGGGAGTTACAGGAAGAAACATTGGAGGGAGTTACAGGAAGAAACATTGGAGGGAGTTACAGGAAGAAACAATGGAGGGAGTTACAGGAAGAAACAATGGAGGGAGTTACAGGAAGAAACAATGGAGGGAGTTACAGGAAGAAACAATGGAGGGAATTACAGGAAGAAACAATGGAGGGAGTTACAGGAAGAAACATTGGAGGGAGTTACAGGAAGAAACAATGGAGGGAGTTACAGGAAGAAACATTGGAGGGAGTTACAGGAAGAAACATTGGAGGGAATTACAGGAAGAAACAATGGAGGGAGTTACAGGAAGAAACAATGGAGGGAGTTACAGGAAGAAACAATGGAGGGAGTTACAGGAAGAAACAATGGAGGGAGTTACAGGAAGAAACATTGGATGGAGCTACAGGAAGAAACAATGGAGGGAGTTACAGGAAGAAACAATGGAGGGAGTTACAGGAAGAAACATTGGAGGGAGTTACAGGAAGAAACAATGGAGGGAGTTACAGGAAGAAACATTGGAGGGAGTTACAGGAAGAAACAATGGAGGGAGTTACAGGAAGAAAACATTGGAGGGAGTTACAGGAAGAAACAATGGAGGGAGTTACAGGAAGAAACAATGGAGGGAGTTACAGGAAGAAACATTGGAGGGAGTTACAGGAAGAAACAATGGAGGGAGTTACAGGAAGAAACAATGGAGGGAGTTACAGGAAGAAAACAATGGAGGGAGTTACAGGAAGAAACAATGGAGGGAGTTACAGGAAGAAACACTGGAGGGAGTTACAAGAAGAAACATTGGAGGGAGTTACAGGAAGAAACAATGGAGGGAGTTACAGGAAGAAACATTGGGGAGGAGTTACATGAAAAAACACAGGATGGAGCTATAGGAAGGAACAATGGAGGGAGCTATAAGAAAAAACAATAGAGGGAGCTATAGAAAGAAACAATGGAGAGAGCTACAGGAAGAAACACTGGAGCTATGGGAAGAAACATTGGAGGGAGCTACAGTAAGAAACATTGGAGGGTTTCAGAAGAAATATTGCAGGGAGTTACAGGAAGAAACAGTGGAGGGTTTCAGAAGAAATATTGCAGGGAGTTACAGGAAGAAACATTGGAGGAAGCTATAGGAAGAGAGTATAACACTATGTGTAATCAAAAAGCATTCAGAATAACAAGGGTGACTGGTGTATTTTAGCAGTGAAAAAAATACATGTTAGGCAGTGATGCATCCAAGAGGCTAGACCAATAGGACAAAACGTCTTGGATTCAGAAAATCAGATGGAGCATGCGTCATAATCCAACAAAAATGATTAGGACATGCATGATGCAGTGGAGGGGTGTGAATGTGCATGGTTGTGTGTGAGCGTGCATGGGGAGTACGGGGTGGAGATGGGGTATCTCATGTGTGTGTTTGTGTGTGTATGTGTGTGTGTGTGTTGTGTGTGTGTGTGTGTGTGTGTGTGTGTGTGTGTGTGTGTGTGTGTGTGTGTTGTGTGTGTAGTATGTAGTGTGTAGTATGTGTGTATGTGTGTGTATGTATGTGTGTGTTGTATGTGTGTATGTTGTGTGTGTGTGTAGTGGTGTGTTGTGTGTGTGTGTGTGTGTGTGTGTGTGTGTTAATCCTGTTGGATTTTCATTTATTTGCTGTTATCCTCCATGCTCCAAATGGAGTTAAAGGATCTTTAAAACACTGAAATACTGTGCGTGCATGTATACATGTAATTCCAGTTGTGTCATTTCAAAGTCAATCATGGACTGTCACGTTTTTCCATGGAGTGCTGAAAATGTCTAAAATCTGATAACAACTGCAGAATATAATTAATCATTGTTTGCTTGGTATAAAAAATCAATAGGTCATCGATCTGCATACACATCAGTTCAACTGGACCTTTGTCCTGACAGTATGTAGCATAATCAGAGATTTTCAGTCTTCATAGGACTGTGTCCTGACTCCAATCCCTGGATGCATCACTGTGTAGATTCAGAGACCATTTTGGCATTAACCCTTTGACTCCCTCACACTTTCCACTAGCATCCTGCATCATCATCAGTGATAGCAGATCAAAACGTAACCCCTTGACTCCCTCACCCTATCCACCAGCTTCCCTCAGGACGCTGGTGGATAGGGTGAAGGAGTCAAAGGCTTGTGGATAGGGTGCGTAGGAATCAAAGGGTTAAAGGGTAAAAACAGATAGATACCCAGCCACTCAGTCAAAAGTTCTGTCTTTGAAATACAGATACCCATCAACCCAATAAAAATTCTCTTTTTTAGAAGCAATGCCCAACCAATAAGAAGCTCTGTCTTTCAGAAACAGAACCCATCAACCCAATCAAAAGCTCTGATTTTAAAAAGAGGTAGCCATCAACCCAATCAGAAGCTCTGAATTTTTAAAAAGAGGTAGCCATCAACCCAATCAGAGTTCCATCCTTTAGATAC
>CM060308.1:14800329-14860329 GCA_030674185.1 Monoplex corrugatus | reverse complement strand
ATTGTTTTAGTTATGGTTGAGGGAGATTGTAATGGTAACATTAACCTCATGATGAAGACATAAAAAGAATACAGAAATAAAGATCAATGAAGCTTCAATAAGCCAGCAGACTGATTCGGTGATGCAGATAGACTCTTTAATTTTCTTTCCTCTTTTACTGAACTTTTTATCCCCAAAACAAACCTGTGCTGAAAGAGGAAAGATGAAAAACAATGTCAAAAACAACACACACCATCTTTCTTTTCAACACCGCCATCAACACAAATGAACAGATCATACCTAAACTTTTGTTAAATGAAGCAACCACATTTCTCAACAAAGAAGATTTCTTTATACAGCTACAAATTACATCTATAAAGTAATGTGATTATTAGGATATGACGCTCATAATCATCATCATCATGATCGTCATCATCAACTGACGCTCATAATCACCATCAACATCATCATCGTTGTCATCATCATCATCATCATCACCATTACTATGATCATCACTGTCTTATCATTACATAGTTACCGTCATTCCTATCACATGGCGAAAGGCTACGTTTCAACTTTATAGTGGGGTGACAGTTCCCAACCTATAGGGATACAGGTGATAAATGGTAGATGGCAGATGGCCTTCAGATATGGAGGTTAGCTGCGAAATAAACCAGGTCTGCTTGGACAAATAAGCAATCCCAGACCAACTGGTGATGGCTTCTATCAGGGCAGGAAGAGTGGCACTAGGCAAAACCACACCAACTAAATGCCCTTTGTGTCCTATGACAGAGCCATCAAGCAGATAAGGGCTGCCTGAAACCCTAGCTCCCTGTGCTCACAGAGTAGGTCTTTTGACCATGAGCCAGGAACAGGGTAACCCATACAAAAAACCTTGAGGCCTGAAGTCTGAGGTACCAGGTCTGCAGGCGGATTCTAACAAACCTTGGCACCATGCAATATAATGCAAATATCTACAGATCAGGTGAAAATTGTTATTGTTGTTTAAAGCCCAGCCGACTGCATACAGCCATATCAGGGTTACTACCACTTCAAAACGCAAAACTTCAACAAGAAAAAAAAGAAAAGAAAATTTAAATACACATATCAATGCATCCGCGCACGTAATCTAATGATATGCCCCCAGGATTGACTGCTCTGTCCAATTTATCACACAGAGGATTTTAAAAATGCAAAACACACCTGAATACAAATTCAAGCATATCTAAGGACACCATAACATATATCAAAACGGGCCTAAATTACCTGAAATTGCTTACACACATCTCACCTCCCTAGAGCCAAAAATGCACTTAATACACATACCCAATTAACAATCCTAAGAAAAAGTGTGTAGGACTTTATCGAACACATACAGAAAAATGGACCAGCAAGGCAGAACATGCTAGGAAGAAATGACAGAAAGCAAAAGAGGAAGAAAGAAACAAAGAGAGTGACAGAAAAGAAGAAATTTCTAGCACAGCATTTCCAGAAGGTGGGGGTACTATTTGCACTGAAAGATCTCCCAGCATCCTCAAGGGGGTGCATTAAGAGCACGATGTGGTCTTACCATATAGACAGCAAAAGAAAAACGAGTAAAAGGAGGCTCTTATCATACTGACTATGGTCAACATGGATTCCTCCTGCTTCATCTCCACTGTCACCAGCTCATTCCACTTTGGAAACAGCGTCTTCTTCTTGACAGATGATGTGAACACTTTCTTGCCGTTCATGGACACAATGCAGAAAGGGTCACTGAAACCTGCAATAACAACACAGGATAAGAGAATATAAGTTTCACCAAATCGTAAGTTCAGTTCATAGTTTGTCTGAGATGGAAACAATGCGCTTGAAATGATCTGGCAGACTCCTTGAGCCTGTACAAAAGTCTAAGCACTGGCAATACTGTGGTCTGCCTGAAATGAACCCACACCCCTCTGTTAACAGCACTGCACTTTAACCCTCTGATTCCCGCACCCTGTCCACCAGCATCTTGCATTGTCAACCATGCTAGCAAAGCAAAAAATTAATCCTTTGACTCCCTCACCTATCCACCAGCTTCTAGTTAGGGTGAGGGAATCAAATGGTTAAATTTTTGCTGTTGGTGGACTGGGTGTGGGAGTGAAAGGGTTAATCATCTGAGCTAACAGGAGCATTAAATATGTGTCCTAAACGGGGATCAAACCCCAAAAACTATGGACCACCTTAAGTCAAATCCATAATCTTTTAACACTCCAAGCTAATGACCACAAACATGTGCATGCATGCATGAACACACAAAACACACACACGCACGCACGCACGCACGCACACGCGCACACACACACACACACACACACACACACACACACACACACACACACACACAGTTGTAAGTTCGCAGACACAAATAAAGCCAGAGAAAAAAGACGTAATGAAGAAACCCACCATTTCTGTCCATGGCAACCAGATCTTTTCCCTGCAGAATGGTCAACTCTGCAATCAGCTTATCTGCAACATCAACAGATCAAAATATGTACAAGTTGTTTTCAGACTGCCACTCACAACATTACACTTGACATTACTTAAAGAAGCCTTGAGGGGAATTGATTTCCCAAATTCACCATGCAGCTGGCAAATGACAACGACAAGAATGTGCGAGGAAAAAAATTAATAAAAGAAAAAAATCAGATTACCCAGCCTTCACATATTCACAAATAAGAGACATATTTGAAGAATATTTCATATAAACAAAAGATGTTTAACTTAACATTCTTCCAACAAGAGAGAGAGAAAGAACAAGAAAAAGACAGACAGACACAAACATAAACAGAAAGAGAAGAAAGATATGGAGGAACACAAGGAAGAAATGAAGAGAGAGAGATACTGACACAGACAGACAAAGCATTAGTTTCAAGTCTGGCGTTTGTTCAAGAGGGATTCATCGCACTTGGACAATTCCATATGCTCTCCATCCAAATCTGACAGTTATTACCTGGCAGATTTTTGAGTCTAAGCAAAACCTAATGTGCCAGCAAGGTCCTCAAAGTTCAAAATACTTTACCACTCATGGATAGTAGCATTAGGTCCAACTGGACTAGTCTTATAGTTAGTCCTTGCTACTTGACACATCGTCATATTCATAGTCATATTCATATTCATTTTCATATTCATATTGATATTCATTTCTTTTGTCATAATGGCTTTACCATGTGAAACTCAGGCTGCTCTTCCTTTTGAGACCAAGTTGCCGCAGTGCAGTGCAACCATTTTTTCTTCTTTTGAACCAAGACTTCAGAAAGGCAACAAGGCTAATTGGCCTCGAGGATAAAGACCTGGGAAATCAACCTATCTCTCCAATGTTTTGTACCAGGACAGCTGGGGAAATGCCCTGCTCTTCATGATTTTCAACTGCTGTGGGATCTTTAGCACATGCAGACCACAAGGCACATGGGTCTGACTCATTTTTCATCCCCTTCCGATGGACCAGACATTCAGTTCGATTTTTCAGTCAAAACAGGAGAGTGAATGAACATATAAGCAAGGTCTTCAAGAAATATTCAGGCAATGACAAACCTTCCAAGATCTCATTCATGTAGTGGGCAGCAGAAAGTGAACGACGGCCATCTCCCTGTTCAGAAAAAGAGAAAAGAAAAAAATCCATAAATCTGTAGTCTTTTCAAGCTGCAATAAGAGTGAACATTACTGGCAATGACAAATGGAAAAACACTTAGGAAAAAAACTAAATAATAAATATGGAAAGAAAGAATGTAAATGCTTTGTTAAATAAATGAACGAATGTGTGTGTGTGTGTGTGTGTGTGTGTGTGTGTGTGTGTGTGCGTGCGTGCGTGCGTGCGTGCGTGCGCGTGCGTGCGTGCGTGCGTGCGTGCGTGCGTGCATGCATGTGTGCATGCACACGCGCGTGTGTGGGTGTTCGCAAGTTGTGTGTATATGTTTGTGTGCACACCTGTGTGTAGTATGTGTATATGCATGAGTGAGTGTGAGTGTGAGTGTGTGTGTGTGTGTGTGTGTGTGTGTGTGTGTGCGTGCGTGCGTGCGTGCGTGCGTGCGTGCGTGCGTGCGTGCGTGCGTGCGTGCGCGCGTGCACACGTGCGTGTGTGGGTGTGCGCATGTTGTGTGTATATGTTTGTGTGCACACCTGTGTGTAGTATGTGTATATGCATGAGTGTGTGAGTGTGAGTGTGTGTGTGTTTGAGTGTGTGTGTGTGTGTGTATGCGTGTGTGTGCGTGCGTGCGTGCGTGTGTTATGTGTATATGTGATCGCGGGCATGTGTGTGTGTGAAAATGTGTGCTTGTGCTTGTATACGTTCATTTGTAACTGGACATGCCCACTCATGCACAGGTGACTATATGCAAGTGTTATGAATGCTGTTGTACAAATAGGAGTAGACTGGACACACTTCATACTTCAGTCACAAGTTTTCCACATGAAATGCGGGCTGTTCACCCGGACAATTCACACTGCCACAATACAACACCATCTTCTTTTCCTCCCCTTTGTATATGTGTATTATTGTTTACTTACAGCAGTGGACCTTTGGTGGTTGTTGTTTTTTTGTTTGTTTTGTTTTGTTACAAATTTTTACCAACAACAACTCTTTCATTGCCGTAGAATCTTTAACATGCACAAGAACCCTAAGTTTAGTCTTATCTGAAAAAGCAGCACACAGACCATCGCTCAAGGTTTAGTGGTCGAAGATTTTAAAAAACTTGTCTGCCCGAATTGAAACCCAGGTTCCTCACTTCTAGATGGATGTTTTATCCACAAGGCCACACAGTCTAATAATGTTAACAACAACAACAATGATAAAACAGACTAACGACTGTATCTACACACTCTAACAATAATAACAATAACAAACAACAATAACAATGATAAACAGACTGTCTGTTGTATCCACACACTCTTAACAATAACAACATTAACAATGATAAACAGACTGTCTGGTGTATCCACTAAATCTAACAAATATTAACAAATAACAAGAACAATGATAAACAGACTGCCTGCCATATCCACTAATTTAAACAATAATAATAACAATGAAAAACAAACTGTCAGTTGTATCAGTCAATGGTCACTCACAGGTGGCCACAGCAGAATCTTCATGGAACCAATGTATATGAAATGGGTCAAGAGTCATGCGCAGTAAGTTTAGGAGAGGCAAATGAAAACACAACTAGCTAGTACAGATCGTTTCATTTATTTCCCATATATATTTCTACGGCCCTTTCGGATATGAGTTATAATAAAATGTTGAGAAACTGAACATCAGATGTTAAACACTCAGAATATGGGAAGATCTCAGTTGACCCACACACACACACACACATATCCTCTGTAACTGATAGCTTTCACACTTTGACATGTGAAATGACAGAAGTTCATACCTACAGACATGGCTGCTGATCACATGACCATTACTAACAATGCCTGCAGTCTTGACCTACATTTGCCTGCCAGCCTCCTAAATGCTATACCATACTGAATGACTAACACATCAGGTCTCTCCATTCCCAAGCCTGGTCGAATGGGGAGATACATGTGTGTGTGTGCGTGTGTGTGTGTGTATGTGTGTGTGTGTGTGTGTGTGTGTGTGTGTGTGTGTGTGTGTGTGTGTGTGTGTGTGTGTGTGTGTGTGTGTGTGTGGTGTGTGTGTGTTAGCCTTCTTGCCTTTCTGGAGTCTTGTTCAAAAAAAGAAAGAAAAAGAGAGAGAATATGTGTGTGTGACAAAGAAGATGACAACTTGAGTCAAAGGTCATTCATCGAACAGGCTTGAGTGTACTCTAGCTCAGCATCCTGTGGTGTGTGTGTGTGTGTGTGGTGTGTGTGTGTGTGTGTGTGTGTGTGTGTGTGTGTGTGTGTGTGTTGTATGTGTGTGTGTGTGTGGTGTGTGTGTGTGTGTGTGTGTGTGTGTGTGTGTGTTGTGTGTGTGTGTGTAATAGTCATGTTAAGTGAGTAATACAATCTAGTTACATTGCCATGGCTAAGTGGGAAATGTAATACAATCACATGACTTCGAAATGGAGTTGGCCAATAGACTATCAAACCCATTACAAAGAACAGTATGATAAAAAAGTTTTCCTATCTTTTCAGTTTCCTCCCTTTTCTTTTTCTTTTCGATTATTACATATTTTTCATCTGAACACAGACAAAACTGAAACAAAACTAAAGACAGACAAAAACGAAAATTACAAGCAAATGAACCAATGACAAATAGAATCATGCATGAGTTTTTAACAAATGGTATTAATGAAAAATTGAAAGATAAGTAAATAGAATTTTTCTTCAACAACAACAACAACCACAAAACAATAAAATATGTTCCTATTAAATACTGTTACACTCCATGTTTCCAAGCCAGTTTCTTGGTCTCTCTTATACACTCAATTAGAAATTGTATATATCCAGAGCTGACAAATTGTACACCTGGTCAGTTGTATGTAAAAGGTGATGAACAAATAAAGCACTATGCAATTATAATACCCGACACAGATTTGCATTCTGTGCTATTTTCAAGATGAAATAAATAGAAGCATAACGCAATCTGAACATCTGATATCCAACTGAATTCTATGTAATTTTAAACTATGCAATAAAATGTTGTGATGAATACACAGCAACAATGGCCAGGTTCATGAATTTTATAATGAATTACGCTCCAACAATATTTTTATGCAAATGAAAAGTAAAGTTTAGTACATGCAACTGAAAGCGCTGTTGATAATACATTATGGTGAGTTTAGCAATGGACAGATGCACAAAAAGCTTCGTCAGTCATGCTTATGTGCTGAAGGAGAGATGTGACAAAATGACATGCACAATGCAATACAACATTAATACTGACCTTGTTATAATGTACTAAAAAAAAATGCGCATGCATGCACACACACATACACATACACATACACACACACACACACACACACTAAACACACACACACTAACACACACACACACTAACACACACACACACAACACACACAACACACTAACACAAGACAACAGTCTAACATAACAACCACCAGTTATAAACATCCGATGACAAGATGACGGCACATTTACAGTTTACGTATGCATCAACCCATTTTGCTGAAAAGATAAAACGGGACCTGATACCACACAAAGCAGGACTTTACGTCACAAAAGACTACACCCTTCCGAAACAATCTCAGCATCTATTCAAACCAAGCCAAAGACACCACAGTACAGTCACTATTCAATACATTTTGTTTTCAGTTCAAACTAGAACACTCCATGCAGCAGTTAAGCGACCTTAGAAATTTCAGTTACTACATAAACCACATGTTCTAAGCAATGCTAATGTCAGTACTTGCTACATTTCAGTTCCTGTTCAAATTAAACTTCCAAGCAATATTAAAGTCAGTACCTCATGTACATCAGTTTCTTTTCTACCGAAGCAATAGTAAAGTCACTGCTTGTGTTTTTCAGTTTCCCTTCAAGTAGTTCTACTGGAGTATACTTTCCATGCAATGTTAAAGTCACTACCTCAAGTATGTCAATTTCTCTTCTTCCAAAGCAAAGATAAAGTCACTGCCATGTTTTTTCAGTTTCCCTTTTACTCTTCTTCCAAAGCAATAATTAAGTTACTAACTCTTGTATTTTCTGTTTCTCTTCTTTCAAAGCAATGACAACGGCTTTTCAGAGCCACAATCATATACTTCCATTTACAGTCACAGCCATATATATTGGTACTACATAATCATAGCAGACATACAGCTGTGGCTCTGAACAGACGATAAAGTTCCTGCCTCCTGTATTTTAATTTCTCTCCTTCCCAAGCAATGGGCACCAAAGGCATAAATGTATATGGAATTTACTCTAAGCACAGAGACATTCTCTTAAGAAACTGATACTGAAACTGACAACAAAGTCAATACTTCATATATTTCCTTTTCATTTTTACTATTCTTCCCAAGCAGTGGTAAAGTCACCACCTTGTGTACTTCAGTTTCTCTTCTGCTGGAATATTCCATGTAGTGTCAATGAAAAAAATGTTTAGTATTTGTATGTCCTGTTCTCCATTCAGACTACAGCATTCTGCCAATGGGAAATTGTTTACTATACCTTAGTTTCTCTCTAGAAATGAACATTTGAAATGAAATCATTGTTTACAAATTCCTCAATACAGATGTTTCACAGTTAGTTGCCACTCTTTTTCTTTGTCTGATCCATACAACTGGAATGAGCTTCCTCTGTCAATTCGACAACAGCATACTCTGTCTTCCTTAAGTCTAGCCTGAAGACAAATCTTTTTGTCCAGAGGTGATTTCCTCCTCTACACATCCACCCCTTTATCCCACTCCCTCCCTGTCCTCTCCCTACCAGTTTGGTTGTTTGGTGATTGCTTAAGTGAATGATGACAGCATGCGCTTTGGTTGATTCTTGTATCAATTGGGCCTTATATGTCATTATTATCATTATTATTATTTATAAAAACTCGGCTTCTGGTCAGACTACAGCATTCTATCCAAAGTAACTGTAACATCTCTCACTGTTGCCACATGGTTACTGTCGCTTTGTGAAACGTATGATTATAAATGACTTTCTAAAGTATCACTGAGTATCTGATATTCAGTTTTTCACCATGCTCGAATGTTACATGTGATTTAATTGCAGTTGCAAGCCCATCCAGTCCACCATCATGATAAAAAAAAATTCAAACTTTTTTAACAAACACGTTCAAGATACTAAGAAATTTTTTCCTAAAATTACTACAGAGCACATGCTATGTGTCTACAGATTTGCAGTTTCCGCTCTAGGCAAATAATTATTAACACAGAGCAGGAAAACTGAAAGTTGCAGGCTACTGAACCTGTGAGGCAGAGAACAGAATGCACATGTATATCTAAAAATTGGATAGTTTCATTCCAAGAAATCCAAACCACCAGCTATCGCATCAGTGAGGCAGAGAACAGCATATACACTTAAAACTGGATATTTTCATTCTAAGAAATCCAGTCATCTTAACTCATAATGCACTACAAACATGAATGTGTTCCAAGAAGGATACAGCCAATAATTAACATGATTTAGTTCCTACTCGCATCTGTTAACATTGCCACACTATGCTGCTGCTGTTCTTTGCAAATCACACAATGGATTATATACAAACCAAAAGCTATCAAGTAGATAAGTAAACAGAATCAATAGATGGACAGCGACTACTTACAAAAGGAAAGGACTGATACACATAATTATAACAAAAGCATGCTTCCAAATTCTCCACAGTAGAGCTGTGGGTTGAAAATTGGTGTGTGGAGTCTGAGTGGAGTAATATTAATCATTGCTTGACTTCATTTTCATATGAGGTAAAAGAAAAAAAAAAGGGTGGCAGCAGGCCAGATGAAAAACAGATCCAAGGGTCATCCAAGGGTCAAGAGGTTATTGTTATTGTTATTACTGTTTAAAGCCCAGCCAACTGCGCGGAGCCATATCAGGGCTATAACCGTTTCAAAACATATACAATACTTCAAAGTAAAAGAAAAAATTAACACACTCCAATACATTTGCGCACATAATCTAAAGAGATGCTCCTGGTACTGACCACTCTGTCCAGTTCATCATACACGGGATTTAAAAAACAAACCTGAATACAAATTAAAACATAAATAAGGACACTAAAACATATATTAAAAAAACGGGCCTAAATTACCTAAAATTGCTTCCGCATGTCTCAACTTCCTAGAGCCAAAAATGCACTTAATACATGTACCAAATTATCAATCCTAAGAAAAAGTATGCAAGACTTTATCAAAAACATACAGGTGAATGGACCAGCAAGACAGAAAATGATAGAAAGAAATGACAGAAAGCAAAGGAACAAGGCAGAAACAAAGAGTGACAGAAAAGAGGAAATTTCTAGCACAGAATTTGCAGAAGGTGGGGATACTATTTATACTGAAAGAGCCCCCGGCATCTTCACGAGGGGCAGTCAAAAGGTAGAAGCCTTTATCTGTAACTAATTGTTATGTCAAGTCCTACAGCAAGTAAGGGCATTTTTTTCATATTCATTTTTGTAGCAGCAATTTTCCTCCCATAAATCGAAATAACACCATTCTAGAAATACATTATTCAGAAGGCAAACAGGTTAACACAGACAAAGAAATAAATAACATCAGACTTTTGTAGGTTTTCCGGTGTGGATAGAAAGTATCAATTTGAAGAAATTCACTGAGAAGTTCTGTATGATTAATGTCTGTTATTTAGACTGTTGTGAAATTGTCCCATCTCTGAACTCAACTCCATGTGCGCACCACTGAAATCTGTTAGCAATTATCTGGCAAACTCCATAAGCCTACACGAAACCTTATGCATGGCAAGGTCTTGAAATGGGGAGGGGAACAAGACCCATTAACCAACCCTTTGACTACATCACCTTATCCACCAGAAGGAAGCCGGTGGATAGAGTGAGGGAGTCAAAGAGTTAAGTTTTTGCTTTGCTAGCATGGCTGATAATGCAAGAAGCTGGTGGATAGAGTGAGGGAGTCAAAAGTTAAGTTTTTGCTTTGCTAGCATGGCTGATAATGCAAGAAGCTGGTGGATAGGGTGAGAGAGTCAAAGAGTTAAAAAGGGCAGCAACCAAGTCAACTTTTAAGTTGCAGAGTGAGACTTGAAAACAAGACTGTGAGTCCACGGCTCTATCAAAAGTGCAAGAGAGGAGAAGGAAAATGAGAGAGAGGGAATGCGGGAGTGAAGTAGGGATGACAGACAGACACAATCACACAGACAGGCAGGGGTATGTGTGAAAGGTGCAGTAGTGTTGTATGTGAATGGAGTAAGGACTGTATGGCAGGGGTTTGCACAGACAGTACCGAATGCAGCCCTCTGTGACTGCATTTTTGGCTAGTATACAAAATTTGTCACTTGCCAGCCAAATTGTTCACATCCTGTCGATTGGTAAAAAACCCAAGCAAACAAACATACAAAAGCTGGTGTACATGACTGTGATACTGGTTGTTGTGACTCAGTACAAGGATTTTTTTTTTCACTTTATGCCAGATGACTAAGGAAAAAAACACTAATAGTACGCTGATCAGGTGGCAGCTTTTATTTTCTGCTTGCTATGCTTGACGCACAGAAATTTCAAAAAGACAAAGAAGTTTTAGTTTCATTCAACGGTTTCTGTGAAAATGCTGCATAACAATTGTCTATCATTTCACAACAAATAGTGTCTAAGACCTGATTAGTTTGACATAACAGGTGAAGGCCTATCAGTGTTAATAGGCTTCTGTTTGTGTTGCATTTGTAGCCACATTGTTGATAACTTCATGATCTGTTAGGGACACCAAAAATGAAAAGGCAAAAAATGAACAGGCAAGTAGCCTTTTGGTTTTTCACTTGCCACTGATGATTTTCAGAACAGTATCATTTCTTGTGAACAATTCAGTTGCTAATGAGAGTTAATTATTCACACTGTAGAGGACTGGAATGTGTTTTTTAGTGTGGTAATGGAAGGCATTGGGGAGACAGCATACCGGTGTGGCTCGGGGACTGCGGGTTTTAACACCATGAGAATGATTTCTATTAGGGCTGATGTTTTCAGTCATGTTTTGTTCATGTTTGGGGCAGCGAAAACAGGGTCGTGGAGGGGGGGGGGGACATGATCAAGGCACAGACCTAACTCTATGTCTGATCAACTTGGATTTGATGAACAAACTTGATGCTGAGAGTTGTCCTCGTTTCTCTCAAAATGCTTTAAATTTCAACAACAAAAAATCTGTCAAATACTTTAAGAGTTAAGAATCTCCAACACGGAACCTGTTTTATTCAATATGATACAAAAACCACAAATGAATGAAAGTCCCTAAGGTTGTTATTTCCCTCATCCAAGCATGTTTAAAACAAAATCACACACACACACACACACACACACACACACCACACACACACACCACACACACACACACACACACACACACACACACACACACACACATATATATATATATATATATATATATATACATATAACATATACATATATATGCACACACATATATATATGTATGTATATGAATATTTATTTATATATGCATATATATATACATGTATATATATATAGATATAGATATGTACATATATACATGTATATTTATAGCCTGTCTGAGAACCCATGTTTCAAAATTACTAATGAATAGTTTCTCACATAAGACACCACAGAATCAACGGTTTATTTAGCCAACACCTTTAGCATCACAAGGCATCTGTAGCATGAGTGCATGTACAGTTATTCCGAATGCAGAGAGGCCATCTTGAGAAACTGAAACTTGCGGCAACCAGCTCAAGCAAGGCAAGTGTACTTAACAAAATTATATTAAAATAAGATGGGCTTGCCTCAAATGTAAGAAAAGGAGAGAATCACAGCAAAACAAAAAGACAAAACAAAAAAAGCCTGTGGTCTGTACCAAGATGGTCTAGCATTACACCCTGTCAGGGCTAGACACTCAAACTGACATTTTCCTTAAAAAAAAATGCACAGTAAATCTAAAATGCTCTATGAATGATATTCTTGAATTTTATTTTCAGAAGTTATGTACAGTTGCCCTTTTTTTCAGATGTAGGCACATGAGCAGTGAGGGATGAGGGGAGATGTGAAACAATGATGGTGTTGCCTTACCTCAACGTATAGATATATCTAGCAAACAAACTAAAAAGAAACTAAAAGATGCAAAACAGCAAACACAAGTAAAATGAAACCAAAAGATGGAAACCAAACAATTAATGGCAGACCAGTCAGCAACAGCTTCAAATTAAACGTAGACTTGCATTCCATACAAAAGTCTTGAATAAACCAATGTTAAATATATTCTCTGGACAACACATTTGCCTCAAAAAAAACACACTTTTAAATACCATAAATAATAATTCAAAAATGCCGTGTGTACACTTTGCTTGTTAGAATTACAGGCCAAAAAAAGATAAAAATCCTGATTCAAAGCAACTGAGCAGTATTCATAAAAATCAGAATGAAGAAACAAGAAAAAAAAACATGAATATTGAAACAGAAACTCAAAACTTATTAAGGGGCAGAAAAAAAAGAAAAAGAAAGCATACATTTTTCATCTGTTTTCCTTTTTTTTGTTTTAATCTTTTTTTTTTCCTTTTGAATCAACATATGACTGTTGGAAACTATTCACATGTCATCTTTTTTTCCTCTCTTTTTTTTTACTTATAAATCTTTTTTTTTTCTTTTAAATCAATGTAAATCAATTTATACGGTGATGCTGTTTACAATAAGAACCAATGACTTACAGTCTGATTGCCTGTTAGAAGGTTGCTGACAACAGAGCAATCACAGCTGATGAAAAGAAAGTTTGCACCGACTAACAATCTCTGGATCTTCATCTTTTCTAACCTCATGAACTTATTGCTCCTAACTGATCATTTATGCATCACTGACCGAAAATGTCTGGATCATCAGCATTCACAATCTCTAGATTTTAATTCTTCTACATGATCATTTACACATCTGCTGTGAAGATATGGCATTTTCACAACATCAAAGTAAATTTTTTTCTTGTCTCTTGAAAACAAATATGTTCATAAGTTCATACTGCTTACAGCCCCGCCGACGTCTGGAGTCATATCAGGACTGACCAAAAACAAACTTACAGCCCCGCCGACGTCTGGAGTCATATCAGGACTAACCAAAAACAAACTTACAGCCCCGCCGACGTCTGGAGTCATATCAGGACTAACCAAAAACAAACTTACAGCCCCGCCGACGTCTGGAGTCATATCAGGACTAACCAAAAACAAACTTACAGCCCCGCCGACGTCTGGAGTCATATCAGGACTAACCAAAAACAAACTTACAGCCCCGCCGACGTCTGGAGTCATATCAGGACTAACCAAAAACAAACTTACAGCCCCGCCGACGTCTGGAGTCATATCAGGACTAACCAAAAACAAACTTACAGCCCCGCCGACGTCTGGAGTCATATCAGGACTGACCAAAAACAAACTTACAGCCCCGCCGACATCTGGAGTCATATCAGGACTAACCAAAAACAAACTTACAGCCCCGCCGACGTCTGGAGTCATATCAGGACTAACCAAAAACAAATTACAGCACCGCCGACGTTCTTGTTCTGAAACAAATCAAAAACTCTTACAGCCCGCGACGTCTGGAGTCATATCAGGACTGAACAAAAACAAACTTACAGCCCCGCCGACGTCTGGAGTCATATCAGGACTGAACCAAAAACAAACTTACAGCCCGCCGACGTCTGGAGTCATATCAGGACTACCAAAAACAAACTTACAGCCCCGCCGACGTCTGGAGTCATATCAGGACTAACCAAAAACAAACTTACAGCCCCGCCGACGTCTGGAGTCATATCAGGACTGACCAAAAACAAACTTACAGCCCAGCCCATTAATGGAACCATATCAGGGGTAACACCATGTTATGACAATAAATTTTCATAATTCAAAATCAACACCTTCTACTACAAAATGTTATTCAATGTTTCCACGCCTCCTGAAATCGCTGTTCTGATGAATAATGCAGTGTTAATTTGGCATCAGCATTAACTAAAAGCAGTTAATCTGTTATAAACTGCTGTTTCCTTAAGCCATTAAAATAAGATTCCTCACCAATAAAGTCTGAACATTAATGATTAATACTGCATCAGCAATAAAGGCTGAGAAACCTGTTAACCCTTCTAAGAAGCCACAAGCACCAAAGTGAAACAACATTAACCCTTGACTCCCTCAGCACATTCACCAGCTTCTACTACAACTGCAGGAAACTAGTGGAAAGGTTGAGGGAGTTTAAGGGTTAACCAAGAAACATCCAAAGCCACTGAAATTTGGCAATTTTGAGGGATGACGGACAAGATGGGAAAGGGGAGGGAAGGGGGGGGGGGGGGGCGGCAAACAAACACCAAAACGCAGCATGCTTAAAAACAGTATGGTTAGGCTAGACACCCAAACTGATGTACCCCTCCTCTGGCATCCTGCTTCTCACTGTCCTCCAAGAACGGGGGAGGACGACGAAATTTAGCGCTGCTCTGTATGTTGGGAAAACACAACAAAATATGCAAGTTATCATTAATTGTGCAACCATAAAAGTTAGTGGATTCTTCAAGTGACCATGACAGTTAGTGGATTTTTTCGTGCATCTATGTTTATTAATGGTAAATCAATTTGTGCGACGAGTTACATGCACACATTTTTTAAAATCAGTATTTAAATACTGCAGTTCATAAAACAAAATTTAAAACAAAAAAATAAAAGAATAAACTATACAAAAATAAAGTATTACAACTCTAGTTAGCTCACATGCTAGAGAAAAAGAAATTATGCTATTACAAACATGTGACAATGTACATGGAAAAAATATTTAAATTCGAAAATATGAAAATTAGAATCTGAACCATGTAAGAGCTTCATTTTAATACTTCACGAGTGAACAAAATATCTAAAAAACAGATTTCCTCAAACAGTGAGAGCTGCGTTCTAGAACTGTGCAACTTTAGCAGTAAAACAGCAGACTAAGCGTTCTGTTAAACTACATTAAACTAGTCAGGACAAAAATGCAGTGCTTTATTCATCCAAGCTTAAAAAAACAGTCATCTGATTAAATACTTTGACGAGCTGAAAAAGTTTATGAAAACAAACAAAACCATACAAAACTCCCACATTTGACAAAGGCTAAGAGTTCCCATCATATTGTTGATTTAACCTGATAATATAATACGGTCACTTTGTTAGGAAAACTTTTCACAACTTCAATATGGTGCTTGTGATAATGATGATGTCAATAATGGTGATGATGATGATGATGAAGATGATAATTATGATGCTGATGCTGATTAAGCGGCATTAATAATGATGATAGTTAGGATGATGATAATGATATGACAACAATAATGACTACAAGAATAATGATGATAACACATTCAGCAGGGTGGCAAAAATCAAAACTGAGAACAGAGTGATGACCAAAGGAAAAAAATGATAACTAGTCATTTATGTTTTATAATTATTGCACCATCTTTTGTGCTGTCTCCATAGCACTGTATGCATGTGCATGCTGCTCGTTTTGGTTGTCCAGCACACCTCTAAACCTACTCAGACCGAGATCTTCATGAGCACAACAATATGTGGAAGGAAACAGAATCAAACACGTTTTCACAATGACAACAGACGAGAATAGGGAAATGAAGATGATGTTATGGGATTCCATTCTGAATTGAGACCGCTTGACAGAGCTGTACCTTGCTTCTTTTTCATAATATATCCTGGCATCAACCAGGCCTGAGAGATAAAAGACACCTGTGGAGTTGGTCAGGAAATTTGAGCAACACTTACAATGACACATCTATGAGGTGGTCAAGACCCGCCTGTGTGGTCTCAGTCTTCCCAATGAGCCAAAAGCATGATCAAAACTATAGATAAAAGCAAGTTGAGGCTGAAATAAAGCACAATGATATTAACTGACAAGGGCTCAAACTCCAACCTCCAAGTCATCAGTACAGCAGTCTGCTGTGTTAACCACTTTATCAAGATGACCGGTAAACTAAATAAACTGATTATGATGATTTCTGTTAATGACAATGATAAAAAAAAGAAGAGATTGAAACAAACGACGGCACAGCAATGATTTAATGACATTAAGAAGTACACTGAAGCAATAAATAACCAACAAACATATACAATCATGAGCGAAGACCACTGGCACACAAACTGATCTGGACACAACATGACTACGAAACAGGGACTGTATTCCATGATGATTTAAAAAAAAAAACCAACACACAATTAAATGAAATAAGATGATCAAACAAAAAGCCTGATGATCATACAATGTTAAGACAAAACCAGACTATACGCAAAAGATGATATACATTACAGACAAAAAAGAAATTAAAGTATGATCATGCCAAACAAACGATATCCCTTCACAGAGGCCTTTACGTTTTAGCATTGTAAAGCATGAAACCAGACAAATTTTTGTGGCTTTTAGTTTAAATTGGTCAGAAATGTGCTAAGGCCTGAACAAAACAAAACAAAAACACACACAAAAACAAGACATTAACCATCCCTAAGGTCTAAACAAACAAACAAACAAACAAAAACAAAACAAAAAAAAAGACCAAAACCCACCCAAGATCTAACCCCACCCTGCTATCCCACAGACACAACTCGTAACAAATTGAACCCCAATACGCGGGTTGACAAATTAAAACAATATTTATTCATAACACTATCAAACGTACAGATAACAGCAAAATAAACACACACAGTCCCCAACACACATACAACAGAAAAGTGCGGAATAATGCGTACCATATAATACCACAATTAGCATATTATCTTTGTATTCCCCAGAAGAGTTTTAAAACCTGTAAATAATCCCCATGTACACTATTTCACCTGCGTACCCCTTTTTCTAGCACACACACGTGCATGCACACACACACACACACACACACACACACACACACACACACACACACACACACACACACACACACACACTCACACACACACACACACTCACACACACACAAACTGCAAATGCACAGACATATATATGCAAGCACAAACAAACACATGCAGATAAGCACAGGCATGTCATATGTATTTGATGCCAGAAAACGACTCCGACTGGGTATATAAAGATAGGAATATATTTATAATATTAATAGAGATGGGGACATACAGTGATATACACAAACCCAAACACACAGACAACACATGGCTAAAACATGCACAGACAAACAGGCATTACCCATTTCTGAGTCTCAGAACTAAACACATGAACTTATTTGAACCAACATTATTTACTGGCTGATTAGTTAAACATTAAACAAAATTTTGGAATATGATAAGTTTAACACCATGCAAAGTTTTGGTGTTATACATCTGACCTTGAAAAAAGACTCAAACATGCCAAGGTCACTGAATTTTTGGCATTATGTACCTCATCCAAAACAAGTGTGACTGCCCGCGTTCAAACAAAGAGAAACCAGAAAAAAACACGAAAAAAGAATAAGAACGCATATTTGATACAACAAGACAAGACAGGCGCAAATTTTCAGCCAACTTTGGCCTTTGTCAAGCGTGAGATCACAAACAAACACCAGAAACAAAAAATTAGGAGAAAAAGACTGAAATTTCCCTGCTGCTCCGTCCCAGTTTCAGTCTTTTTCTCCTAATTTTTTGTATCTGGTATTTGTTTGTTTGTGACAAAGGCCAGTTGGCCCAAAAATTTGCACCTGTCTTGTATTAAATACGTGTTCTTATTCTTTTTTCATGTTTTTTCTGGTTCCTATTATATAACTCACCTAAAAGAAAGACTCAAAAGGGTCAGGATAATTGTTATCATTGTATGTTAGAACAAGCAGAGTATGTTTTTCAAGGAACATCAATTTCAAGCAGAACAGGTCCAAAGGCATCAGAGGAGGGACCAGAAGAATGGCATGATCATCTCTTTACTTTCTACTCATTCTCATTTCTTTCCTTTCTTTCTGTCTTTTTTAAGGACAACTTACAACAGACACATTCACGCACAACTGCAGGTTACATGCATTGGTTATGATCATCTTCCCTTGTATGTTACATACTGCGTGTGAGGTCTATGATACAGACAGTGGGTCAGAGAGATGATTACAGGAGAAATATGAACCGAAACAGCTAACATAAGCAGACTCAGTGCAAACAACAAGATGGAATGAACGATACTCACCGTCATCTAAAATATAGGAAACAAAAATAAACATGGCATGAGATGATGCATGGTACATGGTAAAAACATAAGAATGACATGTGTGATAAACTTGTAGTTTGTTGGATGGGAAAATTAAAACAGAAACAGCTAAACAATATTTTCAATGTTTTCAATGTACTGTACAGTTTTATTCTGAGTTCTTATTCGAGTCTTCAATTAAAGAAAGCTGCCAGTAACGGATGATACAGGCTTATCACAGGCTAGCCAGCATCATGCAACATGACTGACAGATATTATATGAAAATACTCAAATAAAAATAAAACACTAAAACGTAGCAACAAAACGGTGTTCAGCATTATTTGTATAATACACATGATTAAACACACACACACACATATATCCATACAAGATACCAACAACAACACGAAATACAAAACCAACCGCACGCACGCACGCACGCACGCACGCACGCACGCACGCACGCACGCACGCACGCACGCACGCACGCACGCACGCACGCACGCACGCACGCACGCACGCACGCCACACACACACACACACACACACACACACACACACATACACACATCTGACAACTGATACACGTCATAATAAGGTGTACATACTGCAAACAAATGTATGTAAACATTCAGTGTACAAGTCCTGAAACTTGTTAATGGGTGGAACAACAACCACAAAGTAACCATGCTCATTTCAGCTTAACACGTAGTAAATAACTAAAAACACAGCTGATCTACTCTAACACCAATGAACACTGAAACACACAACTGATTTTTAAAAAGCAGCCGCAGTAGCAGTATTCTGGAAGTACTTTGAGGAAATTCAAAGCCTTCAGTTTCCAAACAAGCAAAAACAAGACTGACTGGGCATACAACATGGAAACCACACAAAAACTAACAAAAACAGAACCTGCAAAAATTGAAAGGAAATAAAACTGGAATTAAGAGAGAAAGAGAGAGAGGGAGATAAACACGCAGAAGTAAAGGGAAATTACCAGAAAAGAAAGGGTCCTAATCCAGTGATAGAGAGACTGAGAATGTGAAGTGAGTCAGAGGGAGAGTCAGGGAGAAGCTGATCGCTCTTTACTGTCCAAAGGTAATGATGATGATATAGTACAACAGTGTTTGGTCAATTTTCCATGTCTGTTGCTGATAGACAAAGAGACAGAAAGACACATCCAAAGAGAAATTGCTGAAACAGATCAATCAAAGAAAACACACTGAAAAATGAAAAAAAAATAAAAAAATAAAAATAAATAAATAAAGCAAATGAAATACTAACCACGGAAGATGGGGACACAAGATCCTCTCTGTACAAGTACTCATCACCTTTGAAGCTGAAGCTGATGTCCCGAAATCGCTCTGAAAAAGGTTTTAAAAGTGTTAGTAAATGAATAAAATACAGTTATTTTCCTTGTGAGAAAGTTAACACACTCAGAACCAAAGACAAAAATTCCTTATGACCAGAACTCTCTCTTATGCTCTCAGTTTCACACACACACACACACACACACACACACACACACACACACACACACACACACACACACACACACACACACACACACACACACACACACACACACAACACAACACACATACACACACACACACACACACTCACACACACACACACACAACACACACACACACACACACACACACACACACACACACACACACACACACACACGAACACTTGATAACTATGCATAACTTGAATGCGAAACAAAGAAAAACATTTGTAGTGGGCATTAGTCCTTTGACTGCCGCACCCTGTCCACCAGCAAAGCAAAAACGTAACCCTTTGGTGAGGGAGTTTCAGGTTTAAGTTTCTGCAGCTGGTGGATAGAGTGCGGGAATCAAAGGGTTAACATCATTTCTCCATATGTATTTTTCATTAAACAAAAAAAGGTAAAGACTGTTTTATAACCCAGAGGTCACAGGAGAATGAGGTGGCAGAGACCTCAATTCTTTTCGGGACCAGCACTATAAGGATGATGTTCATTTCACTCTCTCTTACTCCTTTGCCTTCTCCGACTCTGCAGGAAGTCATGCATCCATTCAGAGCTGATTGGACTGAGTATCACACATACGTATCATGTTCCAAAGACATGATCAACACCTGTGCAAACTCAAGCAAGCAGAAAGGAAGGAATCTGCTCTACCTCTGTGCCAAACAAGCCTAACCTTTTCATATATGCTTATAAATTATGTTTCCACCAACATGCGTCCCCCCCCCCCCCCAACACACACATGCCTGCCTGTCTCCCTCACACACACATGCACGTGCACACATATATACACACACAAACACACATATGTATGTATGTATGTATATATACACACACACATATATACACACACACACACACATACATACACAGACACACACACACACACACACACACACACACACATACACACATACACACACCACACACACACACACACACACACACATCTGACAATTGATACACAATCATAATATAAAATATATATATATATAATATATAACACACACACACACAGAGAACACACACACACACACACACAGAGGCATGCTCATTTGTCCACTAAACCACACACACACACACACACACACACACACACACACTCACAAACAGAGGCAATGCTCACTTGCACACCCAACCCGCACACACACACACCCCACACACACACACAACACACACAGAGGTATGTTCTCTTACACACACACACAGAGGTATGTTCTCTTACACACACACACACAGAGGTATGTTCTCTTACACACACACACACACACACACACACACACACACACACACACACACACACACACACACGTATCATGTTTTCACAGACTGACCAGACTTGGCCACAGAAGCCACAGGCCTGAACAGCATGGAGACAGTGATCTGCCCGCAGGTCTTGTCAGGAACAAAACCCTCCTCAGGCCGGTTGTAGCCCAGCGTCATTGTGCGTTTGACCACACAAGTCTCCTCCTGTCAACAGAAACACTGGTATAATGGACAAGCCAAAACAGCACTCAAGAAGATGAAAAGCAGTCTTACTAACAAACGCCTATCGATTAATAGAGTTCTTGAGCGTTATATAGAACCGATACTGTCAACATGCAAAGTCAGAACAAAACTGAGGCAACTGAAATGTGGTTTCTAAGAAGAACGTTGAGAGTTCCGTGGACAGCAAAGAAAACTAACGAGACAGTCTTGAAGGAGGCAGAAAAAGAAGATCATTAATAAAGAAGATTAGAAAAAGACAAGCGACATTTATAGTATATTTTATCAGGCAAGAGAAATTTGACCACCTGGTCACAACAGGAAAGCTGGAGGGAAAGAGAACACCAGGTAAACCAGGGAGAAAATAGTGGACAGACTTGCAGGGTGGCTGAAGACAGAGAGGGTGGGAGATGTACTTGCAGTAATAAGGGATAGATTCGTATGGAGGGCCATGATCACCAACGCAATGCGGCAGGGCACATGACAATGATGAATGGACAACATTACAACACAGGGCTGGGAACTAATCAAAAGAAATAACGAGGAAATCTATGGAGGTCCAGGGGCATGTTACTCTGGAAAAAAAAATTTCAAAGAATGAAAACCTATGCAATCTGGTGCATTTTCAGGAATCAAATCACACATTCAGAGTGCTTCAGAAAGGTATTCAGTGCACCATTAAATTCTGTACATATATATACACACATTAAATCACAAATTCTACTTATTATGCTCCAACTTACCTACTACTCCAACTTACCTACTCTGAATAAAAGAAACTGGGTATGGATTTTCCAAGGAAAGGGCCCATGAAATCCACAGAAATTGTGCCACAGAAACCGGTGGATTTGAGGAGAATTCCCATTCTGAAAATATGATCCAGCAGTCTGGCAATTTTCTCTTCTCCTTCTTTCATCAGTCTGCTGGTGCCATCATGGGTATCATGAGCAGAAAGAGTTAACGGTCAGCAGTGAGCTGGCAGGCCTGAAGTGGAGAAAGGCTGTGCGATGTCAAGGTCTCTTTACACCACCGATCATGGTGTTTGCTGGTCTGCCTATTGCTTTAAAACCCTTTGACTCCCGCACCTATCTACCAACAGCAGAAACTTAACCCTTTGACTCCCTCACCCTATCCACCAGCTTCCTGCAGGAAGCTAATGGATAGGATGAGGCAGTCAGATGACCAAACCATTTTATTATCGGTTAATGAATATGACGGTGAACTGGTGTTGGACCACAAGGCAGAGATTGTATTTCTACTTTGCTGGCACAGCTGACAATGCTGGGTGCTGGTGGACAGGGTGCTGGAGTCAAAGAGTTAAACTGAGACATCTTTGCTTAGATTTGATTTTATCAAGATTTTGCGCTATATAAAATATTGTATATTATTATTATTATATTTGTTTGTTGCCAGCTTGTGAGGTTGCACTCTAGTCAGATGACCAAACCATTTTATTATCGGTTAATGAATATGACGGTGAACTGGTGTTGGACCACAAGGCAGAGATTGATAGGAAGAAATGACAGAAAGAAAAGCAAAGCAGATACAAAAGAGAGTGAGAGAAAAGAGGAAATTTCTAGCACAGAATTTGCAGAAGGTGGGGATACTATTTATGCTGAAAGAGCCTTCCAGCATCCTCACAAGGACAGAGAAGACAACTTAGCTTCCTAGGGTCAGGGTTGACAGGATCAAGGCGGTCATCCTCCATTTTTGAGTGTGTGCATGCTGGATGTTTTGATATTTCCACAAGCCACCAAATAATGACAAAGCTTACAGGATCTTTTATTAATATGCATATTTGATGTTATGCATGCATATACACATGAAGAGGTTCAGAAACTAGCAGATATGCATATACCTTGACCTAAAAGATCTGTAACATGTCCACCATTTTACCCACCAGGCCGTACTCTAGCGGATTCGAACCCAGACCTTTAAATTGGAAGACAAGTTTCCTAACCAGTCATCTATTCCTAACCAGTCGTCTATCATGCACAACACTGAAAGTCAATAACACTATATACCCCAACATCATTCTTTACATTCTGAAAAGTTTTCATAGTATTACCTTGCTCAAAGACAGGTGCGCCACTCCCAGAAAATCATCATTGATTGTACTGGAGCCATCCCAGTCGAACACAAAGAATGAGTAAGTGCTCTGAAAATGAAAAGATACACAATACTACTGGCTGACTAACATACAATTAAGAGTTTTTCCTCACTGTCACATTTGGATGCAGAGGTTCCAAAATCTTTGGTAGTCTAACAAACACATGTGGGAAATATCAGTGCATGCTGTAAAATCTGTCGATCTTTCTTACTTTCAATCAAAACATAACCACACATGCATCTCTTTAATGAAATGATTCGGTTATCAAAAAGCACATGTAAGAACAGATGTTAAAAGAAATAACATATAAACTGTCATAGGAACTCTTTTGTCATTATCTTTTGCATCATGACAAACTGAAACAGCTGTAGAGTAAAACTGCACCATCATTCATTGTCTCAACCGTTAGAAAAAAATGAAACAAAACAATTACAAACATCTTAAAAAAGAAAAACCATACAGACCTGCGCAAGAGAAACGATCCAGTTTCACGCGAGTAAATATTTGTAAGTATCATTATTTCATAATATTTTCGTCAAGTCGATCAACCATAATGACAACAGCAAAAAATAATCAAGTTCTGTTAACACTGAAATGACTGATGCCTATTATCATAGCCAACACACAGACTTCAATTTCAGAATGTTTCTCTCTTCTCTGTGTGACTTTCAGTACTTTCCTTTCACTTCCTTGGTTGTCCTCTCTTTCGTCTCTCTCACACACACACACACACACACACACACACACACACACACACACACACACACACACACACACACACACACACACACACACACCACACACACACACACACACACACACACACACACACACACACACACACAACACATTTATGTTTGTTTGTTTTTTTATACAGGGGGCAGCTGGAATGACTATAAATGGTCAGCTTCAGTTAGCACAAAGACATCCCTATAATCTATTATCCATACACATTTTCTTCAAGAAGTAAATAATAATATAGCTTAAAACCAAAAAACTGGCATCCCAGTCAAAATAACCACTGCCACATTTCTTCTACTCTATTTAAAAGCAGTGTCCTGATATTTTTATTTTGCATACATGTAAAAGAGACAAAATATAGGTATCATAATTATACAGATATTTCCGCACATAAAACTGACAGAATAGTGTTTACCTGAGTGAAGTCACCAACGAAAAACTCAACCCAAGATTCCCAGCGTGGATTGCGCGTAACAGGCACATACGGAGTTGTCAGCAACTGTAATGAACACATTTCAAGACATGTACAAACCATTCATAAACACATATTAACACACACACTAGATCAGCTGATAAAAAGCCACAGAATCCAAGATTTTGATGTCACAAGTTTCATTCAATCCAGGGAGCAATTAAAACACTGGTCAATTTTCGATACTCCAATAATTCTGATAGCATTAAAAACTGTGTATATTGCACACACACCTTGTAAAGTGTTTGTATTTGTTGAAAGATTTAATAATAATTCAGAACACAAGAACACCAACCATACTGCATACCTCTAGCATAATGAAAATTCTACAGCCCATCTTGGCCTTTGTAAATGAGGCATGATCATATCACTCTACTGCTTCACTTTCTCCACTGGTTGTCTGTTTGTCAATTTCATATAAAATCAATACATTATGTTACTAGTGTGTCAACATTATGTTACTAGTGTGTCAACATTATGTTACTAGTGTGTCAACATTATGTTACTAATGTGTCAACATTATGTTACTAGTGTGTCAACATTATGTTACTAGTGTGTCAACATTATGTTACTAGTGTGTCAACATTATGTTACTATGTGTCAACATTGTTACTAGTGTGTCAACATTATGTTATTAGTGTGTCAACATCATGTTACTAGTGTGTCAACATTATGTTACTAGTGTGTCAACATTATGTTACTAGTGTGTCAACATTATGTTACTAGTGTCAACATTATGTTACTAGTGTGTCAACATATGTTACTAGTGTCATCAACATTGTTACTAGTGTGTCAACATTATGTTACTAGTGTGTCAACATTATGCTACTAGTGTGTCAACATTATGTTACTAGTGTGTCAACATGTTACTAGTGCATCAACATTATGTTACTAGTGCATCAACATTATGTTACTAGTGTGTCAACATTATGTTACTAGTGTGTCAACATTATGTTACTAGTGTGTCAACATTATGTTACTAGTGTGTCAACATTATGTTACTATGTGTCAACATTATGTTACTAGTGTGTCAACATTATGTTACTAGTGTGTCAACATTATGTTACTAGTGTGTCAACATTATGTTACTAGTGTGTCAACATTATGTTACTAGTGCGTCAATGGTACTACACCTATATATCTTGTGACCACCTCCAATGTACAATCTCTCCAGTCTGTACAACCTCTCCATACAACCTCTCCAGTCTGTACAACCTCTCCATACAACCTCTCCAGTCTGTACAACCTCTCCATACAACCTCTCCAGTCTGCTTCTGATACGAATTGTTAATAAATTCCTCGACACAGATGTTCCACAGTCGGTCACTGCTCTTTTTCTGTCTCTGGTCCATACAACTGAGTGAGCCTCCCCTGTCTATTCTATGATCACATATACTGTCTCCCTTCAAGTATAACTTGGAGACATACCTTTCTGTCCTGTAGTGATCTCTCCTTCTGCTTGCCCACCTTTTCATTCCACCCCCCTCCTGTCCTCCCCCTCCTGTGTGCATTCTGTAGCCATGAATTTTGTCAATAAATGCTTTCAATCTGATTTATGCATCAAGATTGATTTGATGACATATAAATGTCCTTACCATCATTATCATCATATTTCCATATATAACGACAGCATTAACTCTTTCACTCCTATTTTGTATGAATCATTACTCCCCCTCATTTCTGAATTCACACAAGATCGTATTTCCTTCATTCCTGCATTTAAAGAAGAGGCTAAACAAGAGAAAGGATGTGATGCCGACCCCCTTCCCATGCTGAGAAAGGTGGGGAGTGGAGTGACTAGCACGTCACATGGCTAACTGATAAACAGTGCCCCGTGACTGACCCAGTCAAGCATTGATGACGTGCACTGATGACGCTGCTGGCACGAAATTCAAAGCCAGTACACCCGAGAACGATGTACTGTGCTGCAGGAAAAACAGGAGCATGTTTGTACTGCCTGGTTTTCTGCCTGCAGCAAGAGAGGTAAGGATCCTGCAGCACAGAAAACCATTCTCCAGGAATGACAAGAGTTCACAACTTACCCTTCTCCTGTTGCAGAAAAGAACGCAGTACGGGTCTGAAGCCCCTGTCTTGTCTGCTGCTTTCACATTGCTGGCACCGTGGATACACATGTACATCACCCCGGCCACTGGTGTAAAAAAGAAAATGATATGCATTTATAAATCTTTTACAAAATTAAAACATGATCAGATTGAAAACACCTTACAAAGTGAACACTGCCAGATTTTAACTCTTTGACTCCTGCACCCTGTCCACCAGCATCCTGCATTGTCATCAACGCTAGCCAAGCAAAAACTATAACCCTTTGACTCCCTCATCCTATCCACCAGCTTCCTGCAGAAGCTGGTGGATAGGACGAGGGAGTCAGAGGCTTAAGTTTTTGCAGCTGGTCGACAGAGCGCGGAGTCAAAGTGTTAAACTGACATTCCAATAAACTGAAAGTAAGAAAGACATTCATTTCCTGTTGTATCTTTTTTTGTACCCTTAAAAATAGAAACTAGTTATATCACTACATTTTCCGTGTTTAAGTCTGTAGCAATATAATGTGAAAGAAAGGCTGTTTTAAAATGAATCTAAACCAAAACTTGGACCTCACATCACAGACACACACACAACACACACACATGCACACAGTCACACACACATGCACACAGACATGTGCGTGCGCACACACACACACACTCTTACACAAAGAAAGGACGTCCATAAAAAAAAAACACCAGCACTAACTTTCAGTGACTTTTCTGCGTTTCTCCACCTCAGCAGCTTCCAGATTGATAACAGGCAGAGCCGTGTACTGCATGTTCATGTGCAAACGAGAACCATCTTTGTTAGTGATCGTCTTCTCCGCGCTGCAACAAACAATAATGCTCACATGACTAAGTAAGTATGTCTTGGGATCACACACAACATGCACCAAGACATGTCACATGATGGCCTCTAGCTCTCCCATTATCCCTTTGACTTCCACACCCTATTCACCAACAGCAAAAACTTAATCCTTTGATTCCCTCACCCTATCCACCAGCTTTTAACTCAACAGATGAAAAGGCATACTGGTCCTTATCACCTGGTATGGGTATTACATGGGATACAAGACTGATCTTGTAAGCACACAGATTAACAGGCATACTGGTCTTTTATCGCCTGGTACGGTTTTATATGAGATACAAGACTGATTTTGCAGGCACACAGAACAGAAAACAAAAAGAAAAGAAAATTAAGTACATGTATCAAAGCATTTGTGCACATAATGTAAGGGGATAACCCTGACATTGACCACTTCATCCAATTCATCACACAGGGGATTAGAAAACATCAATACAAATTTAAACATAACTAAGGACACTAAAACATATCTAAAAATGGGCCTGAATTATCTAAAACTGCTTCTGCATATCACATTTCCCTAGAGCCAAAAATGCACTTAATACATGTACCCAATTATCAATCCTAAGAGACAGTATGTGAGACTTTATTGAAACATACAGACGAATGGACCAGCAAGGCAGAAAATGACAGGAAGAAATGACAGAAAGCAAAGGAGCAAGGCAGAAACCAAGAGAGTGACAGAAATGAGGAAATTTCTTGCACAGTATTTTCCAGAAGGTGGGGATACTATTTTAAACTGAAAGAGCCCCCGGCATCCCCACAGGGGCAGTTCAACCAATGGCACAGCTTCTGAGGCTCTGTAAGCTTTGTTAGTCAGTGCACTATAATGGTAAGTCAAGGGTCATGGCTTTGACCCTTAAGTTGGGCTATTTTTCTGGGATTTTTGTTTGTTTTGCTTTTCTGTGGTCCCATTAATTTAAATGTTTAGTGCACTGTGCTGATAATGCAAGGGTGACAGGTTCCACCCTCTGGCAGGCTTCAGTTGTTTTTTTTTGTGTTTTGTTTTTTGTTATAGTTTTTTTTGGCCTCCTGGTTAGAGCATCAAGCTGTTAATGCATTCACTCCTGTCCCTGTCCACCAGCATCCAGCATTGTCAACCATGCCGGCAAGGAAAAAACCTAACCCTGCAGGAAGCTGGTGGATAGGGTGAGGGAGTCACAAGGTTAATTTTTTGCAGATAGTGCAGAAGTCAAAGGGTTCAGTGTTTTGCAAGTTCCATTTTCCCTATTCCCTCCCCATTTCAAGACCTTACCAGGACATACAGTTTTTGTGCAAGGTGGAGGAGAGTACCAGGTAATTACACTGCCTTACAGCTGAGGCAAAATCTTAGCACTTAGCCTGCTGGCCTGGCACTGCCCTCCCAGCTGCCCCTCGCCTGACCCCGCATTCCTTTCCCCCTCCCGCGTGGGTCACGCTGACTCATGTCAGTGCCAGCTTCTTTCTGCTCTATTAGAAGTGGCGCTTTGTTGTCTGTGTTCAACAGTGTTTTGCAAAGTTTAACCAGTTTCTACAGATGTGCTGTTTTGTTCTGCTTAAAGTTTGTTTCTTCATCTTGACACCTGTGTAAATTTCATATACGTTAATTTTTGTGTCATCTGTGTGTTGGGATTTTGATTCAGGAAGTATTTCTCGTTTTTACTGCAATGGATAGTGCAGAGAAACACAGTGAAAGAAAGCACTGTGAAAGACTGCATGCACTGTGCCGAGTATGTGGTGGTAGATCAAAGAAGCGTGTTTCTGAAGACGACTACGTAAGACTTTGTAAGCATGTTGCCCCAGAGTTAGACAAATTTCATGGTATAAACATTCTATTTGATAGAAATGACGTTCACTCTGAAACCCTGTGTGTAAAGTGTCACGCTAGGATAAGACAACTGTCACAAAATCCACCATCAACAACCATCCAAAATGCTAAACATGAAATAGACGAAGCTTCCGTTCTGTGGAAAGAGTTTGATTCATCAACACGTGAAGAAGATGTAGTATTTGTTCCAAGTTTCTGCAACAGTGCAAAGGAGGAAGGCCGAAAGGAAAGAAAAGAGGGCGGCCCAAAGTCACACCAGAAAATACAACTTGTGAAACAACATTTACTGCAAGTGATACTTCAGACTTTGTGCCCGTATCTGCATCAACCCCAAAGAAAACCACCATGGCTGTGCATAGCCAGACATCACCCTCTCCTCGCAAAGTGAAAACTCCACAAAAGATTGTGACAAGCACGCAAACAAAAACACCATCACCACAGAAAACAGTGTCACCACGGAAAACAGTGCTAGTTGACACAGCCACATCTCCATTTCATTCAAAATCAAAACAACTTCGTGCAACTTCAGATCTATCCCTTCCCCTCACAAGAGAAGAAGAAGAATTTCACACCAAGGTGACCAAATTGAAGATGAACAGTTCAGATGACAGAGTCACTGTGAAATGCAAGACCAAAGGACAGCCACTTGTACTGAAGAAGGTGACGATTCCCAGAAAAACATCAGCTTTGGCCTCTTCACCTACCCGTAAAAAGAGAGTCAAGCTTATAGAACGCATACGACTGCATGTGTCTGGAAATACAACTGAAAATGAAATAAAACAGCAGAGCTCTGAAATTATCAAAGCAAGCAAAGCGAAAAGAGAAAAAGTTATGTCAGCTGCTGGATATAAGCAACCCATGATTTCGCGGCGACAAGGTTCAGCTCTTAGAACAGGCCTGGGACTCAGCTGGTCAAAATACAGAAAACAAAGGCAGTTCCTGAAAGCGATAGGTGTGAAAATGGAAGGTGAGAGAGCGGAGAGGTCGTTTCAGGACGATGCCTTGTGCGGAAAAATCACTGTCACAGAGCAGCTGTTGTGCAATGAAGGCGAGAGAGTTTCAACACCGGTAGGCTGTATTGAGGATTTGTGTACTTTTGTCTCAAATCTACTAGATCAGTACGAAGAAGAAAAGCTACTCACATGGCACGACAATAACATTCCACATGACCAGATATGGGTGAAAGTCGGAGGGGACTATGGTGGTGAAAGTTTCAAATTTATGCTACAGATTGGCAATGTTACCGAAGCAAACTCCAAAAAGAACACTTGTTTGATAACATTTGTCAACTGCAAAGATTCTCACCAAAATCTTGCAAAATTGCTAGGGCCTTACAAGGAAGAGCTTTCAAGGCTGGATAAAAAATGCAGTGGAGGGGAAAGAAGATACGAGTTGTTCTTTTTGGGGACTATGATTTTCTTTTGAAGAGTTTTGGCATTTCTGGTGCACAGTCCGTTCATCCATGTTTGTGGTGTAAAATCTCCAAAACACAGATGCAAAAGGCACCAAAAGAACAGCCTGAAGTTCCAAAACGCAATTTGATCAACATCAAGCGTGGTTTTCGACAGTACAAGCTTCATGGCAGTCAGAAGAAGAAAGCAAAGGCCTATAACAATGTTGTCACACATCCACTGTTCAACATCCCGCTTTCTCATGTGGCTCCGCCCTACCTCCACATCTTACTGGGTGTCGTGAAGAAACATCACGATCTACTGGAACGGGAATGTCATCTTCTAGATAAAAGCATTGCTGAGTCCTTGGTGGGAGAAGTAGGTGAAATGAAAGAAAACCCCACATCGTTTGACCAATATGTTAGCCAGCTACAAAGCATCAACAAAGAAGAAAAAGAACTCTATAAAGCTGAAACCAGGATGAGTGAAATCTTTGATGAGATATCGAGGACGGGAGAAAACATGGAACTGAGAAAGAAACAGGAAAACACTCAGCTGGAAATCAACCATCTGTATGACAGTGTAGAAGAGAAGAAAACACAACTACAACAGAAAGATCTACCGTTCAGGTCAGGGCCGGTCACCATGAATTTGGACAAAGTGTTGAAAGAGAACAAAATCACAGTGCAAGCCTATCATGGCAGGTCGTTTGTGGGCAATCATTGTCACAAATACCTGCAGTCACCAGTTCTTGCAAACATCTGTCAGAGTGTTGTTCACAAAACGTTCGAATGCACTGACTGTCACGAAGTCCACAACAAAGCACACGACATGGCAGAAAAGTTTCAAACTTTAAATGAATTGTATGCTGCTGTTCACACACGTATATCACATGCACGTGCTGTCACAGACACAGACATCTGTCACCTTCAGACAGACATAGAGAGATACATGCAGTACTTCAGGTCAGAGTTTTGTAACACACCGGTAATACCCAAACAACACATACTGGAAAGTCACTGTATAGACTTTGTGAAAGGATGGAAGTTTGGACTGGGGTTTCTGGGTGAACAGGGAGGAGAGGAAACACATGCTTTTGTGAATGAGTTGAAAGTGAGAGTGAGAGGCATCAATGACCCAATGCAAAAAATCATGGTGCTGATGAAGGAGCAACTGACCATTGTTTCCCCGCGAATCAAAGCCGTCTTGCCAGGTTCTGGGAAGAAACAGTAAGAAATCACCACTTAAATTGTTCCTTGTTTTGCCTCAATGTTACTTCTGTCGGGACAGATGCTGTGTTTTCCTAGAACTCTATTGATTTTCTTCAAAAGAGGCAGAGGTTGTTTCCATAAATGACCTGATTATGTACAGTGTTACTAAAATAATGGACAGGAACCATCCACATTGGTGTACTTTGTAGGCCCCAATACTTTTATCTAGCCCATCCCCTCCCCTCTCCCCATCCTATCTGAATCAGACAGTAGCTGTGTTCAAATACTTCCCGTGTGTATGCAGCCCCATATGCAGACTGTGAATGTGTAATCAGAGACTCCTTTACCGTCTACCGCCTGAAGCAAGCCCCTACACTGGAGTACTTTATCTTCACCGCATCGGCAGCAGCAAAATATAACGGACAAACTGGTTAGTGCTATTGCATGCTGACACACCCAACTTATTCCCAAGCATGCTCTTTTGCCTGTTATAACTGTCAGACTTGAGTAATCATTGATGGAAAAGGTCGATTTTTGGGTCTTCGTTGAATGTTAACACACATCAACTAAATTTCGGGCTATATTTAAGACACATTTCAAAAAAGCTTTATAAGACAAACCTTATTGTTCTTGGTATCATTTTAAAGTGTGTTTTAAGCTCCTCTCGTTCCTTATGTTTTTACTGTCTCTACTTAACAGCGACGACTTCTGTAAGCAGGTAAAACAAGTGTGTACATTTCCCCGCTGACAGATCTTCCAGAGCGTGGCAGTGCTGTCAGTGAGGGGAGTCTGTTTATCTTCGCTGGCAGCGCCTTGACCCCCCTCATTAATCACGGGGTCATGCACTTTGGGCCAGCCAGCTAAGTGAACAGTACTGTAAGGCAGTGATTAATGTCAGATTTAGGTGGAGTGCAGTGAAACTGAGATTGACCGAACACAAAACAGGTGAGAGTCATTTATATGGACAGAAAAAAAGCACCCTCACTTCTGTTGGTAAGTATCATAAAATCTGAAATATAAGCTGCTACTTTTCCCCTGAACTCTGACCCCTGCAGCTTAAACGAGAGTTGCGGCTTGTTTTTGGATTTTCCCAATTCTGCAGCCAGCTCCACCCACCATGACCCAGATTCCTCCATCAGTGAAAAAGAGGCTGAAGTCAGCAATGCCAACATGGCAGAGGAAGCTGTGTTCCTCTTGTTCAGTTCTAACACAGACGACAAAGTTATCAGCGGCTTCAGTGGAAATGATGATGATGAATAAATGTGACTACCGACAGACTTTGGTTGTGTTTGTAGTGTATCTTTGTTGTAGTGGTATTGTCATTTTTGTGTTGCTTTGTGCATGTGTGTTGATCTTCTGTGGTAAGGTTAGCAGTTTATCATGTACCGCTAATTTCCATACTTTTTTGTTCATGTCATGTTTTGTGCATTATTTGCAACTTATAAACCACTGCACACTGTGTGTGAATATATTTCTCATATTCTGAAAATTTAGGGGATGTGGCTAATACACTGATGTGCTCAATAGACCAAATATAACAGTAACTGTCAGAAGGGCAAAAAGACAGAAAGAAAGAAATGGGTTTGTTATAATTTATATCTTTAACCTTTCCACTCTATCCACCAGCTACATACAAAAATCCAGGGGAGATGGTTAAAGAGCAAAAGGGTTAAAACTGAAGTCACACTGTCTCAAACAAAGAAAATAATACCAAGGAGCAAAGAAGACACTAAAGTGTGGAGAGTACAGAGATGGATGGTACTCACAAACTCTTGACTTGGAATGGAAAAGAGGAGAGGTTCACCGACGTCTGCTCCAGGGTGGTACTGGTCAACAGCCGTTTGCATTTGCTCTTGATCATGATCTACCAGACAAAAACGACTTCATAGTAATGACTGTACAGTGCATCAGCTCGTCAGAGCCCTAAGCACTTCACAAAAGCAGATGTAATAAAGCTGGACACATACACAAAACAAACAGATATCAACCCCCACAAAAACACACCGATACCTGTCCAACATAGGGAAGCAGTTAGCATGAAGGATGACTGACTGGGAAGTTAGCGAGTATGAACCACCATCAGTCAAAACAAAATGATTACAGAATTTTTCTGCACTGATTGACTGAGTGTGCTATAGGCTCACCGTTAAAAAGAGGGATTGTAGAAGTAAACTCCCGTTTAGCTGGTACACTCATCATTTTCAACTTATGCAATACCACCTGCTTTTGTTGTTTTGGGCCAGCTACCCCCCCCCCCCCCCTCTCTCTCCACCCATCCCTAATCACCAAGAATTCTTATTTTTGCTGTAATTTGGGCATTTTGTGCCAGAACCCCCCCCCCCCCCCCCCCCAAGAATTCGATGCCATGACACACACATGCACGCAAGCATTAACACATGCGCGCACGCATGCACACACACACACACATGCGTGCATGTTTATACACACATACACACACACACACCACACGCACGCACGCACGCACGCACAGCACACGCACACACACACACACACACACACACACACACACACACACACACACACACACACAAAACCACTCTTTTGTTACTCAACTTACCTCTTCTCTACCCAAGTTATAGATGAAGAAGGTGCACACATCATCCCATTCCTCCGAAGCTGGAACATCATGTGTCTGACGTTTGCGATCCCCGATACGCAGCACTGTGTAACGGACATCTTCCGCAGCTGAAAATGATATTCCGGTAAGCTTTATTTTCTTGTGTGTACTAGGGAGTTCTGAGTTTGTTTAAATGGCAATCATCACACGCTGGTAAATATCCCATTCACCCTGGCCTTGCAGTGTTGATATCAGTTACCTGAAGTACCAAAGGAGTTAAGTGTCAGGAGTTAAGAGCCACAACACTTGCTTGAAGGGAGTTTCTCCTCTGAGGACCTTATGCTGTCTGGCTTTCCCCAGAGTTTCTTACTACTGAATAACTGTGTGATGAAATGAAAGCATGCTCACTAGCTAATTTAAGACTGCATTTAGACAGTCAACATGCAAAATCAGAACAAGACTGAGGCAGCTGAAAAGTGGTTTCTAAGAATGTCAAGAGTTCCATAAACAGCATAGAAAACAAACAAGACAGTATTGAAAGAGGCAAACACAAAAAAGAACAATGAAGAAGATTAGTTAAAGACAAGTAACATATATCAGACATTTTATGAGGCAAGAGAAATTACAGCACCTATTCACAACAAAAAAGAGCACCAGGTAGACCCAGGGAAAAATACAGGACGGAATCTGCAGAATAGATGAAGACAGAAAGGGTGGGCGATGTACTTGCAACGACCAAGGACAGATTTGTATGGTACATTCTGTGTCTTGTAAAATATGCAATGTGCAAGAGTCCGAATAAGTTTAGAGAACAGCGCTAAGAACAATTATACATAATAGAAGATAGACAACAGACATACAGACAGGCACAGGCAGGCAACAGATAGATAGATAATGTATATAATACAAATAATGTACTGTTAGATAGATAGAAGACAGACAGACAGACAGAAGATATGAAGAAAGACTGATAGATAGAAGATAATGATAAGACAGACAAGACAGAGCATAGATTAGATAGAAGATAGACAATAGATAGATGGATAGATAGACAGACAGACAGACAGACAGATAGGATATAGATAGAGAAATAGGTAGATAGACAACAGACACACAGATAATGTATATAACTACAAATATATATACTGTTAACAAAGTTAACAAGAAACACCCAAGGGGTTGGATCCCAAACACAATGCTTCACCACTGTCCAGACAATCACCTCATACATGTATAATTACATGTGTGACACATCACGGGAAACCAAGGTGAAGTGCAAAAGTTTCATGTTTGAGTTTTTAACCAATCTTAAAATTTCAGTGTTTTTATATTAGCAAGTAAAAGACATAATTTATTTTTTGTTCATTTTCTTTTTAGATGTGTCTCAATTTTGTAAGTGTATTTTTGACATGGAAAGTAATACATTTAAAAAATTCTGAGAAAAGAACGTTTTTATAATCAAATAGTTGTTTTTAGGGTGCTTTCAATTATAAGATATTATAAAACTTCCAAGACTTGAAACAAAGAAAAATCTCAACTGACCCAATTTTAACCCTATCCAGCTAATTTTAGCCATAACTATGGACTGGCTACCTGTGTCTGAAGCCTGGGTTTCCTATGCTAGATCTCTCTGTCTCTGCTCTGTCTGTCTGTCTTCTCTCTCTCTCACACACAAACACACATCACACACACACATACATGCACACAGGCAGGCAAGCAGGCAGGCAGGCGCGCGCACCACACACACCACACTGACCACACAGCGCCGCACACAGACAGACAGACACACACACACACACACATACACACACACACACACACCGCCACAGACAACAACACACACACACACCACACACACACACACCCCACACACACAACACACACACACCACACACAACATACAACACACACACACACACACACACACACACACACACACCACACACACCACACACCACACACACACACACACCACACACCACACACACACACACACACACACACACACACACACACACACACACACACACACACACACACACACACACACACACACACACACACATATTAATCAAATTCAAAACACTTACCAGCATCTTTGGGTGGTGTACCTTTCAAATGAACTGTCAGCACACCTTGGGCTGAAGAAAAATAATCAAAACAATTGAAATAATCGAAACAATAAAAATGAGATCATTTCTCAAATCCCTGTTAACCAGTATACTTAGTCGTGGACAGCCATGCGGCAAGGCACATAAATAGAATGATGACGATGAACTTACCAAATAAAAAACCGTAGCTAACCTGACCACTGTAGCTTCACTGGCCAAAATTATGAAGCTATCCACGGGTCCCATACGATCCACATGTGACCCTGCCTGAGCAAATAGTGGTCCTTCCACTCACTGTGTGCTGAAAAGTTCCCATCATGCCTCATTCTTCCTGGCTATGTTCAACAGAACAAATTCGTGTGTGCTGATTGTTTGGTTTTCTCTTTCTCATCGTTTTTTTGTTGTTTGTTTGTTTGTTTTGTTTGTTTTGTTTTGTTTTGTTTTGTTTTGTTGTTTTCTGTTTGTTTGCTTGTTTGTTTGTTTGTTTGTTTGTTTTGTTTGTTTGTTTGTTGTTTGTTCGTTTGGTTTGTTTGTGTTCGTTTCTTTTTTTCGTTCGTTTCTTTCTAGTTTCTTTCTTTCTTTCTAGTTTTATTGATTTTTGTTTTATCTGATTTTGTCTTGACTTTCATTCTCCACTTTTCATGATCTTCAGTGTATTATGAGCCATGAGCGGTCTGAATCAGGGACTATGAGTAAGGGCCCTGGCCACTTCCTGATGATATGGAATCCATGGACAGCAACTTGAATTTTGGCCAATGACTAAGAGCTACATTGGTCAGGTTAGCTATGGGTTTTGATTTGGTGTGAACAACATTAAACAGTAAAACTGAAATCTGAATCAAAGTGACTGTCAACAGTTCAAGCAAATATGAACCAGAAAAACACAAAATTGAATCAGATGCAAATTTTACCAAATCGAAAAAATAATAAAAATCAAGACAAATGCAATTTTCTACCAACATACTTTTGTCAAATGTATGAAAAAGACAACAGACAACAAATGTACAAAACTTAGCATACAAAAAAACAGTGGACACCTTCCCAAACATAGCATCAAGGAGGACAAAATGGCAGATGTGTTATACACACATATGCCATTTTTTTCACCTCAATGTGCACATCTGCCATTTTCTTCTCCTCAACACCACGTTTGGGAAGTTATTTACAATTTTTTTAACGCCAAGTGTTGTGCATTACTCTTTGTTATATTTTGTATAGGCTTGACACAGGCCAATTCACTGTAAATTTGCACCTGTCTTGTTTGGCATATCAAATTCCTGTTTTGATTCCTTTTTTTGTGTGTCTTCCTGGTTCAAAGTTAATCAGTGCTTTTGTTTGTAAAATGAGAATTAAACTTTTCAGCAAATGCTTTGCAAAATTAATAAGATTATAAAATAAGAGTAAATGCAAACTATCTATGTGACTCATCAACATGATGGCTCCATCTGTCTGTTTAGACAACTGATGCACCCGGTTTATGACTCAGTTGGATGTGGAACAGCGTCAGCTGTGGCTGAACAAGCCAGTGTTTGCCATGGCAGTCCCTGGCACAGCTGACACAAATGAAAGCTGACGGCTGTGGTTGGGTGGTCACTGCTGCAGCTTTCCTACTCTCCCGTCTGTCAGACTACAGTTCAATTCTTTTCTCTGCTGCAAAGGTGATGCTTGCATGTACATTCTGTAACTAGGCACAGCATTCTGTAGCTGTCTCTTCCAAGACGCCCACACTGATATTACCAGACTTCAGACTACATTTGCAAATATCCCTGTATCTCAAAGGAGGGTGCCCCGTGGGCTATGATCCTGCAGTGACTTTTCCGTACAGGGTATTTTGGGGATGCAGCCATCCTGCATATGGGAAACATGATCAAGCCAGCACAGTCATTGTTATGTGAAGACGGCAAACATGCCGAGCATACTGGACTTAGTTCAGAACGTCCTTGTTTGATACATCGTTCTTCCAAGAATGCACACAAAAGTGATCAGATGGGCATACATACATGTTTGCACACTTTGTACCAAACTCTGATGTCAAATTCATTCAAAACAATACCAATGCCTCCTGCTCAATTGTGCTCAGATAATTTATAAGTCTGGACAGAAAAAATGTAGATGACATTGTTGGACCTAAAGGCCTTGGCACTTGAAACAAAAGGGGAGAAAAACTTCTTTTGAATGACTTAACAGAAGAAAATGGACATAGGTGAATCCAGGAGACAACACAAGATATCAAACTGATTACATCCTGATAAATAAAAGATTTAGAACATCTTTATTGATAGCAAAAACATCACCATGCGCAGATTGCAACAGTGACCACAATCCTGTATAGGGAGGATTTAAGCTGAAACTAAAGAGAAGAAAACAAACCAAAAGTAACATCAAACTAAATATCAGACTCTGAAAGATAGATGAATCAACTCGTGAAAAATTTAGGTGTATGTTCAAAACAAATTCAGTGCTCTGGAAGATGGTGGTGACAATGAGGAACAATAGACAAAGCTGAGAAACTCGACAAATGAAGTTTGTGAAGAAATCCCTTGAACTGAAAGAAAGGCAAAGAAGGTCTGGATGACAGAAGAAATTTTAGCTTTGATGGCAGAACAGAGGAGGGCAAAGGGAATAGGGGAAGAATACAAAAAGATACATATGGAAATCAGGAACAGGTGCAATGAAGCTAAGGAAGCTTGGCTGGAAACAAAGTGAAAAAAGAAAACCAGAAGACAGACACAAAACAGGCCCTAAGTTTATGTAGAGAAACAATGAAGAAATTGCCCACATAAAAAAAGGTGTGCATATTAACTGGTTGCTTAAAATCTAAAAATAGTATGATTATCATAGAAAAAGACAAAATATTAGACAGATGGGGCACTACATCAGAAGACCTTTTTGATGACAGAAAGGAGGAACACATCATAAGACAGAATGTTGAAGGACCACCCATAATGAAAGATGAAGTTAAAGCACCACTGAAAAAGATCAAACAGAGAAAAGCCCCAGGACCAGACACTATTACTATAGAAATGATTGAGGATCTAGATGAATTTGATATTGAAAAAGTAATATGAAAACTGGAGGGATATGGAGCACCCAGGAGGACATATTGGACAGAATTGCAGAGTGGATGAGGACAGAAAGGGAAGGAAATGTACTTGCAGTGACAAAAGACAGATTTGTGTGGAGAGCAATGATTGCAAATGCCATGCAGATGATGATGATGATGATGATGATGATGATGATGATGATGATGAATTTATTAATCATCATCACTTCAACTTGCTTTCTGTCCTTCCTATGTGATTTTATCACACTATATAATAATGCCTGATAATGTACTCAATTGGCAAAATACTGTACACACTTAAACAATGCAAGCATCAAGAAGAAAAATAATGGAAATAATTATGACCAAGGACTTACCCATGGGCTGCTTGCTCATTTTCCGTGAGATTTCCACTGGTCCTGCTTTGGCAAGGGTAAGGTCAAGTGATGCAGGATTCACCATTGCTAAAAACAGGAACAAAGTAAATAAATGACAACGTATCTTGCCACAAAACAAAAAGATAACATCAATTACGATGTCACACCAATAGAATGCTATACCACATCTCAATTATTCTCCAAACAGAAGTCCCTCAGACTCTGACTACTCCTCAAGTTGGAATGATCTACTCCTCAAGTTGGAAGAACCCCTCCACGGTGTATGTTTCTATGATTCTGTTGGCTTGGAAGAGGATGTGGCCAAGGACATACAACACATTAGCTCTGGCTGCCTGGCAATGAGCATTTCAGACCCTCCCAACATATGGCAATCAGTCATTCAGTAGAAGGAATGTTACACTGAAGGAATATAGAAAGGTAATGATCATTATGTTGTTTTTACATTTCTTTTAGACATATTCTCATAATCTATTGGATGATTCTCATACTAATTTTTACTATGTACAATGACATTTTATGCTTTGCATGATACAGAGAACAGTGTCAAGTTTCTATTGTAATCATTAATAATATGGCTGCCATTTTATAAATGAGTATAAACTCAACATCAATTTTTACTGAACTTTTCAACATGGTATTCTGTGGCAAAATATTTTTTGTAAGAAGTTGTGTTTTGCAGGTCTTTTCAATTTTGTATTTATATATGCAATATTTTTCAAAAAGGATTTTTAATGCTGTGTCTGTGTGTGTATTTTTTTTATGCCAAGCAGCACCATGCTTTCATTTAATTAATATGATATCTGCACATGTCGCACATTCCAATTTCAACATTTCTTTGATACTTTCCCAACGTCATCTGGTACATAGACATTTCCAAAATATGTGAATGCAGCATGATGCCACAGGATTTCTTTATATCAAAAAAAAAAAAAAAAATCAAACCCACACACAAATTTTAACAATGCTGGGATTCATACAAACCTTTAGTGAATCCCTCCATCACGTTGGTGTGGATCCAGCTTTTCAACAGTGGCACCTCCATCATCTGCAGTGTCTTCATCATGCGCAGATTGAATGTCACATCAGGCCTGTAAACAGTGTCATACAATCCAAGTAAAACACATGTCATGGATTTAATCCAATCTGAGTAAAACACATGTCATGGATTTAATCCAATCTGAGTAAAACACATGTCATGGGTTTAATCCGGCCTGTAAACAGAATGTCATACAATCCAAGTAAAACACATGTCATGGACTTAATCCAATATAAGTAAAACATGTCATGGATTTAATCCCATTTGAGTAAAAACATGTGATGGATTTAATCCAATCTGAGTAAAACATGGAAGTCATGGATTTAACCCAATCTGAATAAAACATGCCATGCATTTAATCCAATCCGAATAAAACACACATCATGGATTTAATTCAAGCTGAGTAAAAACAAATGTCATGGATTCAATCCAGTCTGATTAACACACATGTCATGGATTTATTCCAATCTGAGTAAAATCTGTATGTCATGAATTTAATAATTCTGCATTTGGATCCTCAAACCATCAAGTGCTTTCTGATATTTGCAGGCATGGGTTTTTACTCACAAAAAAAAGAGGAAATTTTGAAAGAAAACAGGAAAAAGAGAGGAAAAGAAACAATGCGTGTGATAGTCACAAAGGCTCAAGAATTTTTTTTTTTTTTTTTTACCACCTTGATTTGTAACCTGATGTGCTTGTGGCATGCATCAATGTACGCTGACATGTTCATTAGTGCTTGACCAGCTGTGACACATGATGCGCAACACAATTTGTGATCTGTTTAAAATGTTGTTTTTTTTATACAATTTTTTTCCTGCTTGAGACATAGCTAATTAGCCTCAGTCACAAACAACTACTTTTTGAAAAAAGAGGGGAGTGGGAAGGGAGGTAAAGAAAAATACTTCAGTAACGAGCTGCTGACACAAGGTGAGGCATGATCTAGTGCACACTTTGTTTAGGTGTTTGTCACTTGAAATGGTTTTCTTATCTTTGTGTGTGAGGCATGATCTAGTGCACAGCCTGTTCATGTGTTTGTTACTTGAAATGGTTTTCATGTCTTTGTGTGTGAGGCATGATCTAGTGGACACACTGTTCATGTGTTTGTCACTTGAAATGGTTTTCTATCTTTGTGTGTGAGGCATGATCTAGTGGACACACTGTTCAGGTGTTTGTTACTTGAAATGATTTTCTTATCTTTGTGTGTGAGGCATGATCTAGTGGACACACTGTTCAGGTGTCTGTCACTTGAAATGATTTTCTTATCTTTGTGTGTGAGGAATGGTCTAGTGGAACACATTGTTCAGTGTTTGTAACTTGAAATGGTTTTTCTGTCTTTGTGTGTGAGGCATGATCTAGTGCACACTGTGTTCAGGTGTTTGTCACTTGAAATGGTTTTCCTGTCTTTGTGTGTGAGGCATGATCTAGTGAACACTCTTTTCAGGTGTTTGTTACTTGAAATGGTTTTCCTGTCTTTGTGTGTGAGGAATGGTCTAGTGAACACTCTTTTCAGGTGTTTGTTACTTGAAATGGTTTTCCTGTCTTTGTGTGTGAGGAATGGTCTAGTGAACACTCTTTTCAGGTGTTTGTTACTTGAAATGGTTTTCCTGTCTTTGTGTGTGAGGAATGGTCTAGTGAACACTCTTTTCAGGTGTTTGTTACTTGAAATGGTTTTCCTGTCTTTGTGTGTGAGGAATGGTCTAGTGAACACTCTTTTCAGGTGTTTGTTACTTGAAATGGTTTTCCTGTCTTTGTGTGTGAGGAATGGTCTAGTGAACACACTTTTCAGGTGTTTGTTACTTGAAATGGTTTTCCTGTCTTTGTGTGTGAGGAATGGTCTAGTGGACACATCTTTTCAGGTGTTTGTAACTTGAAATGGTTTTCTTATCTTTGTGTGTGAGGCATGATCTAGTGGACACACTGTTCAGGTGTTTGTCACTTGAAATGGTTTTCCTGTCTTTGTGTGTGAGGCATGATCTAGTGGACACATTATTCAAGTGTTTGTCACTGTCTTTGTGTGTGAGGCATGATTTAGTGCACAGCCTGTTCAGGTGTTTGTCACTTGAAATGGTTTTCCTATCTTTGTCATCACTTTCAGTGTCGGTATAATTCTATCAGAACAGTCACAGCGTTTCAACAGCTGGAGCCACAGCTCGGTCTGCTGTCTCCAGATCTGTCACACAGATTAGGAGTGCTGTCTCCTTTTAACCCTCTGACTCCGGCACCCTGTCCATCAGCATCTTGCAAGGCCAACCATGCCAACAAAGCAAAAACTTAACCCTTTGATTCCCTCACCCTATCCACCAGCTTCCTGAAGGAAGCTGGTGGATAGGGTGAGGGAATCAAAGGATTAAGTTTTTGCAGTTGGTGGATATGGTATGGGAGTCGAAGGGTTAATCTGCTTGACATAAAGCAGTTGCCCATTCGTTCTTATACTCAAGAGACATTATCTATGCTGTCCATGTGACTGACATAATCACGTAACAGCTCAACAACAGTTTGTGTCCCAAATACTATAAATTAACATTGCTGTCATGCAGATATCATGAAAGCTGTCTCCTCTGGCAAAGCCACAGTCACAAAATAACAATCTGTGGCTCAAATTACCAACAGCTGTCACACAGACATTATGAAGGCTGTCTCCTCTGACAATCTGCTGCTCCTACACTTCGTATTCTTACATTACTTTTCACAGCTCTCTCTCTCTTTGTACAGTTCAGTTTCAGTCTCTAAAGATGATGTCTCTGCGCTTGGAATGAATTCAATATGCACATGCATCACAGATGCCAAGTGCTGGAGAAGAATCCAGAAAGATCATGGCACAAGCCTTAAGCTTGTACATAAACCCATGAGCTAGCCAGGTCCTGAGATCCTATCTATGTTCCATCTAGTCTACATTTGTTTAGTAATTGTATACTAGTATCAGTCTATCACTGAAACAATCTTGTACAAAATGCTTCAGCACTGTATCTTCAAACCTACAGCCACCTCTACCAGCATGCAGCAATAGAGGCCAAGAGCCGGCTACAGTGTAGGCCTATTTTCACGATGATCTTGAGTCATGCACAGAACACCTAAGTTTCTGAAGCAAATGGGAAGCAGTTTTGGTGAGCCTTGTGCCACTGCTTCACTGGCTTCTATACAGACTGTTCTCTCTCTCTTTTCATTATCTTTTTATTTTTATTAGGGGAGGGGGGGGGGGTGACAGAAGACAGAAAAACAAATGTTCTGTGGAATTTGTCCTAAGGACAACAGCAATCCACTGAATGGTGGAAAAGTCACCAGCCTAATTAGGAAATCCTTTGCACTTGGATTCTTAACTATCAGATGCTCTCATTTTCTTCTTCATACTCTTACGCAGGCTTGAGCTCCTGCAAGCACTCCCAATCTAAGCATATAAAGTCATGCAAACCTATCTACCTAGCAGAGGAAGCAGATTTTTGCATGTATGACCGTTCTTTACCCTACCCTCAAAGGCAGTTGAATTTTGCCTTTGGGGAGCTATGGAGAGAATCTGGAAGAAATACAGGTGAATAATCTAGAAGGCAGAAACAAAAAATGTATCGTGAAGAAAAGACAGCATAACAGGATAGAGGAAACCCTAACCACCTAAACGCAAATTATGTAGCTCCTGTGGTTCAAAAACAGGAGTGGACATTAATTTCTGCACCTGCAATACCTGACTGCAGGCAATTGCTCTCTGATTTTAAGAAACCCACTGGCATATTTGGATCATTATCTGCCAAACACTCTCTAATCTTGGGAAAGCTTTTTGCTTTTGAATTTCTTACTGTTATGTGCTCTCTGATAATTAGGAAACAACACTGCATTTGCATCAATAAGAGTAAAATGCTCTCTCATATTAGGAATATTTTGATAACCCAGAAACTGTGACAGTGCAGAAATATGCTAAAAAAACAAATCTGTGTCCTGCAAATTTACATTCAGAGGCAATTTCACTAATAGTCAATTCCAGTTGTTTTGACGGACTGAATGATTTACTGATACTGTCTACTATTCACTACGTTCATCTAGTTCAGTATGCTATAAACTTGAAAATGAGCCTTAAAACAGTTGAACCTTAAATTCATTTCTACAATTTAATCTCTTCCATTTTCAACAGTATAAAAACACTCTAGCTTTATAGTCACATAGTATCACTGCCATCTTTGACATTATGACTATAATTCCATCTTTCAAAAACAGATAAATTTAATCACAGAAAATATGTCAATAAATATGCTATACAACAGGTTTCAAATGAAGCAATGCCATAAACATGTGAAAATTTTGTTTAAAAAAGTGCCTAGGACTCTCGTGAGATCAGTACTAGTAATAATAGTATATAGTAGTAGTAGTAGTAATAGTAGTAGCAGCAGCAGCAGCAGCAGCAGCAGTAACAGCAGCAGCAGCAGCAGCAGCAGCAGCAGCAGCAACAACAATAACAGCAGCAGCAACAGCAACAGCAACAGCAAGCAGCAGCAGTAATGGTATGGTTTTGGGTATACAGATAAAATTAAATAAAATTACTATATTGTTTGAAACTGATAAAACTTTTACACATAAGAATGCATTTATGACAATATCAACTTTAGAAAAAAAAAAGAATGCATTTATGACAATATCAACTTTAGAAAAAAAAAGTGTTTTAAAAAAAAGTAACAAAAAGAACATAAACACTCACAAGGAATTTTTTTTTTAAAAAGTCCATGAATAAGAAAAGATCTATATGGTTACTCTTACGTTTCACAAAAGGACATGGTTGCCTTGGTGATGTGTGGGAAAGGAACATCCATGGACATATGAATTATGGCCTGTAGTGTTCCAGATATCTGCAGTTCCTCCACTGCCATGTCAAACCCTATGTTCACCCTGAAACCACAAACAGAACTGCCATGTCAAACCCTATGTTTATCCTGAAACCACAACAAAACTGCCATGACAAACCCTATGTTAATCCTAAAACAACCAACAGAACTGCCATGTCAAACCCTATGTTTATCCTGAAACAACCAACAGAACTGCCATGACAAACCCTATGTTTATCCTGAAACAACCAACAGAACTGCCATGTCAAACCCTATGTTAATCCTAAAACATCAAACAGAACTGCCATGCAAACCCTATGTTTATCCTGAAACAACCAACAGAACTGCCATGACAAACCCTATGTTTATCCTGAAACAACACAACAGAACTGCCATGTCAAACCCTATGTTTATCCTGAAAACAACCAACAGAACTGCCATGTCAAACCCTATGTTTATCCTGAAACAACCAACAGAACTGCCATGACAAACCCTATGTTTATCCTGAAACAACCAACAGAACTGCCATGTCAAACCCTATGTAACCTAAAACAATCAACAGAACTGCCATGACAAACCCTAGTTATCCTGAAACAACAACAGAACTGCCATGACAAACCCTATGTTTATCCTGAAACAACCAACAGAACTGCCATGTCAAACCTACTGTTTATCCTAAACAATCAAACAGAACTGCCATGTCAAACCTAACCCAACTGTGTTAATTCCTAAACATCAAACAGAACTGCCATGACAAACCCTATGTTCACCCTGAAACCACAAACAGAACTGCCATGTCAAACCCTATGTTTACCATGAAACCACAAACAGAACTGCCATGTCAAACCCTAAAGTTTACCATGAAACCACCAAACATAACTGCCATGTCAAACCCTATGTTTATCCTGAAATAACCAACAGAGCTGCCATGTCAAACCCTACATTCACCCTGAAACAACCAATAGAACTGCCATGTCAAACCCTACATTCACCCTGAAACACAACAGAACTGCCATGTCAAACCCTATATTCACCCTGAAACAACAACAGAATTGCCATGTCAAACCCTATATTCACCCTGAAACAACAACAGAACGCCATGTCAAACCCTACGTTCACCTGAAACAACAACAGAACAGCCATTCAAACCCTACGTTTTACCCTGAAACAACAACAGAACTGCCATGTCAAACCCTAGTTCACCCCGAAATCAACAACAGAACTGCCATGTCAAACCCTACAGTTCACCCTGAAACAACAACAGAATGCCATGTCAAACCCTATATTCACCCTGAAATGACAAACAGAACTGCCATGTCAAACCCTATATTCACCCTGAAACAACAAAGAACTGTCATGTCAAACCCTACATTCACCCTGAAACAACAACAGAACTGCCATGTCAAACCCTACGTTCACCCTGAAACAACAACAGAACTGCCATGTCAAACCCTACATTCACCCTGAAACACAACAGAACTGCCATGTCAAACCCTTATTCACCCTGAAACAACAACAGAACTGCCATGTCAAACCCTAATTCACCCTGAAACAACAACAGAACTGCCATGTCAAACCCTACTTCACCCTGAAACAACAACAGAACTGCCATGTCAAACCCTAATTCACCCTGAAAACAAAAGAACTGCCATGTCAAACCCTAATTCACCCTGAAACAACAGAACTGCCATGTCAAACCCTATACCCTGAAACAACAACAGAACTGCCATGTCAAACCCTACTTCACCCTGAAACAACAACAGAACTGCCATGTCAAACCCTACGTTCACCCTGAAACAACAACAGAACTGCCATGTCAAACCCTACATTCACCCTGAAACAACAACAGAACTGCCATGTCAAACCCTAATTCACCCTGAAACAACAACAGAACTGCCATGTCAAACCCTACATTCACCCTGAAACAACAACAGAACTGCCATGTCAAACCCTACATTCACCCTGAAACAACAACAGAACTGCCATGTCAAACCCTAACGTTCACCCTGAAACAAACAGAACTGCCATGTCAAACCCTACATTCACCCTGAAACAACAACAGAACTGCCATGTCAAACCCTATATTCACCCTGAAACAACAACAGGACTGCCATGTCAAACCCTACTATTCACCCTGAAACAACAACAGAACTGCCATGTCAAACCCTATATTCACCCTGAAATGACAAACAGAACCAGTTAAAAACAAAACAACATATACAATGATTCTGAAAATGATTGATAAGCCAACTACCATAAAATTCCAATCATGATTAAACTTATCACAAAGAGAACTTTACTCCACTTCAGGGCAACAGTCATCTTCCAATGTTCATGATAACGGACATCACACTGAAAATTCTACATGACCTTTGGTATCCATAACTAACCAGTAAGTCTCAGTCTCTCATCTCCTCTCTCTCTCTTCTCTCTCTCTCTCTCTCTCTCTCTCTCTCTCTCTCCACCACACACACCACACACACCACACACTACACACATCACACACATGCTGTCGCACACACACACACACACACCACACACACACACACACATATGCACACACACACACACACACACACACACACACACACACACAATCACACACACCACACACACACACACAACACACACACACACACACACAAATGCACCCACACACACACACACATATACACACACAACACACCACACACACATACACCACACACACACAACACCACACACACACACACACCCACACACACACACACACACACACACACACACACACACACACACACAACACACACACACACACACACACACACACACACACACACACACACACACACACACACACACACTCACTCACCACTCACACACACGCACACACACACACAATACACACACACACACACATATACACCCACACACACACACACAAATGCAAACACAAAAACACACACACACACACACACACACACACACACACACACACACACACACACACACACACACACACACACACACAATGTTCACAAAAACCCACAGCAGAGAGGACATACAGGAGTCATGACCTGGATGAGGGCCAAACCCCTCAGAGCTGAAGGAGATGAGGCCAAAACAGTTGCCTGGGGGGAGCTTCTCTTCTGAGGATCACCTGCTGTCCAGCTCTCTACAGAGACTCTTGCTACTTAAAGACATTTCTGATTTCATTTATGATCAATTATACTTTTCATAAACTGACTACACTTATACTGTATTAATCTGTGTATTCAGCTGATTATACTTACACTCTGTTAATGTTTTTTTTCTTGTATATTGTTTGGCAACTGTTATTTTCATAAACTGACTACACTTATACTGTATTAATCTGTGTATTCAACTGATTATGCTTAGACTCTTGATGTTTTTTTTCTTGTATATTGTTTTTTTTTCTGGGTGGGGTAGGGATGGGGGGTGTATGTGTGTGGTTTATTTGTTGGTTTGTTTGTTCATTTGTTTGTTTGTTTGTTTGTTTGTTTACAATGTAATGTGCAATAAGCACGTTTTGACATGGACTGTTTGCATTTTAAATGTGGAATTATAACTAAGATTATCATTATCATCATTATCATTAGAAATATAAAGTTAAACATACACACAACCATATTCAAACATATATCAACACTACCCAGTAATCCAACCAAGAGATCAATAGTCCAACTTACTTTTGGACCCAACCCTGGCTCGGAAGATCATTTTGAAGTCATCTGACATGAGATGGGTATCGCACTGGATGACCAGCTGATAATTGGACATTTTGTTCAGTCCGGCGGGCGGCTTGTTGATGCTGAACCAGGTGATTGGCTTGTGGCCTCCTGGAATGCCCTCACAGTACTCAAACACCTGGACATTACGGATGGTGGGTGTCTGTTCTCCAGTGTTGAAGGTGTTCAGTTCAAGACTGTCTGTAACACAGAAAAAAACGTAAGATCAACTACAAAATTAATTCATATACAAATTTTTCTTATCATTGTTATTTTTATCACTATCATAAGTAGTAGCAGAATCAATATTAGTATTATCGTCAGTGTTTAAAGCCCGGTCAACTGTTCACAGCTGTATTAGGGCTTATAACCATCTCGAACAAAACACACAAATTTAACCCTTTGATCCCCCGCACCCTATCCATCATAAAAGCTGGCTGGTTCACTGCTCCGATCATTCTGGTGGTGTCAATGTTTCTTAGTCCCCCCCCCCCCCCTCCACTCCTTTGTTCACAAAGAATTTTGTGCAGGCTCAAGGAGTCTGCCAATAACTGATGGCTGATTTGAGTGGAGCGCATATGGAACTGTCTGATTGCAATGAATCCCTCTTAGAAATCAACCCATGTCCAGAATGAATGTCCCTACAGGATCAAAGGAATGGCCCAGATTACACACAGCCACAGTCTCACATACCAAACAAATGCACAGTATCTGAATGCGCTGCTCAAGTTAACTTAACCCTTTGATTCCCGCACCCTGCCCATCAGCATCCTGCACTGTCATCCATTCTGGCAAAGCTAAAATGTAACCCTTTGACTCCCTCACCCTATACACCAGCTTTCTGCAGGAAGCTGGTGGATAGGGTGAGGGAATCAAAGGATTAAATTTTTGCAGTTGGTGGGTAGGGTGCGGGAGTCAAAGGGTTAAAATTAAGTAACCCTGCAAGTGTCTAAAATCCTGTGTTTATGTGACCAACAGGATGAATTAGCCCCTTTACCCCTCACCCTATTCACCAGCATCCTGCATTGTCAGCCATGACAGCAAAGAAAAACTAACCCCTACATTCCCTCACTGTATCCACTAGCACAGGATGCTGGCGAATATGGTGAGGGAGTCAAACAGTTAATTTTAGGCACTTTTTTTTTTCAAACCATGTACTCCTGACTTTGGTATTTTCACATTCCAAACGTGCACTTTCACAAGTCCTCAACAGTCCACCTATATCATTTCATCGCATCATCTACACCTGTTGCCCTACCTGGGACACAGGCCACCAATAACCACAATCTGGTAAAGATCCACTCATAAAAAGCCGAGCAAATCTTGTTCACACTTCTCTCTGTCTCTCTCTGTCTCTCTTCTCTCTCTCTCTCTCTTTCTCTCTCTTTCTTTCTCTCTCTCTCTCTCTCTCTCTCTCTCTCTCTCTCTCCTCTCACACACACACACACACACACACACACACACACACACACATATATATATATATATATATACATACAGAGGTATGTGAAATAATTTCTTTTCTCTTTATCTTTAAAAAGGGAGATTAAAAAACATGCTTATTATACTAGTTTAAATACAATACAACACCAGCATAAAAGAGAGAGAGAGAGCTAGACAGACAGACAGACAGACAGACAGAGAGACAGAGAGAGAACCAGTATCTGCTGCATGTAAGTTGAGGTCAGCACGCAAGCATTTCTGGCATTTTACTATGATGTTATTATTCAAATACAATTTGGATATTAAATAGTCAAGTTTACAATTAACAATGAAAAGTTTTTTCCCTTTTTTTTTCATATTTTTTATTTTTGTTTGTTTCTTTCTTTCTTTTCTGTTTGTTTGTCTGTTTGTCTCCTTGTTTGCTTTTAGCATTTTGTTTTTGCAGTCTGTATACTGTATACTCCATATTCCCTAAACATACATTCCGGATGTTTTCATGTTTCCGTAAACCAGCAACAGGACTTAAAAAAAAAAGGATCTTTAATGTGCATGTCTGCTATTCTGCATGTGTATATGCATGAATGGGGGGGGGGGGGGGGGGGCTTAGGCGTTAGCAAGTCTGCATAAATGTTGTCTGCATGCATATACACCACAAATGAGAATTAGGCATTAGCAAGTCTGCATAAATGTTGACTGCATGTGTATTACACAGAAAAAGAGAATTAGGTATTAGCAAGTCTTCATAAATGTTGACTGCATGCATATACACCACAAATGAGAATTAGGCATTAGCAAGTCTGCATAAATGTTGACTGCATGTGTGTTACACAGAAAAAGAGAATTAGGTATTAGCAAGTCTGCATAAATGTTGACTGCATGTGTATTACACAGAAAAAGAGAATTAGGTATTAGCAAGTCTTCATAAATGTTGACTGCATGCATATACACCACAAATGAGAATTAGGCATTAGCAAGTCTGCATAAATGTTGACTGCATGTGTGTTACACAGAAAAAGAGAATTAGGTATTAGCAAGTCTGCATAAATGTTGACTGCATGCATGTACACTGCAAAAGAAAATTAGGTATTAGCAAGTCTTCATAAATGTTGACTGCATGTGTGTACACCGCAAAAGAGAATTAGGCATTAGCAAGTCTACATAAATGTTGACTGCATGTGTGTACACCGCAAAAGAGAATTAGGCATTAGCAAGTCTGCATAAATGTTGACTGCATGTGTGTACACTGCAAAAGAGAATTAGGTATTAGCAAGTCTTCATAAATGTTGACTGCATGCATGTACACCGCAAAAGAGAATTAGGCATTAGCAAGTCTGCATAAATGTTGTCTGCATGCATATACACCACAAATGAGAATTAGGCATTAGCAAGTCTGCATAAATGTTGACTGCACATGTGTACACCGCAAAAGAGAATTAGACATTAGCAAGTCTGCATAAATGCTGACTGCATGCATGTACACTGCAAAAGAGAATTAGGCATTAGCAAGTCTGCATGAATGTTGACTGCATGCATATACACCACAAATGAGAATGAGGCATTAGCAAGTCTGCATAAATGTTGACTGCACGTGTGTACACCGCAAATGAGAATTAGGCATTAGCAAGTCTGCATGAATGTTGACTGCACATGTGTACACCGCAAAAGAGAATTAGGCATTAGCAAGTCTGCATAAATGTTGACTGCATGTGTGTACACCGCAAATGAGAATTAGGCATTAGCAAGTCTGCATGAATGTTGACTGCACATGTGTACACCGCAAAAGAGAATTAGGCATTAGCAAGTCTGCATGAATGTTGACTGCACATGTGTACACCGCAAAAGAGAATTAGGCATTAGCAAGTCTGCATAAATGTTGACTGCACGTGTGTACACCGCAAAAGAGAATTAGGCATCACCAAGTCTGCATAAATGTTGACTGCACGTGTGTACACCGCAAAAGAGAATTAGGCATTAGCAAGTCTGCATAAATGTTGACTGCATGTGTGTACACCGCAAATGAGAATTAGGCATTAGCAAGTCTACATAAATGTTGACTGCATGTGTGTACACCGCAAAAGAGAATTAGGCATTAGCAAGTCTGCATAAATGTTTGACTTAGGAGATCAAGAAAATCTCCACTCTTTCAGAACCCACAAGGCAGCAATGTCTTGGTGGATCGAACCCAGGACCTTCTCACTGGAAGTCCAAAGCTTATCCACTGGATTACAACGTGGACAATTGACATTTGCCTGCTCTATGTGCTCTGTGTGTTACAACAGCTTGGTTTGGCATGCAGTTGACAGCAAAACTTAGGTCTGTATAAATTTCCACATGGAGTTGGAATGTGGAATGTTGTTCAGCTAGAGTGCACTGCAAAAGCCTTGTGTTTTTTCTGTTTGCTTTTATGGGGATATTATATATGGTCTTTTTCCCTGTTTGCAAATAATCGTCTGTGCATCTGTGCCTTCTCTTGTTACATTAAACATTTGAGTGAGTGAGTGAGTGAGTGAGTGAGTGAGTGTGTGTGTGTGTGTGTGATGCGTGTGTGCGTGTGTGAATGAGTATGTGTGTGCGTGTGCGTGTGTGAGCCAATGTGAAAGTGTGTGTGTGTGTGTAAATGTTAACATATTAAAATATTAAAACATGCGTAAAAACGGGCCTAGTAAATTACCTAAAATTGCTTCTGCATATCACATTTCCCAAGAGTCAAAAATGCACTTAATACATGCACCCAATTATCAATCCTAAAAGAAAGTATGTAAGGCTTTATCGAACAAAAACAGAAGAATGGACCAGCACAGCTGAAAATGATAGGAAGAAATGACAGAAAGAAAAGGAACAAGGGAGAAACAATGAGAGTGACAGAAAAGAGGAAATTTCTAAAAGAATTTCGAGAAGGTGGGGATACTATTTATACTGAAAGCCCCTCCAGTATCTCCACGGAGGATTGGTGATGGATAACAAACACTAACTTGTCATTTCAGTCAAATGATTACCGCATGCAACAAACTGACTGAATGCAAAGGGTTATGTATACTGAATTTCAGTAAAGTGACCCAGCATCAATTCAATTCAATATTCTGATATAAATCCACATTTGGAGTATCATTTCTCTCACAACCTATCCACCAACTGCAAATACTTCAACTCTTCGCTTCATCACCCTATTCATCAGCTCCCTGCTGAAAGCTGGTGGATAGAGTGAGAGAGTCAATCCCCTCTGCAGCCTGTCTCCACTCGGAGGGGAATCACATTGCAATATATAATTGTATATAATATGCTCTCTATAATTTTCCATTGTTTTTATTCTTTCTCCCCATTTATAGCCATGTGTGTGTGTGTGTGTGTGTGTGTGTGTGTGTGTGTGTGTGTGTGTGTGTGTGTGTGTGTGTGTGTGTGTGTGTGTGTGTGTGTGTGTGTGTGTGTGCGTGGGTGCGTGTGTGTGCGTGCGTGCGTGCGTGCGTGCGTGTGTGTGCGTGCGTGTGTGTGTGTGTTTCAGCGCTTAGATTTGATTTTATCAAGATTTTGCGCTATATAAATATTGTAATTATTATTAATTATTATTATTATGTTTCTGCTTTGCTAGCATGGTTGACAATAATAATAATAATAATAATTACAATATTTATATAGCGCAAAATCTTGATAAAATCAAATCTAAGCGCTGAAGCAGACACACACGCAAGCACGCAAGCACGCACGCACGCACGCACGCACGCGCGCGCGCGCACGCACGCACACACACACACACACACACACACACACACACACACACACACACACACACACACACACACACGCATGGCTATAAATGGGGAGAAAGAATAAAAGCAATAAAAGCAAGAATAAAAGCAATGGAAAATTATAGAGAGCATAGCATATACAATTATATATTATAACCATGTGATTCCCTCCGAGCGGAGACAGGCTGCAGAGGGGGGGGGTTGAGTGAGGTTAGGATTTTATGCGGAGGAGAAAAGGTGAGTTTTGAGAGCGGACTTGAAGGAGACAAAAGTAGGTTGCTGACGGACTGAGAGAGGAAGTTTGTTCCAGGAGAGTGGACCAGAAACAGAGAAGGCTCGTGGACCATAGGTATTGAGCTTAGTGCGTGGAAAGCGAAAAGTCAGAGGATCAGAGGCAGAGCGGAGGGTACGTGAGGGAACATAGATCTCAAGTAGGCTTGACAGGTAATCGGGGGCTGCTTTATTGAGGCTTTTGTAGCACATGGTGTCTAGTTTGTACTGTATGCGCTTTGATACAGGGAGCCAGTGAAGTTGTGCCAGGAGAGGAGATATGTGGTCAGCTTTTTTCTTTTTGAGTACAAGGCGTGCAGCATTGTTTTGAATGCAGGATGTTGGTGGACAGGATACAGAAGTCAAAGGGTTAAGTTTTCACTTTGCTAGCATGGTTGACAATGCAGGATGCTGGTGGACAGGGTGCAGAAGTCAAAGGGTTAAGTTTTCACTTTGCTAGCATGGTTGACAATGCAGTATGCTGGTGGACAGGATGCAGAAGTCAAAGGGTTAAATTTATACTTTGCTAACATGGTTGACAATGCAGGATGCTGGTGGACAGGATGCAGAAGTCAAAGGGTTAAGTTTTCACTTTACTAGCATGGTTGACAATGCAGTATGCTGGTGGACAGGATGCAGAAGTCAAAGGGTTAAGTTTTCGCTTTACTAGCATGGTTGACAATGCAGTATGCTGGTGGACAGGATGCAGAAGTCAAAGGGTTAAGTTTATGCTTTGCTAACATGGTTGACAATGCAGGATGCTGGTGGACAGGATGCAGAAGTTAAAGGGTTCAGTTTATGCTTTGCTAGCATGGTTGACAATGCAGGATGCTGGTGGACAGGATGCAGAAGTCAAAGGGTTAAGTTTCTGCTTTGCTAGCATGGTTGACAATGCAGTATGCTGGTGGACAGGATGCAGAAGTCAAAGGGTTAAGTTTATGCTTTGCTAGCATAGTTGACAATGCAGGATGGTGGTGGACAGGGTGCAGAAGTCAAAGGGTTAAGTTTACGCTTTGCTAGCATGGTTGACAATGCAGGATGGTGGTGGACAGGGTGTGGGAGTTGAAGATTTGAAACAAAAACCCATCGTAAAACGTACAGACAAAAGCATCTCACACGTTAAAGTCATCCACAAAGTACAGCAAATACATATTCACGTCTTCCACATTCATAATTACCTAAATAAAACTGATAATGTGGTAAGTTTGCAAACATCAACATCAATATGCTTCTCTCTCTCTCTCTCTCTCTCTCTCTCTCTCTCTCTCTCTCTCTCTCTCTCTCTCCTCACTCTCTACACACACACACACACACACACACAACACACACACACACACACACACACACACAACACACACACACACACAGTGGGTTCAAAATAGTTTGCAAGTCACATGCCATAATTCAGTATATGGCCCACCCATCCTTCCCCCCACCTTCAGTTTCATCTCCCCCCCCCCCCCCTTGTTCCCCATACACAGAGAGAAACACATAAATGCAGAAGGGCATCCTCTTGATGGGTAGCCTTATGGCTTCTTGCCATTGAAGACACCCCCAGGCTCCTGGCAGTGACTGTGATAACATGGGAATTACGTTAAGGTAATGTGCCGACAAGCTAGAATTAGCAGCATGATAGCAATGCAACTGGTATGGTTTGGGAGACATGACAGAAACAATATATCATTCACAGGTAACATTTCAGCACCTCCTTACATCTACCAATAGATCACATTTGGAATTAGAGTATCATCATTCACAGGTAACATTTCAGCACCTCCTTACATCTACCAACAGGTCACATTTGGAATTAGAGTATCATCATTCACAGGTAACATTTCAGCACCTCCTTACGTCTACCAATAGGTCACATTTGGAATTAGAGTATCATTTTTAATGCCTGTAATCCTGATCAATGCATGCATTTTTATTTCACAAGGGCTGGCTGATTCTTTTGATAGAGCCAAGGATTCGGGATCTCTTGTTTCCAGTTCAGTCCCAACCCACAACATAAAATGTGGCTTGTTGACAGCCCACCTTAATGCTTGAATTGTTTTTATGGTGTCAGTGTTTTATGGGCACCCACTGCCATGCCAGCGTATACAACTTTGCTTGTGCAGGCTCAACAGATCCCTACTGTTATTTTGTTTGAGGCCCAGCCAACTGCATACAGCCAATATGAGGACAATAGCCGTTTCAAAACATGCACAATACTTCAACCGAACAAAAAAAAAAGGAAAAGAAAATTAAGTACACATATCAATGTATTCGCGAACATAATCTAAGGGCATGCCCCTAGCCCTGACATCGACCACTCCGTCCAATTTATCACATAGGGGATTTAAAAAATATACCGGAATACAAATTTAAACATAACTGAGGACACTAAAACATATATAAAAACAGGCCTAAATTACCTAAAATTGTTTCCACATATCTCACTTCCCCAGAGCCAAAAATGCATTCAATACATGAACCAATTATCAATCCTAAGAAAAGTACATAAGACTTTATCAAACACATACAGGTGAATGGACTCGAAAGGCAGAAAATGATAGGAGGAAATGACAAAAAGCAAAGGAACAAAGAGAGTGACAGAAAAGAGGAAATTTCTGGCACAGAATTTCCAGAAGATGGGGATACTACTTATACTGAAAGAGTCCCCATGAGAGTTCCCCAGGTAACTGCTAGTAGATTTGGTCAAAGCACATCGGAATTAGAGAAGTGTGATGAACCCCTCTTGAACACACTTCAAATTCCAAACTTTATGTCTAAAGCTGTTGAATACATGAGAAATCTGTATTCTGAAAGCTTACAATTACTGTTATTGTTGTTTAAAGCCCAGCCGACTGTGACAGCCTTATCAGGGCTATAACAATCTCAAAACGTACACCATACCTCACTGGAGAAAGAACACACACACACACACACACACACACACACACACACACACACACACACACACACACACACACACACACACACACACACACACACCAAGTAAAAAAAATTAAGCACACATATCAATGCATTCATGCACATAATCTAAGGATATGCCCCTGGCAATGACCACTCTGTCCAATTTATCACCATAGGACTTTAAAAAAATCAAACCTGAATACAATTACAAATATAAACATTACATTACTAAGGACACGAAAACATATATAAAACGGGTCTAAATTACCTAAAAAAAATCAAACCTGAACACAAATGTAAACATTACTATGGACACGAAACATATATAAAACGGATCTAAATTACCTAAAACTGTTTCTGCAATGACATTTCCTTAGAGCCAAAAAACACATAAATAATATGTACTCAGTTATCAGTCCTAAGAGAAAGTATGTAAGGCTTTATAGAACACATACAGGTGAATGGCCCAGCAAGGCAGAAAACGATATGGAAAAAATTACAGAAAGCAGTAGAGCGAGGCAGAAACAAAGAGAGAGACAGAAAAGAGGAGTTTTACAGCATAGGATTTCTAAAAGGTCGGGGTATTATCTATACCTAAAGAGCCCAGGCATCCCCACGCAGGAATTTTGAACGCTTACTTCCAACAGCAATGACTAATGAAAACAACTGAAGTCTGGCAGCTCGTTGCACAGTGACACTCAACAGCTGCAACCGAGTACAATGGAAACATTCTGGTGACTCTTGAATACTAAACAACCGTGAATAACCGCACATAAATACATCTTATCTGACAAAACATTCTCACAAAAACGCGGTTTTGTGTGTGTACCACAAACCATCCCCCCTGCACACCTAATCACGCAAGCAGAAACTTGACTCAATTAGCACCATCTGTTCATTCAGTTAATCTGTCATTTTGCCATCCTAAAGCACAGGCTTCATTACCCACTGAAGCCCCAGGCCCACCACGCCTGTCAGTGTCAGCCTGCAAGATGATTCACACAGCTTTTGTTGATGGTATGGTCATCGTACTCTGCAGCAGACTCAGCAGTTTATAAGTTTATTATCGATTTTGCTCACTGTCATTGCCTTAAATTAAGTTAACCCTTTCATTCCCTCAGTCTGTCCACCAGCTTTTCGCAGTTCTACATACCAGCGTCCTAGCCAGCGGAAACCCCCAGTTTCTATACACATCAGAACCATCAAAACGATAATGGTGGATGTTCTAGGAAAGAAGAAGAAGAAGAGTGAAAGGGTTTATTCAACTGTATGATTCCTAGGCTTGAGTGGGTATGCCCATACATGCTTTGGTAAAAGGTAATAGTAAAAATCACATGTAGACCAGATGGTCTTCTTCAAGTTCCATAGATTTTTACACATTTTAAACCAGTTTCATATCTATGGGCACAGAGAGAGAGAGAGACAGACAGACAGACACACAGACAGACAGACAGACAGACAGATAGATCTAGACAGACAGACAAGAGACAGAGAGAGAGAGAGAGATGTATACAGACATTTGGACAAACAAAAAGCCTTACTTCCTGTGATAATCAAATAATTATATAAATGCCCACAAGCC